>CAVLEF010000083.1:1200000-1800556 GCA_963661955.1 Leptosia nina | reverse complement strand
CTACCGAGTCTTACACCTCATCGTCGAATTTTTTCAACTTATTGATACATGCACCTCTCGCGCAATGTAATTTCTACCTTAACACTTGCGTATTAAGGCTCAATGTCTTATGCTTTGCAGCTTAAGAAATCATTGAAGATGAAATTACAAAGTTATAACGTTTGAAAACATTAATATTTTTCACATGTTATTGCACATGAAGGCACTATATAATTTAAAAATCGAAAATAAATTGAAAAAATTTTTTTCGACTCGGGCAGGACTTGAACCGGCATCGTCAGCTTTCCGTGCTGTTGCTCTACCAATTGAGCTACCGAGTCCTACACCTCATCGTCGAATTTTTTCAACTTATTGATACATGCACCTCTCGCGCAATGTAATTTCTACCTTAACACTTGCGTATTAAGGCTCAATGTCTTATGCTTTGCAGCTTAAGAAATCATTGAAGATGAAATTACAAAGTTATAACGTTTGAAAACATTAATATTTTTCACATGTTATTGCACATGAAGGCACTATATAATTTAAAAATCGAAAATAAATTGAAAAAATTTTCGACTCGGGCAGGACTTGAACCGGCATCGTCAGCTTTCCGTGCTGTTGCTCTACCAATTGAGCTACCGAGTCCTACACCTCATCGTCGAATTTTTTCAACTTATTGATACATGCACCTCTCGCGCAATGTAATTTCTACCTTAACACTTGCGTATTAAGGCTCAATGTCTTATGCTTTGCAGCTTAAGAAATCATTGAAGATGAAATTACAAAGTTATAACGTTTGAAAACATTAATATTTTTCACATGTTATTGCACATGAAGGCACTATATAATTTAAAAATCGAAAATAAATTGAAAAAATTTTCGACTCGGGCAGGACTTGAACCGGCATCGTCAGCTTTCCGTGCTGTTGCTCTACCAATTGAGCTACCTGCCCGAGTCGAAAATTTTTTCAATTTATTTTCGATTTTTAAATTATATAGTGCCTTCATGTGCAATAACATGTGAAAAATATTAATGTTATTTTAAAAATCGAAAATAAATTGAAAAAAATTTTCGACTCGGGCAGGACTTGAACCGGCATCGTCAGCTTTCCGTGCTGTTGCTCTACCAATTGAGCTACCGAAATTTTTTCAATTTATTTTCGATTTTTAAATTATATAGTGCCTTCATGTGCAATAACATGTGAAAAATATTAATGTTTTCAAACGTTATAACTTTGTAATTTCATCTTCAATGATTTCTTAAGCTGCAAAGCATAAGACATTGAGCCTTAATACGCAAGTGTTAAGGTAGAAATTACATTGCGCGAGAGGTGCATGTATCAATAAGTTGAAAAAATTCGACGATGAGGTGTAGGACTCGGTAGCTCAATTGGTAGAGCAACAGCACGGAAAGCTGACGATGCCGGTTCAAGTCCTGCCCGAGTCGAAAATTTTTTCAATTTATTTTCGATTTTTAAATTATATAGTGCCTTCATGTGCAATAACATGTGAAAAATATTAATGTTTTCAAAGTTGTAAGACTAATAATATCGCAAGAGATACTTAGAGGTACAAATGTAAACATTTTATTGAATTTTTGTGGTTAGGGTCATAACGGTATATTGGAAAATTCAATTTCTGTATTACCCACATACTTGCCTTGAATACCGGATTTCGTAATTACGTAAGTAAAGCCGCGCGCATATTTCCACAAATTCGCATTAATTATTAAGAAGTATTGTTTCCTGCAAACGCGTTGAGATTTGTATCTACAATGTCGTGTTTGTAAGATAAATAATGTGTATGATATACGCCAGGTTCTCGGGGGGGCAATTCTTAAATAATGATAAAATATTTGACGGGGTCACTAATGGTAGCCATGTTGTCTAACATGTTCCTAATCAATTTACAAGTTATGTGAAACATGTCTGATTTCGTCTGGAAAATCTGGATATAAAATGGGGGGCAGAAATAACGTAATTCCGCCAAAGGAACGAACACGGTCCACAGATGAAAAAGTTAAAAGTTACAGTCTGTATTTCCGAATGTTCAAAGCCAAAGCCGGTCGATAGCTCATCTTGTTTAGATGTTATATTGGCGAGATATTTCACCTTCCATCAGGTGAACTCCATGCATACTTTAAAGTGACAGTTCAGCAATTTCATAATTACGCCATGATTGTCTGCTGTAAAGCATCCAAAACCTGGGATCATAATTAGGAATACACTGTCATAGTTTTCGGGTCTAGAACCGTTTAAACTGTGCTATTTAATAACGATATGAGAATTAATTGACAAATCGAAAATTTGTCATAATTTTCGGCTTATTCAACACTTAGATGAGAATTACCCCCCAATAGTCGTGACTGAGAATTTACACTGACGTAGAGATTCTTCGTAACTCTGTATTATTTAAATAAAACACTAATGGTTTAAAACGCGATATATATTGTTTAAAGCCGTGGTCATGGCTGCTGCAAAGCATCCGAAACGTCGGGCTGTAGTTAAAAAATAATTTTCGAGTAAGTTTAACCAAAATATATCGTGTTTTAAACCGTTGACCGCGTATTTATTTAAAAGTGTACCACTCGCGTAGACTACAGACAGTATTTAACTCTGTATTATTTAAAAAGACATAGAGTTCACGTCTACGAGACACTAGCTATTTTGTAGAAGTGGTTTTTAGAAAAATCGAAAAAAAATGTGTGTTCGGGATTCGAACCGGTGACAGGCAAAATCATGGCCGAGCACGCTTTAAGTGTAGGGCATCGAATCGTGCATGTATCTATTTTAAATTGAAATAAATAAAACTCTAGATTTGTATTATTACTTATAAGGATAAAAATATAAAACATTTTCCATACGGCTATTTCTTACTGACGTTCCGTACTAACACATTTTATTACTCACTCAAATTATATCGCTAACATCTAATATATCACTTCGAAGTACTTTTTCTAAAAAATACAACAATTAAATGTCCATTTACGACCTTGTCGTGTGCACATAATAGCTTAATTGTTTTTTTACAATCAATTATAATCAAATTGACCGCATTAATTGCAAATACATTGTAATTGTTATTGCGAACTATTTTTATTTAAAACGTTAATATTATACTGTAGTTATATTGTATTATTGAATTTGATTTTGGAACTGGGCTGACACATTTTTACGTCCGTTTTGTACATTCGGCGTGAGAGGTTCGAATTAAAGGGGATCGCAATTCGCTTAGACCACATAAATATATGTATGCCCCATGCCATGTTGGCATGTTTTTCTTCACTTTGGAAAATGCCTTTTGAATACGGCTCACCGATGAATTTGTGCTGTAGAAGGTTTCGAAGCCAGAAAATTGCTAAGCTAAGGGTCAAGTTTCCCTGACAGTTTTAAATGATATATTTAATACCAAGCTATTGACAAACTAGCAAAGCGGGATCGAGTCCCACCTGGTTAAAATAATTTTAATAAAAAATTGGATTTATTAAATTAGATTAAGAAATAATATTATAACCAATTGGTTGAAAATAAACGCTGTGGGTGCCGATGTGAAAAATATTAAATGAATTTGCCATTCATCAAATGTGTCAATATTGAAAAGGGTCAAAAATGGCTATAAATACATATTACAATCTAGTCCTACGTTAAGTTTTATTGTTACATAATGTAATGAAATTTCAGAGCACCCACGACGAAAGACTAAACGCCAGAGTCGACAACATGCTTGAAGAAGGCTTAATTCAGGAACTGCTAGATTTTCACGAAGCCCACAACAAGCAAAGGATAAAAGACGGAAAGTAAGTTCATTTTCTAATTGACAGAACATTTTGACGTTGACCCAATAGTTTCACGGCCTCGTTGGTGTAATGCTACTATTATATGTATGATTAATAATCAACAGGCCGTTGGTTCGATTCCCACCGGGTCCATCATGTTTAAATTTTCAATTTATTTTTTAAATTAATTTTCTCGTTAAATAATAATCTATAGAAGCCGAACGAGTGAAGTCACAGGTGCGTAGTCTAGTGTAAAAAGAAAAAGTTTCGGCCGCCGGCCTAACATCGATTGTGTCGCATCTTACGCTGCGGTTTTACGGCTTCTCGTCTTCCATGCGCACTGTTCTATGGAGGAAATGATTTTGATACTTTACTGTGCCCAGATATGGAAATTAAAGGTGTATAAATAAAACATTAAGAACCTTTGATAACTTTAATAATTTAAACACGTTCTAAATGACATATAAATTAAAAATCGATTTTAAATTGATAAAAATTACGAGCAGAACTTGAATTAGCCTCCACAGCGTTCCGTGCTGTTGCTTTATCCAACTGAACTACCGTGTGCGTGTCGTATTTTTCTTTCAGTCTATATTCGATTTTTAATTTAAAAAACCTTTATTCACACTTAAATTTTTTACGATACAAATATAATTATAAAAAAGAATACTACTGTATAAAGAAACAATGACTCATTCAAACAGGAAAAGAAATTGTCATGAATCCCTTATAAAGTTTCCACTTTGTCTCCCGGTGACCACGGCTGCTGCAAAGCATCCGAAACGTCGGGCCGAAGTTAAAAATCATTTTCAAATATGTTTAACTAATATATCGCATTCTAAACCGTTAAAGTGTTTTATTTAAAAGTTTCCACTGTTTTTAACACCTTGTCTATTAAATAAAGACTAATTTAATATTTTTTTCAGTATTTAATAAAGACTAAAATTATACATACTTAAAAAAAATCATTAAAATCTTTAGACCAACAGTTTAGTCGCTTGTCTAAGAGTTTTTTGCCCCAAAAAAACGGTTCTATAAATCTTTTGAAAGTATTAAAACTATTCGTTCTGTACTGTACTGTGCATGGGCACAGTAGTCAGTGTAGTAACCGCAAAATCTTTCTCGTCTCACGCGGATTGTCTTAGATAACAATACGTATTTAACGCACCTAGTCACGTATTAAGTAAATAAAGAAACAAACAATATTTACGATTGATAGCGTAAAAATCAAGCATGGGGCGTCACTGAAAATTCCTACTTCCAGGTGCAACAAAAGCTGAGTGGCATCCCTCCACCTTTTCTGTATTATTTTGTGTGTGTGGAATAAATGATTTAATTTTATTTCTTAAAGTACTAACAAAATAATGACACAATACTATTGATAAAAATTGAACTGAAAAAGTATAGCCACTGGCATGTCTATTATTTATAGAAAACCCTGTTAACAGTTTAAAACGCGAAATATATTACTCAAATACTGTCAGTAGTTTACGCGAATAGTACACCTTTAAATAAAACACGTTAACGGATTAAAAATCGGAATATGTTTGTTACACTTATTCAGAAATTTTTGGGCGTAACTACGGCGCCACGTTTCGGACGCTTTGCAGCAGTCTACCGTGAGTAGGAAAAATAATAATTTGTAATTAAATTTAACAAATATATTTCGCGTTTCAAACCGTTATTCTTTTTTATTTGAATACTCAACTTATTTTTTATTTATTTTAACTACGTACATCCGAAACGTCCTACCTACATAATGTTTGAGTAGGTTATAATTCGCTGAATGTTTCGTCGTTTAGCTGATAAAGTAAACACGAAATAATGAGAACATGTCTACCGTCTCAGAACAGCATCTCAACAAAAAATTAAAAGTCATTCATCAGAGTGTGTCCACAAAAAACGAGCCTTCGGATTTACTTTTTGCCGCCGATCCATTCACTTCTAGCTTTTTGGAATTTTACCGTATTCTGTTTACACACTTCATAGCTGCCTCGTTCGGTAGTCGGAACGTCAGTTGAGTTGGTTTTTAAATATACCAATAGTTGTAATGAAGAATCTATATTCGGGGACGTTCTGATTTGACCCACAGTCGATTTTGTAAAATACGCCTTGTATTTTTCAAAAGTGACCGTAGAATTTACGAATCGAGTTGGCATAACATCCGATTTTTAATTAAATTAAACGTTATAGTTGGGATATGTTTGTCTGCCCTGGAAATTGTACATTTAATGACTATAGATTTGAATCATAGTCTATACTAATATTATAAAACTGAAGTGTTTGTTTGAAAGCGCTAATGTCAAGAATAATCGCATCGAATTAAAAATATTTTTGTGCTGGTTAGAGAATTTATCGAGGAAGGCTTTAGGCTATAAAAGGCCACGAACGAGCGAAGAAACAGTAGGAAATGTGGAAGGAAGTAGTTTACGCGAACGAAGTCGCTGGCACAGCTAGTTCAAAATAAAGATTCGGGGACTTTAGATTAGTCAAGACTCGGTATTTAATTATTGGATTAATATGTATGTAAGTGATTCTTTACACTATATGCATACAAACATACAGCAAAAGCAGTAACTGTTGAAAAATTTATTTTTTGTTGGTCATTTGCTTTATTATATAAAATTTAAATCGTTCTATGATACCTATCCGCATTTGGTAACTAGCAATGTCAACGTATGATCGTGCAAAATCAAAGTTCAATAAACTCCGTTATGTAATTCAAAATTGTAAATTAATTATTGCGTTTCAAAACGGTTGCGTAGTTGATTCTTGTCGTGTTTTTTGTCTATTTGACTTATAGTTTATTGACTTAGGTGGGCCTTTGTGTGACCGGATTTAAAGATATAAAACTAAGGCATAAATATAAATTACAATTTAATGTATAGGGTATCAAATGGCTTTAATTAAAGTTACACGCGTGGTTTTATAGTAATTTAAATGCCTCCTAAATTGTAGTTGTGCTTAAATCGAACGCTTGTCTATTTAAGGAAAGAAGTAATAGGACAGGTTTAACAACATCGACCACGAGATGTCGCTTTCAGGCATAGTGTTCTATGTAATATATTAATTATTGTTTATCTAATAATAACTGTATTGGTGCTAGTCTTTTAATCGCGTATAATTATTTAGTATTTATTTTGGTTTATAATGAATTCAACTTCTTGATTAAAAAAGTTAATTTCTTTTTTTTTTCAGGCAGCCAGACTACACCAAAGGCGTATTTCAAACTTTAGGTTTTAAGGAGTTTCATGAATATCTTATGCTACCAGAAGAAGAGAAAAATTTAGAGGGTGGAGCCAAATTGCTAAAACAAAGTATAGAGAATATGAAAATCGGTACAAGAAGATACGCTAGGCGTCAAAATAAAATGGTTCTAGGAAGATTTTTGGAGATTCCAAGGAGAGAGGTACTACCCGAAACGATTACATTGTTCGATAGCGCCATCTGCTGTTGAGTAGCAAAATTATTGGTCATATTAAACTTATAGTCAATAGATGGCAATAGTTTCATTGAAACAAAGCATATCTAGCTTGTAAGATGGCGCTGCCGTACAACTCTTAGTATATAATTGTATAGTCTATTCATTACTAAAATTAGAATTTTTCTTACAAAACCGTTCGTAGTCGCATTATAAATTACCATACAAATATCTGATAATAATACGTAGTAAATCACAGAATGCTGAACACGTTTTGAATAGGTTTTTTTGTAATTATTAAATCTTAAATATGTTTTTACTTCCCAGGTACCGCCCATCTACGAATTGGACACAACAGACTTAAGCAAATGGGACCAAGAAGTAACAATTAAAGCTATTGATATTATAGAAAGTTCTATAGCTAACACTCCTTGTAAATATGAATCTTTAACACCGAAATTACATGAAGAAAAAAGTAACATAGACGGTCATTCGTCGAACTATTGCGAAGTTTGCGAAAGATTAATAATAGGTGACAAAGAATACAAAATACACTTGTCTTCGAATAGACATAAGAAAGTTCTTAAGAAAAAAATTCAGTTAGCTGAGAAGGAATTGGGCATAGCCTAAATGCTAGGAAATTCCTAATCTATTTCTCCTTCTTGGAAAATCTTATCTATTTCTACTTAAATACCATTCTATATCAATATTTAAAAAATACTAAAACAAAAAAAGCTTTACTTTAATATGGCTTATGCAACTGAAAGTATTGCAAAAGTCTTATTAGATTAGTAGTTGATGTGTTATCTGACATAAAATTTTCCAGTTGTACATGATTACTCCGAAACGGCTATACTGATTTTAACGAAATTTTAAATAAACATTTTTTGTTTGGCCTGACATGAGGATGTTTTTTTCTTGCGTCTCACTTATTCTATTTATATCCTCACATGCTCACAATAAGTTAGGTAAGTTTTTCTACCGAAATATTATTTAGAAATTATATGTATAGCAAAACAAGGGACTGGTTTAGCGAATTTAAATCTATCATGTACCTTTAGCAATTACTAAAATTCAAGACATAGGTTTTCAAATTGATGTGTGACTGGTACTTTTTAGTTACACGGAAGCTGTCATAGTTTTTATCTTCTAACAGCCGCACAGTAACAAGTTATATATTTCAGCTAGTGCTAATTAATTACTCAAACTGTAATACACATGTGTATGATAGATGACGATTTTTTTTTTTTTTGTACATTTGTAATCAATCATGGGTTGAGCTTCAACTCAATCACTTTTGAGTTCTAATTGTTTTTACACAATACATAAGAATGAGGAAACAAAAATAAAAGATATTAATTTTCCTTTATTTTTACTATATTTACAAAACTAAATAACCAAAAAATACTATTCAATAAGTTCCTCTTCTACATTTGTTTGAGGTTTCTTAGGTGCTCTGTGATTGTAGTTTTCAAATTCAGGATACTTCTTTATAATTTCACCGTATGCATCACAAAGTCTAGAAAATTCTCCATTTGCTATCTGAAATGGCCGGGTGACAGGATCTATTTCAGCCATTTTAAGCATAGTTTTAGCCATTTCTTCTTTAAAATCTTCAGGGAATAAAGTTTCAACACCACGCAGACAGTATTTTTGCCTCATTGAAAATACCTGGCGCACTACCTTTTCCACAAGTTTAAAATTTTGACTCATCACTGGTCGTTTTAATGGTGTAAGAGTGACAACTCCAACGTCAACATCAGGCTTTGGAAGGAAGGCAGCACCAGAAATATCGAATTTATAGTTTACATTGCACCAACTCTGGCACATAACTGATAGTCTACATCTTTGCTTATCTAAGATTCGGGCAGCCATTCTTTCTGCTACCTCTTTTTGAAATGTCAAAGTCATTCTTGTGCGACCAAATGCCCATGGGCCTTCCTGCTTTGAAATCATTTCCAGCCATCTTATGATCAAAATTGTTGATACACTAAATGGTAGATTTCCAATTAAGTTGACTGGTGGTGGGACATCTTCCCATTCAGTTTTGACATCTGTAGGAATAAAATGTGCAAGGTCTGTGGTAAGAATGTCACCTCTTATAATATCCATGTCAACTTTGTCCTTACAGGCATCAGCTAGTAGTTCTAGTGAAGGAATGAAGCGGTGATCTTTTTCGACTAAAATAACTTTCCGAGGCGCTTGTTTGATAATGGAACGAGTTATACCACCTGGTCCTGGACCTACTTCACATACAATATGGTTTTCAATATTGCCGGCGGCGCGCACTATTTTATCTATTAATCTCGGCTCCATTAGAAAATTCTGTGATAACTCTCGCAATGCCCGTAATTTATATAATCTAATGATGTCTTTGATGCTGGGAAGAGGTGGCAACCTTATCTGCGCGGCTTGTCTAGCTGCAGCCATTATTGTTGTATTTTAGCAGGCTCCTCGAAATCGTCTAAGAAAGTCTCCTGCTTTACAGCGAAGATGGAGTACAAGTAAATACCGAACACTCCTGCGCCAATAGAAAGCCCAGTTATCCTGTTTCTTTTTGCTGTTTGCTGTAATTTCGCTACTCGCTCGCGATTCTTCTGCTCTATTATCTTCATGTAATCCAATTCCGCCTTTTTTAATACTGGGTTTTGCTCGCCAGATGGGATTTTTGGGTTGAAGTTAGAATCTCCCATTACGGAATATTTCCTATTTGTATTTCTAACCTCTGAAGCCAAAGATAGGATTGAAATTCAGTTGCAATTTCCATTTGTCAACAATCTATTATTTGCTTAGTGTCAATTGTCTAAAGCAGTTACAGATTACACATTATTTTTCGGCGATAAGACAGTTTTAGTTATGTAGTACTAAGCATAGACAAAACTAAAGATAAGAAATAGATGAATGAATGAATGATTTCAGTGTAAAATATTTTTAGATTATTCATTATTTTCGAGGTTTTGTGTGAATTTGACATTATTTATTTAATTAAAATAAGCTCAGAAATATTAACAAATGGCTTTAAACGTACAAAAAGGATCAGTGAGGAATAATAGTGCAGCGCCATCTAATAATTACTGAGCTAAGTAATTATAATATAAACAGCTGTTAGTGACGTTTACCGCCCCAGATGCCATGCGCGCATTAACAGTGTCCCTCTCTTTCTAAACAAAGCCTTTCGTTCGCACTTGTGTATTTTCTTCGTGAAACTGCAATTGCCAATAATTCTCGTCTCGCTTTGTGGAAGTTTGCTCGTGCGTTTCGTTACGTTTACGGAACTTTGTGTATTAAAAAATAATGCCTTTTATATCGAAAGACTGGCGTTCGCCTGGTGAAGTGTGGGTGAAAACGCAAGAGGGCTGGGAGAAGAAGAAGGTTCTTGAGTGCACAGCACAACGGTGAGTGCGTTGCAAAACAAACTCCTTTGTTCTCGTTTTATTAGACGCAACTAAGAGCACGCATTTCCTCAACAGTTACTCAACAAATGTAATTTCCTTGCCTTAATGCTTGTAGTGGTATTGTTTTGGAATAACCGAGCTTTTGTCTTGCAGATACGCCGCCATATCTAACTTTAATAACTCAGACGGAAAAGAACAGAAATGGTGAGTCCATGCATAATTCATTATATTCTGTAAACAGACCTAAGTCAATCAGCTGTTTGTGTTGTCATATTGTTATTGATTTTAGTGCGAAGTTCGCTTGTGTGAGTGTCCTTGCTTGAATGTAGATCCAATAGGAACAAACTATCTATATATATATCTAAATAGGTATCTGTAACAAAAATATCTATTTAATACATTTATAATTATTTCAAAATCATAAATATAAGTAAATTTCACGTTTGTAAAGAAGTGTCTTGAAAATTACTACAGTTAAAATTTATGACTTGTTTTCTTACCTACACATCCTTACTGTTTACTTAATCCTTATAGAAACAAAACAGTACCTATATATTTTGGAGAGAAAACATGTCCCACTGCTGGGATTCGGGTTTCTTAAGCCTTTTAAGACTTGTAGTTCCAAATTAATCTTCTAACTTGTATTTAGGTTTAGTGCAGAAATACGGAGGAGGCTTAACGTCCGATTTTATTACCGAAATTTAAAAATTTAATGTTGTGACCTCTTTTGACATAAAATAAAATTTATTTTTTATAGGCATTGCGATTTAACAAAAAAACGGTTATAGATTTTACCTCACGAATAATTTCATTTTTCTTTCGATATTAAATTTGTCATTTAAGGACAATTACATTTTTTACGCGTGTCTTGCATTTGGTCGACTTTTCTAATACACTTACCTACTTATTTACAGTTTCTAGAGATAATAAGTTTATTATTTTATTAAACATCGCAATTTACAATTCTCTTGAAGTTATATTGTAACGGTCAATATTTGAAACACGTAAAATATCTGAAACTTTTATTTATTCAAAGGTACCTACATTTATATTCAGAAAAATGTGTTCTCATAACTAATTATTCCGTACGATACATGACACCACATCTAGGTAGTCAATATGTTTACAGAAAGGATTGCTAAGTAGGTACTGAAATATTTCTCTATTTTTTACTTTATATCAGTACAAAAAAAAAATTCCTCTCTAAAAGCAGTGTTCATGAACATAACATCTTATTTATTGTGCGCAACATATGGCATATTTCCATAGTGTGTAGTACCTATATAAAAATTGCAGAGCTGTGTTTCATAAAATGAAGCATATAGGTTGGAAAATCGTTATCCTCCGATTGAAAGCACTGCGATGACGGGCAGATGAAATTGCTAGGTATTCGTGAATGTAGGTCAGACTATGAACACGGCCAGATATTGTTAGGAAATCAATTTTGTTGCTCAACCACAGATACCGAAATATTTCGCTAGTTTTGAAAACGGCTCGGGGCTTTATAGGACTGTGGTAAACAAGCATTTGTTTCGCTTCGGTTCAAATTAATTATCTATATTATTTTTATGTAATAGAATATAGATAAACAAGAAATAATAATCAAACAATACATTTAATAAATAAATTACTTAAAAAAAACGACGTAATCGTATTTTATATTTATACTTACGTGCTACGCTTGTTTTTATATACCTATGTTTGTGATAGTTACACTAAACGACTATTTTTGTCTATACTATCTACTATATAACAAATAACTACAAGCCACGTCAAAGAAACATATTAAGCTTATTTTTACTTTTATTTTAATAAAAAAAAATAATACAAAATGTGGTCTAAAAAACTTTGGGTGGTGCATTATTTCATTTTAAAGTCTTACAATTATGAAGTAGCGGAGGTAAATTATTTTAAATTAATTTTCTTCATAAGGACGGGGCCATTAACTTGTAAAGCTCTTAACCAAATCAGGAAACGGCGGATGACTCAAATACCTTCGCCAGACCGGAGGGTTTGGTTAATTTTAACTTTGAGACATCCTTTTAGTATAAATAGACATAATAAGTAAATACAGAGATTTTGTCTCTGTTCATTCGTTCTTCTGTTTATGTTCACCGAATGTTTACAAATACCCATTTTCGATCTCCATCAATTTATTAACTATTTATATCTTGTCTTTTACACTCACCTATTACACTTTATACACATACTCACCCTAATATTGTACATAATAACTACATAGTTTTTGTTTAAGGCTGTCACGAATTAGTTAAACGACTAGACCAATATTCATAGATGTTTCGCTACTACGAAATAACGTAGTATTTTTTTTTAAATCATAGATGAGGTCAGATAAACATGGGATTCATGTGATGGTAGGTGAGATACCCCAGCCATATCTAAACAGGTCCTGGTGTGAATGTCGACCTATTTTGACTTTGAAAATTCGGTTATCCACAGACTGAAACCGAAGCGGTTTAAACTTGACGGCTTTTTATCAGAACCGAGGGTTCTAGAAATGATATTTATTATGTTATAATCAAAAGCGGAACCAATTTACTATTATAAATATATTAGCATATGGCAAAGAGACAGTTGTCTTAATGCAGGAATAATCTAAGTTATGTTAGAGAGTGTGTAAATGTCATTTCCCTGGCTGTACTTAATTGTAGAAATTTAATTGATCGTGTGACGTCACGCTTAAGCTGTGTTCAAATGAAAGTAACACGATTAAGAGTAATGCATACACATAATCTTATATTACCTAGAATTATTTCTAGTCGACGCTTATATTAAATTGTAAGGTGTCGCTACGGGCTGTCACAGTGCGAAGACATGAAACCCGATATTATCCATCTGTTGAGGCATTATCTTTCACACGACGGATCTAGCATGTTTATAAACGTCTAAAGTTTATTTAGAAACATACTGAACTGTTGCGAATCGAATCTACGAAGCGTTGGAAAAATTTAACCTTGAATACCATTTGTTAAAAACAAGAACAAAAAGTAATATCCCGTTACACAATACGCCCATTGCTTAACACACAAAGAAGACAAACACTTATTCTATATTTCCTCAAATTTAGTACCTGTCGACAGCACTGATCCACGTCACTTCAAATGATATGTTTTAAAACGTAATTCAAATAGAACTCCGTCAGAATCGTTCGAGCGTAGCATTGTTCTTTCGCAAATGAGAAAAGCCTTTTTCCATTATTTTCTTTGAAAAGCCCCGCAATGTAACTGAGCTTTCATTGGGGTTAACCTTGCCACTCTGACCTTAATCCTACTGCATTTTCCGTGGAGTTATTGCGTTGCGAGTAAAACCGAGGAATTAGTCCACTAATTGCTTGGTAACAAGCGGTACTGCTCTCATGGGGTGCCGTACCCGAAGGCCAAACCGTCGCAACCGTTTTAAGCTTACAAAATATAAAAAAGGGTAAAAACGGAACTACAGGATCAGATGATTACTCGCTGTCTGTATATCAAGAACCGTGTTAGACAGTTGACATTATACCGTGTTTAACAAACAATAACTTTGGTACCTAAAATGTACATTTTAATGATAGAACCTCTTCTATCTGTCCTCACAGACAAGCACGGCTCACTTGATGGTTGGTGAGTATTTCACCCAGAAATATAACAGCTAAACATGATGCAATGTCAATCTATTTTAGCTTTGAAAGTTCGGAAATCCACAGACTAAACCCGGTGGAGATTGACCCTCGACCCGTTGATATAGTAGTCATACAATGCTACTATTACGGGCCCATCAACTTTTGCATGTGTAATTTTAATATCTTCATAAAAATCTATTTTATTACACATAAACCCAACTCCATCAAATTTACTCTGCCGCGCCTTAAACGATAGACGTCAATCTATTTATATATTTGACGATAATTCACCCCATAAAAGGGAGTGTATCATTCTGACTACGATATTACAATAGATATATAACCCGTTTAGCCTATAAAGACCCTTACAGCATTCGTAAAAAGTATTATTATTATGGAGACAATGAAATCCTACGTGGGGAATAAAGTGGACATATTTCTTTGTCCGTTTCAACTTTTTACCTTCATTATACATGTGACCTTCGTTACAAATGTAACATATGCAACTCAGTTTCTTCCAGGACAAAACAAACTTGGTTGAAATAAACAAAAATTTTACAATTTAAAAATTTTAATTTAACTTCGGCCCAATATTCCAATTGCTTTGCAAATTAAATTAAAAATAAGCTAACGAATATATTTCGTTTTTTAAACCGTTTAAACTGGTTATTTTAAATTTGTATACACTCGTTAACTACAGACAATGCTAAACTATGTTTATTCGGAAAAGAGTTCTTGTTTTACACACCCTACAACTAGGTCCTATAGTTAAACGTCAATATGAAATTCAAGATGGCGTCCGCAAAAAAAGGTTTTTTCATACTTCATTCTTTTGTTTGATTTTTTCAGCGTAGATAACATTTTTATCACGTATTTGGACCACGACCGAAAACCAGGTCAGGGTCGAATAGTAGGCCAATTGAACGGGGAACGGGAATTTAATTTGCGAACTGATGAAGCGGACGCCATTCGTTTGAAAATTAATTAATCAGCGCGTACGAATAATATTTATTCGGCGGTAATTGGTTACAATTGTACCTACGCGAATAAATGAATTTAATGAATCATTAATTATGTGGGTAGGTGAATTGATTTGCGTCAAAGCATTCTCAACTCTAAGTTTAATTTTAAGTGCCTTCAGTGTTATCTGTAGATTACATTAAGAGTGGACATTTAAATAGACTTTGGATCTTTGAAATGTCGATAAACATTTGTATCATATTTACTATAACACTAGATCCCAAAAGACGGCACACCGGTAAACTAGAAACCCAATGACCACTTACTACACAGATGGGGTAGAAAATTTTACTTTGATATTAGGGACACCCCACGAACTTCAGTCTCCCCGTGACATCTGAAATGTCGGGCCGAAGTCTTAGGGCTTTGTATTTCGTAGTATGCCTGAGGACTGATTCAGATAGTGTGTATAAGTAAAATAAACTTGTCGTAGCCACCATCCTCAGATGAAAAAGCCGTCAAGTATAATCGCGTTTCGGTTTTAGTCTGTGGATTTCCGAATATCCAAAGACAAAACAGGTCGACAGCGTATCTTGTTAAATGTTATATGGCTGACGTATTTCAGCTACCATCACATGAGCCCCGTGCGTGTCTACCCTCCTCTCTATCATTAAAAAATGTAGTTGTACAAAACTAGACCTCTATATGTAAAATAGGGCATGAAACTGCAAAGTTAGAATGAAAGTAAAAGTTGCTCGGTGTTTAAAAGTGAAAGTGCGTTGCAGCTGTGATGCTTGCCTACTATTACGACGCATATAAATTCCCCCATTTTCTATAACATACGTTTATTGGAAAACTTGTGTTAAAAACACCTGTTATACATATACACTTCATATAAGTACTTTGCTGTAAAGTATGATTAGATAATCATTAAAGTACTTACATACATCCATGCATAAGCTTATATAAATTTAAAATCTTATTATTTAAAGAATTAATAATACGGCCGGAACGCGAACCCGCGCCTGGGCCGTGCTGTCGTACATTTTACTTCACTAGTCTAAAACTTATTTCCAGGTGATATATATCTAATTTCGGTTATAAGCTGCGCTTTAGAGGCAGAGTAGCGTAACTACAATTCTTATGACGAGTTTTTACATTGTGATAGTTTAAAAATTTTAATCTACAAGAGCACAGTGACGAAAAATTGTTAACATAATTTTGACACATATTATTTAAATTAATTTTGGCCTAAGTTAATTTATGTTCCTCCTAATTAAAAATCATGTTTTATGTTATTAGGCCACTCTGCCTTTAGTAGCCTGATATAAATAAGGTATTTATTTAAAAGCGTCAGCCGTTTAAGTGTCTGTTCGTCGTCGATAAATAAAATGGCATTTACTCTAAATAAAAATAACATTGAATTAATTATGTCCTGTCATAGTAATATTAGTAGTAATATTACTAAATACCTATTTCCTATCTTGTCTATACTGTCAATGCAATTTTTTTTTTTTCATTTGTGGCAAGAAGAACTAACTATTTGCCAATGCAATATTTAATTGGTATTATTTCTACGAATAAACGTCAAATCAAAATCATTTGACGGATAGTTCGATTGTCATAGATAATAAGCACGCAGTCCGTATTACGAAACCATTGTCATAATCTGTATTGCCTGGTATAACGCAGCGACCCAATATATTTGTTATCTGTATTGAAACAAAGTTTGATGGTTGACCGAAACCAAAGTTGATTAATCGGTTTTAGGTTCAAAGTGTGGTTGACTCTGAAGCTTGAAAA
Source organism: Leptosia nina (assembly GCA_963661955.1). Classification (NCBI taxonomy): domain Eukaryota; kingdom Metazoa; phylum Arthropoda; class Insecta; order Lepidoptera; family Pieridae; genus Leptosia; species Leptosia nina. The sequence goes on along the minus strand of CAVLEF010000083.1, from coordinate 1,783,602 downwards.
TTTATTTGATGGAAATTGGCTACAAAACTTCGAATGCAAGAAGAAAGGGATCATTACTTTCACCCTTAAAATCATATATTTCATCATATTAAATCGGTCGGTTCCTTTGTGTAGAATAGTTATTGTGGGCATCAAAATTCGTTTTTGTAAAGTCCTCACCTTTAAAAGCTGTCTTCCACGTCCCGTCGTTCTTACAAGTTAATCTTAAAAGACAGACATATAATGTCGCGGAACTTCTTTTTTTGTCATTTACAGAGGAATACATACTTTTATACATTTTGTGGATATCTGAACCGTTTTCACAGAGTACCCAACGGCAAGCCTTAAAGATGAATTTTTCCCGTTTCCTACTGTTTCTACGCTCCTATTGGTCTTCGATGCGATCGTGTAGCCGAAACCGAAGGTGTCTGTCAAGCCGAAGCTTCAGTATTCTACTTATCTGTGACACAATGAATAACCGTGAGCATTCGCTTGACATAGTTTTAAATTTCGAATTAGGACGTTATCACCGCACCGTCAGCGTCCCTGTTTCCACACATTGGCAGATTGCCAACGCCCGCTGATCACCCTCGGCTGCAACTCCCGTTTTAGAACTAAAGTTGCGTTCCATGTTTTCCTTTGGCATCTGTTAATGTATCTGTTTCTCTTATTCGATCTCTCAATTGCGTTTTTATCCTATTGTTCTGATGTTTGGATGAGCGATGTTTTGTTACCTTTCAAACGATGCCATTGTAATCTTTAACCCTGTTTTTGCCCCATTGGTACTATCAAATGTTGCTCTCATCGGCTTTAGTTTAACGACACTTCTTATAAATAGTGCACCGATAGAAGGCGGGATATTAGCCAACATAAACTGCTAACCATTTCGTCCATTTCCCCATTCTATCTTTGTGATTGTGTGTCTCTTACTGTGTCCCCTCAAACCTGCCTGTTCCTTTTATCTTTAGCTATTTTGTGTCCTATTCTGTTTTACTGTCATTTTATGTTAGTGTTTATATATCTCATTCTTAAATACACGGAATATTTCCCGAGTTTGTTTCATTCTTCTCATTGGACTCAGTTCTGTTTACCCCATGAGTGGTAGAAGCCTGTTTGGATGAAAATGTCCTATTATAATTCTTAGCTAATAGCCGATTATCTTAGATTTACTTTTTTCACACGTTCATATTACTATATACCTTGTTTCCTGTTTTGATTGTATTTTTTAACAAAACCTTTCTCACTAAAAGTTAGTTATACATAACAGCGTTACTCGTTATACAACTACATAGTATCAAATATCTCATTTTGCATAAACGAATTGTACAGCTTCGTTCATAATAAGATTACTTAATTCGTTGCTGTAACTCTTTAATTAGGGGCAGTTTGCTGGAATTTGCGCTCTGGAAACAACGAGTTATTTCATTGGCCCCGACTACAAGGTGTCTTTAATCAAAGTTGTCTACAATTATCACTGTTTGTAATAGACTGTTTAAAAATGGAGGGGGGGGGGGTTACTAAAGACTTCGTTAAAATAGGACCATGTTACTAAGATTTTACCTTGTGTCCTTCCGTCATTGTTGCTGTACCTCAATTCTCAATTTTATCCATATTGGTTGTAACATCAAATATTAAGACAAAATAATTATTAAAGCCTTTATTAAAACCTCCATAGAAATTAGTGTGATATAGGAAGAGACAATTGTTAAAACAGGTACATTCTTACCTACGGAAACTTTCACTAAAATTACTTTAAAATTACCATCATCATTGTTGCATTGTGAAATTTAAGATTGTCGTTCAACCACCATGCGTAACTAATGATACGAATCGTTAAATAGTGTTTACTTTTAACGGAATTAGTGACTACATTTGTCTTTTTTAAATAATTATATAACACGAAATTTTAATTCGGCCTTTAACATGAAGTACCTGTAATTATTCCATTAACATTAGTTCAAGTTTCAATACAATGCCTTAACGATGTGTACTATCTAGTTTTACGAAGAATAGAATAAACGTATTCTAATTAAATCGAATCAAAGTCAAAAATACTCTCTCGTTGGTCTTATGGTAGAAATATATGGCTAATAATTAACGGGTCGTGGATTCGATCCCATCCGCGTTAAACTTTAAATTATGATTATTCTGAATCATGTCTAGATATCGCGATATTAAATGAGTGGTGGGAATATCGAAAATTTTCTTTCTTGTCACAAACCACGACGGACAGATGAAAAGCTGTCAAGTTGAATCGCGATTCGGTTTCAGTCGTAAAGTTTCGAATATCCAAAGCCAAAATAGATCGACAGTCTTGTGTAGTTATTAAATGGCAGGGGGGCACTTCCCATTAAGCGAAACCCGTGCTTGTCCATCCTCCTCTATAATTTAAAAAATGTTTTGGTGTAGTTAGAAAACGTTCTTATCGCATGAGGCTGAAAATGCCTCCCCTAGCGAGTTATATGTGCAATGATGCAACTGTCATTGCAATATCCTTAGATATAAAGTGTCCATGACATTGACTCTCGCTACGGCTGCGGTTTATTGAAATGACCTCACAACGCGATGTCCTTTTGCGCGTCTGGTTATATCGAGTGACAGACTTAACTACATTGTGACAAAATATATATACTTTTGGGTTATTGTATAGTTCTTATTAGAACCCATGAGAAATTAAGCATATCAATATTTTATTTGATACAATGATTAATATTTATTTCTTTATTTTATACTTTTAAATAAAACCTTATAATATTTGACACATCAACCCTTATTTTTTACTTTATATACTATAGAGCATACTATTAATATAGACTATACTATAGTTACTTAGTTATATAGGGTAGGTTGTCTATAGAACCGCGTGGAGACGAATGACGTAAGTGATGAAAATCAAAATGCAAATTAAAAAGCCCAAAATTTCAGCTTTTAAATTACATATTCGTGAGTTTTGACGTTAAAAAATGAACGTAACATTTAAAATGGTAATCACGACCCGGAATACTTGTTAAATACGAAACAAAACCAGTGCAACACGACCTCTCGTATTAGTTTACACTCTCACTAAATATATGTTAAAAGTGCAATAGTTTTAAACGAATGTAGCCTTTATTTCAACGAAGTAAAGGTGAAAGTCTTACGATAAAACGCGAGCAGTATTTATGGCTGTTGCCTAGTGTAATTGGTAAATGCATGAGTTGCACGCGGAAGGCCACGAGAAATGGAAAACGAACGATACTGTTCTATTTGGCTTTTTTATTATTTCATTTACATATATTTTAATATATTTAATCAACTAAAATTGTAGAATGTTAGAATCAACTTTTATCTGACAAATATCAATTTTTGAGTAATATGCAAAAGAATGCGTTACGATTATTACTTAGTTATTGCTATAACAACAAAATATGTTATGTTATATTATATGCCTAGGTCTTACACAATAATTTTGTATTGCTTTATAATTTTCATCCACTTCGTCTATTCCCGTCAGTCGATAAATTAAACAATAATTATTGTCGTTCACTTTTCTCAAGTCACTTTCCCGCTACATTATGGATTGAGATGACATAACAGACATTCTAAACAATTTCCGTTATCCATTACAAGAATGGCGTTACCGGAAGTAACTATAATAATGATACTTGGTAGTATGAAAACACCAATCAGGTATGTCTAATTGTAAAGATAAATTAAGTAATTAGTGCCATAAGTACTTATATACAACCTGTATACGAGTATCTATGGTAGTTTGTAATTTTATGATATCTGTGGTAGAGCTCAGTCTAGCGCATGCGCGGGAAATGAGCTTGGCTTTGTTTACACTTTACTTACATAGTTTTGTTCGTTCATATTCGTTTTATACTTTTTATTTTGGGAAACAAACTGTCAATCAAAGTATAATACTATTTTTTATCTATCTATTCCACTAACCTAGTTATTAATAACGCTGATTAGTCTCTAAAGTTATGTAAGGTATTATAAATGCTTGCATGTTTTTAATTTGTATAAAATTTACATTTAATATGAATAACTAATAAGATCTGCGTGTTACTTTGAAATAAATAGCTTATCGGAAAATGTTGAGTACTTATTGTTATCAAAAGTTTAAGTAATATTTTTGATACAAAAAGAAAACATTCTAATAAAACTGTTTATACATAACATTTTTGTACCAGCTATAAAAAAACCAACGAGGTTCCTCGTTGTTTTCAACTATGCGCAGAAAAATCTGTTGGAAATTATCCATCCTTAAGAGATTTCCATTTGGTCGTAAAGCGTAGAATGAGTCAGATGCCAACGACCTGTACTTATAGCCAAACTTAGCCATTTTTAGGTGACCCACTTCATGCATCATATTACTCTTGTAATTCGTAAAGCAAATAATAACTAATTATTACCACGAAAGAAAGTACTCATGCACACCGATACTACTGAACTATTGGAACTCTGTAGTAAAAACAGCGATGTTTCTACTTTTTTAAATGAGTAAATTTCTTTATAAAACCTTTTGGTAGAAGGTAATAAAAATGAGAAACCAAAATGGAAATTAAGTCCTCAGACGGTAAGCAAATGTTAACTCAAGGGGTGGAAGGTAGGTCAGTGCTCATGGGGGAATGAATTAAATATGAGCCCTACTTGACACACTGGACCCGTTATCCCTTTACAATGAAGCGCGGTAGAACGAAATGTAAAATTCTCCCTTAAATAATGGAGACTGTAGTATGAAACAAACTATTGTTTACATATTTAATATTTATTCATCGATTAAAAACGTTTCGATCGTAATCGATCGATATGCCTTTTTGATCGAATGATTGGATTTTTAAAATAATATTTTTCAACACACTGGCCACCAATAAATTTATATAGAGTATATTAAATTTTTAGCACATGGTTCCATAGTACCTACATGCAACAACAGATCTGAAACATTTATTAAGCTTACTCAATTAATATGGTATCTTTCACTCTGATATGAGATAAAAAATGGTGTAATATTTTATTCCAGGAACGAAGAAGGAGACAAAAGTTCAGATGACGTCGCCGCGAGAGTTCCACCACATTGTCACATCACAATCAAATGCACAAGAGAGGTAGGGATAAGTTTACTACGGCTTTTATTTGGCTCTCAATTTTAAACCATATATGTCATTAACAAAAAGTTAGAAATCGATTTAAATTATTTTACAATTAATTATAAATTTTAATTTTCAAAAAATGTGATTACCAGTAATCAGATTTTTTGCTTTATTTTGTTTTTAGTGGTTTTGTGATATTTTTTAATAATTTAGTCTTTATCGTAGTAATAAATAATAAGCTTATCAACCTGTGAAAAAGCTGTCTAGTTTAATCGTGTTTCGGTTTCATTCTGTGGATTTCCGAAGTTCCGAAGTCAAAATAGATTGAAAGCACATCTTGTTTAGTTTTCATATGGCTAGGGTATTTCAACAGACAAACATAAAGAAATCATCTTCGAGTCGAGAAGCGCTCAACATCTGTTGTATCCATCCACTCGTGATAATAAAACGTCTAAAATCTGTTTATTTTAAAACCCTAGTAGCTTAGCAAAATGGACGCAAAAGCGTTTTAGAATTTCTAATTTATTTCTTTAATTTTTCAGATAGCAGGTTTTAATGGCTTATCAGAGGCAGTACGCCGTCTGGACTTTTCCTCTGCCGTCCGGGATGTTCGAAGGTTCAACTACATCTGCGCACTTCTAGAACTGCTGCTCTGCGGCGAGAGACTAACACATCTGCCCGGAGCGGCGCAGAAACTTCTGTTGTCTATGCTCGAACAACTTGCAGACCAAGGTAAATGGATAATCGACATTATTTTAATATTTATAGAAAACGCAGTATTGAAGTTGTTTTACCCTGTGGGACTTCTACCTTCTATTGTTGTTGGATTTGTTTATATACCATACTTATGTAAACGCCAAACGAAAGAAATTTTAATCTGTTCATTTTTATTTATTTTAGCATGAAATTGTTATTTTTACTAAGTGAATTTGGTAGTTCTTTAGTTTAATATATACTCCAATGTCTCAAAGTGTTTTTAATGTAAGCCTTGTGAGAAAACCACGGTTTCATGTAAATTGTGTGATTGTTTTCCAAAAATGCAAAGTTACAAGAAGTACACTACGTATAGCTAAATATCGTCGTTTAAGGTAATTTTATATTAAATGTCCATGCAATTAAAGATTCAATATACCTTTGTAACCAAATTTTTATTATAGTTGCTACATCGAAGCAGAATTTGAACGCACTTAGAGCGTTAATAGTTGGTCTGAGTGCGTTGCGTGAAGCAGAGCGACGAGCGTGTTGGGGCCGACCCCTCGGGTCCCGCGCCCTGTGGGGACACCATGACCACGCCATCGCCAGGATCAACCGCATCGCGAACAGCATTAGAATACAGGAGGTAAGAAGCTTATCATCTACTCATTTAAAGAAGTGACCAGATAAAGAAGGCTGGCTAAAGCATATAAGGAGAAGCAAACTCTCCACGGGATAAATCAGAACAGGATGTTCTATTTGATTATTTTTAAATGTTACGAATTCGAAGCGAGATATTTAGTTACAATAAGAAATATTAATTTACCAATTATTCAAATTGTATTATGTTATTTTTAGCCCGGTCCAGAAGTTGTGCCCAAACTACACGATCTCCCTGAAGAATGCATCAGAGAAATATTGCTGAGGATAGCTGACCACCGGGACTTAGATGTAAGTACGCAAGGTGTACATAAAGTATGAAGGGCACTTACCAAATCTTATATAAAATTCTTGTGTCACAGTCATTCTTTAAAAGAAGTTTTTAGTACTTCAATATTTTTTTTCATCCTGCTCAATAACCTATCAATTGTCACTTGGTAACCCCCCGACGTCTACCGGTGTCACTACCCGCGTAGTAAACAGCAAAGAGAACGAATGAGATCCACAGGTGGTCGTCGAAATTCCCTAGAATTAATTTCACGACATTTATGATCTTACGTACCAAGAACCCCCTAAAATCGTCTTTTATAATTAATGAATGACCCAAAACCAATAACCATAGACTATTATTTCATTTTTCAATCTATTTATAGTCTGCGTCATCGGCTTGGTCGGTAATGGCGTCACTGTGCTCGGAACAGCGCGTTTGGAGGGAACTGGTCAGTTTCCATTTCACGACTCAACAAATTGACTCCGTTCCAAAGACTGACAGCGAGACTGATTGGAAGAAGCTATTCCACCAGCTTAGGAAGTATGTTATAGTATTTTATCGTTATTCTATGCTTACAGTTGTTACATGATCATTTTCAAATTCAAATAACACTGCCATATAAGAAAGGGGAATCCCCACTTTTGAGTATCAGGCCAAAAAACTACACTTAAAAATCACACTCACTCTAATTAATAACTTTGTTTAATTTTGTATATCGATGGGGCTTTATTGTATGCTTATAAGTACCCACATATATATTTCCAAAAAAACTGGATATAAATCCATTGTCCACTTGTTGCCTGAAATAGATCGTAACGTTTTCTGTTCATAGTATTCTAGTCAATATGTGAAAGGCTTTTTGGGGGTGTATTCACAAATTACAACAAAAAATTTATAATTTAGTTGTGATAAGTAATGAATGTTTTTGTGTGTTGTTAGGTTGTATGGTTTACGCGAAGACGCGCAATATGCCGAGACGCTCTCCCTTTGTCGTCACTGCAAATGCCTGTTTTGGCGATCACTGGGACACCCCTGCATAGCTGATCAGGTCAGTATACTACTTGTCTAAAACATTTTAAAGCTATTTACATGTTTCCTTTAGAGAATCACAAAAATACAGTTATGCGGGACATAATTGATACCTAACAATGTCGTGAGTGCAAGGGATCCTGTCGAATACGAGATTTTTTTTAACTATTCTATGTAGTCATAGAATAGTTGGAAATTAAATAGACCGAGTTTGTAGTGTAAATAAAGCACGATTAACGGTTACAAACGCGAAATATTTTAGTTAACCGCGATTCCCGTGACCACTGCTGCAAAGCATCCAAAACGTCGGGTCGTAAACAAAATATGTGAAAAAAGTATTTTAACTAATATGTTTCACGTTTGAAACCAAGTGATTTAATAGAGTAATGACACGATAACAAGAATACTTTTGCAAATCGGCGGTCTGGATAACCGGTTGGATTAAATAAGAATCTATATTCGTACCAAACAAGAATAGAAGAATTACTTTTGAGAGAATAATTACAACTTTTATTGACACTAGTAACACTGTTTCTAGTGGACAGACAAGCATTAGGAAACACCACAGCCTATAGCGTCTTAACAAAATGCGACGTCGACCTTTATTCTTAATTATTAATTCAATACCATATGACGTTATAAATAGTTATATAATATATTTTCTATAGTGTCCAGAATACAGAGAACGTTTGAAGGAAGCGGGCGGCCCCCTGCCTCCCCACCCCGTACCCCCGGCGGCATTCCTTAAGTTCTTTTCATTGTAAAGTGTTGCGTCAAAGTTGACGACAGCTTTGAATATAGCAGATGTTTAGAGTTTCTTCTGCAAATTTAAATTCTACAGGACTTGTCTCAAGACTCAAACATAATTTTATATTATCAATAATATCATTTACCAGTTATATGTTGAATTAATACTAAATGCTTTATTCAAAGCCATCATTTCGATCCTGTTTGACTGAAACTAAAAGTGCAAATGAACAAAATAATACTTACTGAACAACTAAATGTTTATGTTTACAGAGCTTAACTTCTATTCTGTCTGTTGATGATCTGTGAAATAGGTATTTTACCTAGATATTATATGACAATTTGCAAAGCTTTTTTTTAATATGCCTCCTAAAATAATGAATGATAGAGAGTAATCATCGGATTACTTAACATTTTAGTTGCAAATTTTAATGACTGTGATACACAGAATTAAGACTATTTGGTGTTGAAGACTATTTTAACTTTGTTAAAATTAGCGCCCTATAAAATTGTTTTTGATATTTAAAAGTTATATCGCTTGTTCTAGCTTTTAATGTGGTAGCTATCAATTGACATTTCTAATAAACATGTGTTCATTTTGTATGCATAATTTGATACGCGTATTATCTGTATTACATTTAAATAAAACATTTTTAACGCTTTAAAACGCCAAATATATGTCTACTATCCGTCAAGCAAGCGGCAACTACAATTAGTGGGCGTCCCTACTGCAAATCTGTTGCGCTAGCGCCATCAGTTTTTTGTAATTTATATTTACAGACTAGCTGGGCCCCTAAAAACAAAGTAGTCCTTATCCACTAACTGTTCTGTACCTGTGCGTATCTCATTTTAACTCGTTAAAAATGTTATGTAAAAAATTGATATAAGCTATATTTATAAGCCTTGAGTCTAACAATTAGCGCTTAATGTTAAAAATGTATTAAATTCGATTAAACCGCGCCAGTATTCTTAATTTATCGAAAACATAATAACACTTGTTGAAAATGGTCACTTTTACATTTGACATCCAACACACTATTCTACTCGCTAGTATATACCTAAATGACAGCTAAAGTGTTATCGGAGCCATTTTATTTTATGCAATATTATTATTTGTTACAAGTTTTTTGTTTAGGTTTCCAGTTGTAGCTGGCTCATAGAAGCCAACAGAAGCAATTCCAGTCTTAGAATCAACATTATTTCTTGTATTTGCATTTAATTGTAATGATTTAAGAAAAGAATTGTCTCTTCTTCATAGTTTGAATTTTGAATCCAGTAGAAATGTCACCAGTGCATAATAGCTTTCACCACATTGTAGTTTTAGTATCTTAAATGCGCACTAATTGTATGCCTAACACAATAGTTTACCCCCATAAGTCACTAACTAGCAGAAATAGTAAATATAAATAAGGATATAAAACAAAATACTAGATGAAAATGATCTCTTTCGACTGTTCAATGCAATATAGAAAATATTGATTAAGTATTTTAACTCATTAAAAATTAATGTAAGACTATTTTTCTAATATATTGAAATAAAACTTCCTAACATTTTTCTGGTTGGTTTTGAGTTTTGCGTGGAATGACAGCTGGTAACTTGTAATTTTCTTATAACTGGTTAATACCAGGCCTAAAGCTTAAACTGTCCATTCTACTCTATGCCACAATGTTTTGTAAGTTCATGGGTTTGACTAACTATACTTTGTAATATAAAATCGTATATAAAAACTACTTTGTGCTCATTATTTTGTATTAGTTTATCCCTGCTGTTACATAACTTCTGTTATTCCCGAACTCTTGCTTATTACATGGTATAGTAATCAGACCCCATTTTATTAAAATAAGTCTGATAATAATATTGTTCATTGTAGTTGCATAGATTAGTTATTAATATTGTGATATTTTAAGATAAACTTATAAGAAATGTAGTTGATTTCATATTTTATTTAAATGTGTATAAATTAGTTTTGTTTGTCACTTTAGTTTGTGTTTGATCTGTGATTGTGATTTTATTAGATTTTTTCAATGTCTTACTATTAAAAATAAAGTTATTTTTAAAATCGGATTGTTATTTACATATACTCCCAGAAATGTTTTAACTTTATGTGTGTATGTAACGGTATGTCCTATGTGAAAAATATTAGAAAGAATCAAGGGAGAATGTTTTGTTACATGACTATTTTATTAAAGCCTTAATTGTGTTTATAAAAATACAACAGTACAATATTCAAAATATACAAAACGTACAAGGAACTGCCATTGGAATGATTTTAAAATTTCAAGACAACTCAGATTTCACTTTTTCACAATGTCTCACAAGGTCCTTTAATTTATAAACTAAATCTTGGAGCTGTTGAGTACCACACGTAAAGCGGATATCATCACCGTCAGTTTTTAACACAATTGTATATAATAAATTGTCTGATCCGATGCCGGGCGTATTTGTCAACACTTCCAGCTTCCATTCAACGTCTATTATCTTCGGTAACGAGCTCAAATCGGGTATATTCGAGTCCATGGTTCTAACAGGAATATAACAGTTTCCATACAGTTATTGTTGAAACAAGTTTTAATTAATATAATCCGCAATCCAATTAACTCGCGGATTACATTATTCCAATTCAGCAAATTATCACGTAAGAATATTACAACTTACAAGATTCATGTTTATTGTTATTTTAATTTGGTTGGCACTGACAGTCGTTTTGCTGACATCTGTCAACTTAAATAATTTGACAATTAACTGCGATATCGTTCTATGTCAGTTGTCAATAGTTGCTAGATAAAACTCACAGAGAATGAAATGAAATCTTATTAGACAATGTTTAGTTGGTTTTGATAAAATTTAAGTTTCTTACTTTAACATTTTTTCACAAATTACTACTCAAAATGGTATAATATAAATTAACAATCTACTGAGGTTGAAATAATTTTTCAACACGTGTGGGACTTGAACTGGCACCCTAGGCTATCCGTGCTGCTGCTTTAACCAATAGAGCGTGTCCTACATCATTGAATTTTTCAAATCAGTGTTGTTGAATTTTTTCAACTTTTGATACAGTAGTTATCCATTCCATAGTTAGCATACCTGTTCATTCATCGAAGAAACACTGATCTTATTTGGCTGTATCTGGCATAAAATACTTAAATAAAATTTATTTTAATAAAGTTAGTTTATTTAAAAATATTTATATTACATTATTTATGTTACAGTGCTAAAAATATATTTGTAGCATTTATATAATATATCTTAAATATTAATTCTTCAGTAAAGCATCTATATGAAAAGCATTTTCAGACAGACTATCATAAGGCACTTAATATTGGCATAAAATTTATCATATGAATCCGTAGTTGTTGCTTGAGTTAAATATACAAACGCCCAAGTGATAGCACATAAGCATTTATAAAAATAATGATTATCCTACATGTTGTTGAGGTTCAAAAGTTTTCAATTGCACTTAATTCCTCGCTCTATCTTTAGAATAAATAAAAGGACATTGTATGCACAATAGAAAGAAACTAATAAAATCATAAAAATGATTAGCACCATTTTTAAATACAAGAATGAGAACATATAGAATTCATGTACGTCACAAAATATAGAAGATTAAAAAACACAACCTTAAACTAACAACATTACAAATACTGGCAATTGCATTCAATAAAAATTCACAAAACCTTGTCTACAAAATCAAAACCGAAGTTAAAGCTTGGCATCGCTATACGAAGCTTCTCGCATAGCGATTTTACAAATAAAATATTCTGCACTTTTACAAATAAGCCTACATGTATTTAGCATATTCTGACTCAAAAAGAGTTTTTTTTACAGATGGCACATGTGTATGTGGATTATATAAAATGGCGCATATAGGTAGGAAAAACTTTTTTTACCAATAATCAAATTACTATTTTTATCAGATTGTACTTTGTTGTGGGGCAAAAATGCATATATACTTAATAGTTATTATTACAATATACATTACTTTTTAATATAAAAGTATCAGTTATTTCATTTCCCAAAATTAATATGTAAAATTAGTTAGTCACAACATATAAATTAATATTTTATAACTATGTAATATAATTTGTAACATTCATGAGTTTTTTATTAAGACACTATACCTAACGTTGTAAGAGCAATATATAATGTTGTACATAGTAACCCAAACAGTTAATTAGTTTTAAAGTCGCCTTTTTTAATATGTTTATAAAATCATTAATATATATAATATGTTTGTACCACTATTTTGTAAATATTAAAAACAAAACAGGATTTCATTCGGGGATTTCGCCAAGTTCTGTTTACCGCGGATTCGAGTCCCGTTTATGTCAAAAAAGATACATGTATATATATTTTTGCTTGCTCTCACGTCGCTATTTATACATCGGTGGAAATATCCATAAACGTCTTTGTACTCAGCGTTTCATCTTCTCGAGTATGGGTAAAATCATCTCGAACGAAGGTCGCTTCCCCGGGTCTTCGTTCATGCAGATCTTGATCAGTTTGGAGATGTGAGGCGAAATGCCAGGCGGTATGCTCACACGCAGACCCTCCAGGGCGACTTTCATCCCGCATTCCATTGGAGACAGATCGGCAAATGGAACCTTTAATTGTCATGATATCCAATTTGAAGCAAAAAAAAAGATAAAAGGAACAATATCGAAGATTTGGTTGCTGAATCAATTTATTGTGTAAAATATAATACTACTTTTATGGCAAATATGGTATTGTAACTTTTTTATGGCAAAGATCAGCATTGGCCGGTTAAGTGAAACCATGGAAGTTGACATACTTCTGTCATATAAAAGCTACAGTGTGAATCTGTGACTTTAAGGTTTGTTATTTTAAGTTTATATTAAAGGCCAAACCAAATTCTACTTGATAACCTTAAACCCTATTAAGGAGTAGTTATAAGATTATTTGGACCTCTCTAGTGGCCAGTTCCCAGAGGAGCACCGCGAAGCTCCACATGTCGGCGGCCTCCCAGTTGCGCTTGGCGCTCGGCTTCTGCAGGGCTTCGGGCGCCATCCACGCGGGGGCGTACACGCGCGCGCGCTCCTGGAACGAGAACTTCGAGTCCGCCATGTTGATGCGCGCCGTTAGGTCTTCGTCGATCTAGAAATTATAAGGCACATACATTGCATGCAGTAAATCTTGATTTGATTGATTTTTATTTATTTATTTAATATTTACATATATTTTACTTTACAATATTAAATACCAAGTATTACACTCGTATTTGTGCATAAAGGAGCAAATTAATTTATTATTATATTATTTGAGCGAGTTGAAATGTAATTTAGTCTTAAATAAAAATTTGAAAAACGGTTTCCACTGCAACTTCTAAAAGGCTTCTTCTAACTTCTAAAAGTAAGGTCTTAGTTTATTAACCTATTTGTGAACGAGTTTCAACTAGTTAAAAATTGTATTCATAATATTTAATTTTGTATCTACATAACCACGTATAATTAGGTATTTACCATGACGTGCTTGCTATTAAGATGGTAAGTGGGTAGAATACGATCCCTTTGCAGCGAGTGAAGGTAGGCCATCCCGGCCGCTACGTCGCGTGCCAGCCGCAGCGCTGCTGCTGCATCCACTACCACGCGACCACCAGCACCGCCGTGCAACAACGCGTAGAGCGAACCCCATGACATGTATTGTGATATCACCACGAGTGATGGTGGGGACACACAACAACCCACCTGGGAAATGCATTAATAGGTTAAATAGACCCCTATTACGTATAAGTTATGGTCGACATTTAAAGAAACACAAAGATATAGATATTGTTAGTTGAGGGAAATGCTCATTTCTGGCCACTACCTGGTTTTTCTCTGTAACATACCACAGGCAAAATATTTGGGTGCGAGAATATCCTTAGCTTAGGAAACTCCTCATTGAAATCCCGTTGCACTCGTGGTGTACACTCGCGGACAGCTATTATTTTTGCCACAATATCGTTCTTCTGCCAACGGCCGCGCCATGTCTCACCTTAAATGGTTAAAATCATTTATTACAAATCAAATAACATGTTATATATAAATGTTTTCTATTTTTATTAAACTGTGAAACTAGGAGCATTTGTATATAACTAATGCAATTCATTTATTGAAACACATAATATGCAAAAATAAAACAGGTAATTGTGCAGTTGTGTGAATATGCATCATTATACATATTTACATGTGGATCACCTGACCTTCTATGGTTGTTCCCAAAGAAAAAATAAAAAAGAAAATATTATTGATCATATTTGCTTACCAGAAGGAGTAACAGCAATGCGAGTATGCAAAGCTAGCTCATTAATATTGATGCCCTTATGCCTCGAAAGAGTTGCATCCCGACTTCTTGTCTTCAATCCCAACCATGACTGATCCTTGAACTGAATCTTTTTCAGGTCTTGGCCTTGGTTTACAGCCAGTTCGTGAAGTCTGAAAGTGTTTAGGAATCATATATATTATAATTTTCTAACTAATACCCATATTATATGTTCCAGAAAGATTCACTTCATGGTTCACTAGATTATATACTAAATAATCAAAATAGTAAAGTGGGAACTCTAAGGAAAGGTAGTAAGTAATAATTGATCATACACATAATTGTTTTACAAATAAATAATTGAGGAGTACATTTTCATTTTCAAACATCTCAAGTAAGTAGCTTTCCAATAACCTCAAGTCTTATAGAATTTACAGCTAATCCTTACCTTTGAACAAGCTGACCCTTAGTCTTATCGAGCGGAGTATCCCCATCCTTATTAGCCAATGACACCAAAGCACCAGCTATAACCAAGTCTTCAGCTATCGCACTGTAACCCCAGAAACAGGCATAGTGTAGTGGTGAATTACCATGTTCATTGGTAAAGTTGACATCCACCCGGTTTTGTAATAGCTAGAATTTTAATAAAATATCTGAGACTTACAGCTAAAGTATTAATGAGTATGTCTTGTGGAAATAAAGATGGTCATCACTGCCTTTATGGCTTGGTGGTTACATAGGTATATTATCTTGCATTACATTAAGCTCAAAAGGTACTGTGTTCCAATTCTGTGGAAATATGATTTTATAAATAAATGATTGAAACAAATACAAAAATGAGAAATTCCCAAGCAGAACTGTATTTGCACTTGTGCATGTAAAATTAATTAGTCATGTCACAGTAGAAAGAAATATTACCAAATTAATTAGAATAGTATTCTAGTTGTTAAAAAATATTTACTTTTACAATATTAACAAAAACTGCCTTGTGCACTACAATAAAGTATTACATTTTGATGTTAAAACTTATTCAAAAATAATATGGATTATTGTATAGACAAAGTATTACCAGTTGCACAATGGGCCTATGCCCATGGGCAGCAGCTAGATGCAAAGGTGTGTCATCACCCATGTTTGTGACATTAATTCTAGCTCCCCGTCTGATAAGCATTTCAACAATTTTAATGTGACCTTCCTTGCAGGCCCAGTGTAAAGGGCTGAACCCATGGTCATCACTGTAAGTAATATTTATATTAATAATTAGGATTTTATTACCAAATTTACTAAAAAAGATTTTTTGATAAATAACTTGTGATCTTTTTCCCCCAAATAGGAGGAAAATTGTAAGTATATATGACTGAGACTGGTGACTCACGCTCAAAGTGAGTAGGGAGTATGCTTTATTCTGGGGTTTTTTATTAATTGTTATCAAGTTCTAGCAATTAAAATAATTCTAAGTACTTTCAGAAACGTAGATAAGTAGTACATTCGAGGCGTATGGTGGGCGACCAAGGCGTAAACTACTTGCCTTTTAAGGAGCCCTAGGACATTCCAATCGTTGTTTATAAGTAGGAAAAGGTTACGGGATTATAAAACTCACCCCTGATTCATGTCATGTTCAGTATCATCCAGCCAAACACGAACTTGCAAGGCATTTCCCTCTCTGCACCACTGAAATATATCTTCCATTTTTTTCACACACAAATACTAGTTAAACCCAAACAACACCACTGAAC
Organism: Leptosia nina; assembly: GCA_963661955.1. Lineage (NCBI taxonomy): Eukaryota > Metazoa > Arthropoda > Insecta > Lepidoptera > Pieridae > Leptosia > Leptosia nina. The sequence continues at coordinate 1,767,141 of CAVLEF010000083.1, read as the reverse complement.
TATGAATTTTTAAGGATTCTACCACTGTTAAAGCAAACAAATAATCTGTTCTAGCTTAATTTTAAGTTAAATTTACATAGAAAAATACGGATGGAGTCATTCATTAGATTTGACTTTGACAGTTTCGCAATCTCCCAAAATAACAGTAAGGCGACGAATTGTAGATGCTACTTGAACAAATATTACTGTCTTATTCTTTCACATAGCAACTCCTATTTCTGTCCTTACTTAGTTCTTAGTCGAATATAAAGAGAACACGTTAAAAAGTTTGGATAAAATTAAAGCGACCTAGTTTTCTTTTTTTTTAAACCTAATTTGTTTTGTAGACGCGAGCGTATTAGTCTGGTCTGGATTTGCTTTTTTTGAAATTCTTAGGTTAAAATCGAGGTAGGAAGTAATATTTTTATGATTCCTAATAAACCATAAGATTTTCAAGGTCGATAATGACCAAACTAAGAGCAACCCGTATTGTTTGAAGTGATGAAAGAATTAAAAATGTTTTGAATACACAACATAGTTGACACAATAAGCTCATCCATAATACTATCAACTAATAAAAATCTTCCTTCTAGTGATTATTTTCATTACACATCAGTCTTGTTTTATAGGTTTTTAGTGTAGTTAATATAAAAACAGTATTTAGGAACTTAAATGACTAGTCACAGCCTGAGAGCTGTTCCGCCGAAGTGCAATGGTAGAAACAGTTCTCTTTATATTTACACTTTATTTCAAATAATAACAGACACACTATTTCTTAGCAAAAGTAATCTTCATAGCATGTGTTGGTGTAATCTTGAAACCTTGTAGGGCTTCTTTAGCTGCAGCCGACTGCATTTCATTTGCAAACTCCACAAAAGCAATATCATGTCTATTTGGAACCAATCTGACTTCTTTGAAACCTGGGAATCTGTAATAAAGCAAATGTAATTTGTAGCACACAATGTAAAAAGGGTTGTATATTTTTAAGTTGACTATCTGTTATTTGAAACATCTTATTAATCAAACTTCAACATCAACATATATAATACTTACTGGTTAAACAACATAGACAACATCATCTCCGATGTTTCATCGGGTAAATTGGTAAGGAAAAGAATTTGATTAGGAGGTTGTTCCACATTGACATTGTTGACCATGCCGGGTTGTCCAAAGCCAGGTATAGCACTTCTATTGGCATCTTTCTTCTTCTTCTTACCATCGTCCATGCCTTTGGGCAATTTAGGACGTTTTGGTCTCTCTTGGAAAGTGCCTTTTATTTTAGCAATAACATCACTATCCGTTTTGCAGTATTGTATTCTCTGCGGTAAGAAAATTAAAAGGCATGTATTATATTACTTATGAGAAAACTAATTTCTATGAGTTTATTGTAAATTTGTGTTTGTTTTATAGAATGAGATTTAAAGTTTCTATAATATAGATTTTTACCATTGGTTTGTCATAGAACGGAAATCCTTGCATACTACGCAAAGCAACAGTTGCACTGGAGATTTCTTTGAATATAACGAAGGCCTGTCCTCGCATTTTCAATGTTTTTAATGCTACAATATCTAAAATTTGTCCGAATTGTGAAAATATTGCGTAAAGAGATTTCTTAAGTTCTTCTTTTTTTATTTTCTCGTTTAAATTGTTAATATAAATCGTGTGATTTGGTCGAATATCCATCGCTGCAACAAAATAAACCAATTATAACCTCAAAAAATTATAATTTTTAACATTTAAAATTTTTTCACGTACATGAAGTTAAGAGAGGAAAAATATATGATTCTGTTAAATTATTTTATTTATGAAAATCTCAATTAAGATCACAATGTAATGAAAATACTTACTCATTTTCAGGGCCGACGTAAACAACAACTGTTATCTCAAAATATTGAATCACAGTGTACCTGGATGTAATGGTAAAGTATATCGATATACCAAAAGATTCTTTCGGTATCTTAATACTTTCTATACCCGGTTATAAGGTATTGCAAAATAAATAAAGTAATTCCCAATAACTCTTTTAGGACGCGGGACGCTTAAGCCTTAATATTAGCATAGACTGCGCAAAGCACAGTTAACACAAAAATATGCTTATCGCTACAGAAAAATTACAGTCATCTGTGGTAATCCTACAATTGTATTGTTTTATCAGCCTATTCAATTGTAGACTATAGATATATAATTATCGTGTATGGTTTGCTTCGCTATATTTACGCGCGCGTTTTTTATTAGTTTTATAGATTTTGTATGTATGTAGTTTTAGGGCAAGTTATCATATTATTATACTAATACATTATTAAAATCTAATTTTTGGTATACATCAGTATCTTCGACTACTTGTATTAATAACATAAAATTTTAATGTTTCCCAACATCATGCACGACTTTGAAACAGTAACACCTGAAGTATGGAGATTAAACGAAAAATCTTGGAAAGAAAAACTTATGAAGTTACCAAATTGGCACAGGGTATGAAATATTTATTTCAAAAATCCTTTTATAGAACTCTAAACTTCTCGACCTTAGCGTCGAGACAAGGACAAAAGTATTTCTGTATTACTACTTATTAGAATGAGTACATGTCAACTTGTTTAAAAATCATTGTAAGTATAACAATTAAATTTCTTGCAAAATAAATTTCAGGTACCCTTAATTAATTGCAATGCATCACACAACTTGTCTGATGGAACACTAGCACGATTCCGCGGCATGGTTCAGGATATGCACAATCCAGAGTTTTATTTTGAAGAGTTTGAAGTATTTAATACGGCTACTAACGAAGTTAAAACCAAATCTGGCAAATATACAGATACAGCGTCTATTCTGGTACGTTTGTTTTTTAGTCCTAAATTACCTATTTATAAAATATGCATGTAATTTTCCCTGTGGTATAAACAATGTGGTAATCATTTCCTTTATTTTTTTATTTCGTTTAATACTTGCCTATAATTTTAATATTGTTTTCGGTACATCACCCTCTTATTATGTCAATAGGAAAATGAGAAGATAAATTATACAGAAAATCTAAAAAGTGCACAGAGACAAACAATGGTAGTCGTATCTTTGCCTGGCTTAAATGAATGGGCACAAAAGATGGAAGATGACAAGAACCATCTAAAACACTTAGAAGAACAGCCAAATACATCAAAACGGTTGAACACAACAAAATTAAAACGCAGCTATGACTGTGATGAGGATGTAAATGCTATGGAGGTTGAAGATGATAGTGGCAAGAAAGTCGCAAATAAGGCAGAAAATATAATAGAAAAGCCTAGTGTTGTATCTCGAGAGCATTTGTTAAATTTCCCTTTACCTGATGTAGCCAGCAAATCATGTATTATTAAGGTATTCTTGACAATTCCTGTTATTACTCCCGTTAAGTTTGACTTGCCATATACTTTTATATATATAATTTTATAGTTTTATGTAGAAAGAGAGTACAAAGTCCATTGAACTTGTCTTTACTGACCTATTACTAGTAAATTTTTCAACCTCTATCAATTTTGAGGAAATATTCTCCTTGTTGAATATCCAGAGGGTAGGCAGCTGCAAAACCATCTCAGATCACGGCTTTACCACCCCCAATACTCCATTAAAATAATAACTCGCTTGTGTCTGAATAAAGACTTCTTAAAAATAAGTGAGATATATGACTAGTAATGTGAATTATTATTTCACAGATATATGATGACAGTGAGAACCTCAAAATCAATGATATGGTGGAGGTTGTAGGCTTCCTATCGGTAGATCCAGCCTTATCTGGGGAATTTCAGGGTGAAAATAATTCATTTCTTGAACCCTGTGTTGAGACAGAAGTCGAGACTATAACTCATAATCCACCACCAAGTTTGGTACCTAGACTACATGTGGTCTATGTTAAGAAATTGGAGCATTGCAATCCACTTGTTAAGGATGGAGATCAAGGTTAACTTTTTTAAAATATATCATTTGCTGTTTTGTCTCTATTTGATTGATGCCACCAAACAAATCTGAACAATGTTACTTTGTTCAATGCAATACTTTGTTCCCTTTCTATAACATACTAACTTATTACCGGAGCTAGTAGCAATATTATTCAGTGCTACTGTTTTGATTTTTAGTAATAGAATTTTTAATATTTCAGAAAATCTGTTAAAGGAGGCAAACTCAGCTCGAGATCACTTGTTGAAAGCTTTAACAGAACTGCTTTTGGGCGATAAACTTGCTGCGGAGTATTTGATTTGTCATCTTATTGCTTGTGTGTAAGTGTTTTTATTAGTAATTATTCTTACGTCTGTCTTCAAAAAAGTAAAGTCATTTAAAAACCAAGACATTGGGTAAACTAAAAAGAATGATTATGTTATAGATACATCCTCATTTAAAAATAGCTTTATTATGATAAAGGTTTTAAAAAATGATCTTCTTCACTAAAATTGTTCTCTGTGATCTGCGATTACCCTTTCATAGTATTTTGTATATTGCAGATACCTCCGTCAAGATACAATTACTCTCGGACAATTCTGCCTCAACATTTCCAATCTACCCACAAAGCGATACCCAAACTATGCAAAGCAGCTGTATGATGTCATAAAGCAATTTGTTACTAAGAGCTACTATCTACCGTTGACTATTGAGAATATGAATACAATGGCCTTGCTACCAAAGTATGTGAAATGTATTATATTACAAGCTTGAACAATAGAATATAGCTTATTCCCTGATAATATAAACATATTAATATTAGCTGTACCCGCGACTTCGCGTGGAATAGTGCCTTGGGGTAGAATTTTTAGTTATAAACAATCTATGTTGTAAGTGCTACTTTGACGCAACACTCACCTCACGCCCACGCCCACTCCTATTCCCAAAAAGCCAAAGAAGAAAGTTTCATTGTTCTAGCTTCAAATACCACTAATTACCATACCAACTTTCACCCCTCCCTTTTAACCCCTTACAACCCCCTTTTCGCAATAAAAAGTCTATGTTCTTTCTCAGGGTCTAGACCATCTGTGTACTAAATTTCATTCAAATCCGTTCAGTAGTTTTGGCGTGAAAGAGTAACAGACAGACAGACAGAGTTACTTTCGCATTTATAATATTAGTAAGAATTAATTAAAAAATAAACATATTTTTTAACATTTCCTTAAATATATTATATTACTGTCTTGAAATTACATCTACAGTTAGAGAAGTCTTGGCATGTACATCTAGCAGTAGTAGTACTAGTAGTTAGTAGCCAAATAGATACAGGGTATATAATCTCCCACGTGAATACCATGTATATCGGACCTCTGAAAAAAAACAATAATTTTTAGTGTGGCTTTCAATGTGTTGATTATAAATATTTTGTTTTTATGATAGACGAGGAAAGACAAAATTGAGGATCACTTAATGAAAGGTGGAATACCCCAGCCATCTTGTCGAGATTTTATAACCTCGGTAAGATGTGCTGTCGGCCTATCTGGGCTCCCGTCATTGGGACCAAAACGCGATCAAACTTCAACAGTGGACAGTGGTCGTAACTTTTATACTCCCCGACAAACGCCAATAAATCTCTAATATATAATAAGGTATAATAGATAAATAAATTATTATATGGTTTTTCAGAAAAGACTATGACTGTAACCGTTTAACGAGTGGCATTCTTCAGCTAAGCAAGCACACACATTTGGTGCTGGATGAAACACAAATGGAACAAGGTCAACTGGATTCCTCAGGAGTGAACAACATAACTGCCCTGGGTAATCTCATAAAACAACAGAAGGTCGAATATGACTTCAAATACTACAAGATGGAGTATGACTCGGATATATCTGTATTGATATTGTCGGAGGGAAAGAGTTTGTTGCCTGTGAGTTAATATTTATTCTTAATTAAACGGTATATACAGAGTGTAAATGGAACAGTTTTGAAAACATATAAGGGCATATATTAGGGGCTAAAAGGTGTTAAATGGTGCTATTTATTTTAAGATTTTTTCAAAGTTTTAAATACGAGTATGAAATGTATAGCGCACAGCCGAGAAGCATTATAACCTACGCGCCCGCAATACGTTTTGTGGACAGCTGATCATGTTAAGTAGGTTAGGTATTATTTATTTCATCTTTGCGTATAGGTGCAATATTCGAAAAAAGTATTTAGTATACATTAAATACAACTTAAAATAAATAAAAAAAGACAAAACCACCATAGCACAACCAAAATTAAAACTACATAATTGCGAAGGCCGGCAGACGAGAGGACCCTACCTTCTCCGGTAAATTCTCAACACCTCTTTCGCATAACCAAAGTGTTCCTAAGTATATTAACATAATGAGATACTCACGTGCTGGTTACAAATTCGGCGCAAGCATTTTAAATAAAATTAACACACCACGAAATATCACAAAAAAGAAACCAACTAAGAAGTAAATAAAAACAATTTATAGAAATGAAAGAACAAAACTAACTCAAACTCAACTTTGAAAAAAATCTTGAAATAAATGAAAATAAATAGCACCATATATCACCTTTTAGCACCTAATATATGCCCTTATATGTTTTCAAAACTGTTCCATTTACACCCTGTATATGAGGAGAGCCAAATTCTTTTCTTGACGGGCTGATTGGGCTGCTAACAAAGTATGTATGTTTTCTTACCTGTTGAAAGTCATTTGGAATCTGGATAATAAATGGGTGATAGGAATATCAACATTTTTGTTCGTATTATAAATTGTTGAATAAGCGGTGAAGATTGATCGCGTTTCGGGATTTGTCTGACAAATATCCACAGCCAAAATAAGTCGACAGCATACTACATTTATATGTTATATGGCAGGGTATTTCACCTTCAAAAATAATGAAATGTAAAAATCTACTTTGGTTGTAAGGCATGGTAGGTCAATTGGTTAGAGCAGCAGCATGTTTTGTTATGTTTCAAGTCCCGATGTCATGGATCTAAATAAAATTTTACATATTATACTTACTTACTTACTCCGCTGACGCAGCGACCCAAAGTGTCTTGGCCTCCGAAACTAAAGAGCGTCTTCTCTTTTTCCGGTTTCATAACAATGGTTTCGTTTACGTGGGAGGGTTGTCAAACCCCCCCCACCCCGCACAACCCCCATATACTAGGGTATCACACACTACCCTTGGTCAACGAGCCCATCGGGCTATATACATATTATACTATTTATTAAAAATCGATTATAAGTTGAAATAAATTACGACTCGGGCAGGACTTGAGCTGGCATCCATAGCGATCCGTTATAATCGATTTTTAATCCATATGCCATCATGTGAAAAATATTAATATTTTCAAATATTATACTATTATTTACAGAGCGATTACCACGTTCCATTGCGGCCAGAAAGCTCCTCACTAGAAATATTCGATGCTATAGTGGAAGCGGCCACGTACTACTTGAAGGAGGAGATTATGAATACCATAAGAATGTACTTAACAAATCTAAAAATTGTTAAATACTCAATTTCTGAGAATTTACAAGTGAGTACTATACTTGTGTAAATAATATAAATTTGAATTTATCAGCCTTCTAACAGTCCACTAGGACTTATGATTAGAGGTCTTATAGACCTAGAATACAACTAGAACTAGAATTTAGTTTATCGCACTAAGTAGATGACTCAACTGCTCCGTTGAATCTTTGGTTATGGGATATTTTTTTTTGACCGTTTGCCCCACTGCTCTACAACTAAATAAATATATAAGGAAGTTTTGAGAATGAATATTATATTAAATACTGGTGGTAGTCAACGCGAGTAGTACACATTTAAATAAAGCACTTTAACGGTTTAAAACGCGATATATATTATTTATACTTATTTTTACAGCCCGACGTTTCGGATGCTTTGCAGCAGCCGTGGTCATGGCCCAAAAATATTCGCATTTTAAACCTTTAAGTTTTATTTAAAATACTAAAATTTAAATTAACACATTTTTATTCCTTTATGTGTGTTCTCCTTGTGTAATATTATTTATAATGTTAAATAATTTTTCAGTTTGTAGAAGAAGATTTTATAGAAATGCGCAGTAAGTCGGATACCGAGAACCCCGTAACAGCTGATGATCTACACAGGCTTCTAGTTCTGGCGCGATTAGTCAGCCTTTCTCGAGGTTTGGATACCCTCACCAAAGAGTGCTGGGATATTACCAAACAGATGGAGGAAGACAGAATAAACAGAGTGAAGAACAGAGTCGCTTCTACTTTGTAGTGTTTTTAGTTTTTTGCACTAACAATAGTTTTGTATTGTTTTATTTAATAAAATGATTTTTAGGCATGTTTTCGTTAATCTATGCTAAATCACACAACCTCTCGTTATATAATATTATATGCGGCTGCTAGAGACAGAGTGGCCTAATAACAAAAAACATGATTTTCAATTAGGATGAAAATAAAAATACGTCATTAATAATATTAATAAACAATTTTCGGTCACTGTGCTCTTGTAGTTTTACATTTTAGTCTTATGAAAATATAAATAACTGAAGTCACAAAATTGCAATTAGTCTACTCTGCCACTAGCGGCGTCATATATTATATTCCTAGCAAAGCGAAGTACTAACTTTAATACAATAAATTTTAATGATTTCCATTATTATAAATAATAACGCCTCAGCGTAACATTTATTGGAATGCAACAACATTTCAGTAAATATTACGCTGAGGCGTTGAATACAAACTTATTTAATCAAGGAGATTAAGGTTTTGTTAAATGTAAATATTGATTTTTTTTATAGCGAGATCGAAGAACGTAGATTTGGCCAATTGACTAGGGACTAAGCTGTGAAAATAAATTTAAAAAAAGAACATATATCAACATGACATTGACGTGTACAACTGTACAGCCACTAGCCAGTCGTGTACAATTTATTGAACGGCGAATAGAGTTGTTATTTATTGATTGGATTTATAAATTAAATCTCCGTAGGATCGTAAAATAATAACACAAAATTAAAATGTCAAACAAAAGTAAACAATTAGATAGTTCTAGTAAAATAAAAGTAAACGATTCAGTGTGGAAAAAAGCGTTTTCATCTAACGCTGAATGGCCCGACAAGGTTAGATTTGATCACGGGATTTTGCAAATAAGTGTTAAATTCTTACCTGATAAGGCATTATTCTTTTTTAGGAGGAGTTTTTAGATGTAATCTATTGGATGCGGCAGGCGATAGGCATCGTTCTGGGACTCTGTTGGGGATTGTTACCATTAAAAGGATTTGTGGGCTTATTACTGTAAGTAACTCGTAAATCTATAAAATTTGTTTAAAATTCCCATGTAAATTACTGTGGAATTTCTAACTATTCAGATATATGAGACATTTTTATAAAAAAAGAAAATAAAGTATTCTCTCTTATTCTTTACAAAAATAATCATAATTAATGATGAAAATAACTAATGTAAATTGGATCCTCCAAGCTTTGGATTTACATTAGGCATCTACTTTAAACCATGAATATTTTTATTATATATAAATTAAATAGCTATTAAGATAAAAGATTTTTTCTCAATCTAAAGAAATCTTTAATTAGGCATGTATGTCAAGGATTTCATATAATTGAGGCAATATAGTGTGTTGTATGACTTAACAGGGTTTTAAATCCATTACAGATTTGTGGTGGTGAATGCCGCAGTGATATATTTCTATGTAAGCAGTTACCAAAATGTTGATGAAGAAGAGTATGGGGGAATGTGGGAAATAACCAAAGAAGGCTTTATGACGTCTTTTGCTGGCTTCTTAGTAAGTATATTTTGATTTGTAATGGAAAATGGTTTTATCCCATTGTGCAATACAGATATTAGCATTGCATTGTATATTCTATATAACAAAAATAGTACAGCATTTTTTTTCTAATTATCTTCATTTATACTTTCCAGGTAACATGGATTATCATGTATACAGGTCTACATAGCACTAGTAATTTATGAGAAAGGTGTGATAAGCAACTGTTGGCATCGGTTTTATAAATGAACAATTAATCGCTGGAAAACAATGAATGTTTCTTTATGTCTATAAATCTACAAATTCTTGTAAAATTTTGAAAAAGGTTTTCAAAATTTTACAAGAATTTGTTAATTACAGAGATTTCATGAAGCAAATAATTATTCTGTAACAACTTCAAATAGTGTCACAGTGTTACGTAGCTACAGACTAAATCCAATAATCTTATTTATTCACATTGAAGAAGGATTCCCTACATAAAAACATTCATTGAATAATGGTAATGGCTTCGGATACTAAAAGCAGGTTGGATAAAAGACAGATGTTGTTATATTGTTAATTACCAAACATGATCTCCAAACATATAATTTTAAGGTCATAATCTAAAATATATGTCCCTGCTTGAACAAATTTGTTGAAAAAATAGAGCAAAGTGGGACAAAAATTCCTATACTTTGTGACATAATTTTTTATAGGTTGCAAGAATATTATATACCTTTTGTATGGGGACAAAATATGTTGCTTCAGATTACAGGGCAACTATTGACATATATTTTGGAAAATGCCCTTAAAACAGTATAATAGGAAAATATTAATTTGTTTTTGGTCATGTAATTTTGTAAGAGAAATAATAGTAAGTTTTATTTATATGTGTTCAATTGAATTTATTGGAAAAAGCAATATAATTATGTGTTTAAAATGATTTATTGTATGGTCATAGTTATGAGTACTGTTTTGAACAATATAGTGTTGGTTTATACATTTCTTTTTGTTTTTACTTTATTATTATTAAATCACTAATAAGGAAGACAAGTCATTTTTTACTCTAAAACTGTGATCTAATCAGAAAAACCTGCTTTTGTTTTATTGTTGTGTTTGTAGGCAAGTAGATGATTTGGCTACTGGTCCTTTTATTCAATATAATTTAGTTGCGAGTCTATTTTTCGTGCTTGTGTACACTTAAGTAGTGAACTCAAAAGTATGTTTAAAAAAAATTATCAAAATTTCTTTAATCATTTCGCCAAGTAACCAAAACGTCATCAGTTCTATATCGCTGAGTGATCGTTGCATCTTCAAACTCCATTCTAGTTCCGGATGCATATGCCAAAGCACCTGCATATGCGATCATAACACCATTGTCTATGCAAAATCGCTCATCAGTTGCAAATATTTTGGCTCCTCTCTCTTCACACATTACGCCCATCATCTCTTGTAATCTTTCATTGCAACCGACACCACCAACTATTAACACCTAAAACAGAATTAAAAAGCATTAAGAGAAATATTAAAATTTTGATAGTACAAGTCAGAGCCACAAAAGATAGTACTGTACCAGTTTAATTAGAAAAACAAATCTACCTCATCTGAAGCACAGTGCGCCATGGCTCTCTCAGTGATTTCCACTAACATAGCAAAAACTGTCTCCTGTAGCGAGTAGCACAAATCTTCAGGAGTGTAATCCTTCAGCAAGTCATCTATTTTGTCTTCCATGTATGATAGAATTCCAGAGAAACTAACATCCATTCCTATAAGGAAATTTAAAGAATATCTCACTCAATTAAGTATAGCTGCAAAAATTGGTTTTTGATTTTATTTTAGATATAGTATTTTTAAATACAGTTACCAAATTTATTATGATTATATTTTAATAAATATTACCTTTGACACAGTACGGCAAATGTAAATATTTCTTTCCACTTTTTGCCATTTGTTCTATATTGTATCCAGGGCTTGGTGCATTTGACAGTTTTAATACTCTTGCGAATCTAAAATTAAAGCTACACATTAAAAACACATTTAAAAATAATAACAGTTAAAAAGCTACTTCAAATAGAAGGATCAAATTAAATATATATTTTTAAAATGAAGTTTTAGACTGACTCCAACTGGCAAAAGATGATAGACCCTGCTATTCTGCTACTATCGTAGCTTAGTACAGTATAATCTTACATTAGTTTGATATTCTTTATCTTCTTGAACATGTAGCTTAACATGTGTTTTAGCCAAGTGTCATCCAAATATGTTTAATTTATTCTATTATTATCTCAACTGCCTCAAAGAAGATTATTCCTAAATTCGTTGCCATCTTTCCAAGTTTTGTACATCCTTACCTATCTAAGCAATTTCCTACAGCAATATCAATTGTTTCACCAAATATCCTGTATCTTCGTCTTGAGTAAGCTATTATTTGTGTGTTACCCCCACTTACATATAAAACAGTTGGATTATTGGCTTTTGTTATCAATCTTCCCATTTCAATATCTGGAAAGTGGCTAAGGCAAAGTAATGTAATATTTTTGTTGTACCTCCCTCATATTTTTATAATAATTTTGGACATATGCTATAATAAGTGGATATTACTAAGATTTTATTATGTGTGCTTATTCATAAAATTTTTATTAAATTCTCTGTTAAAGAATAATTAAACATAAATATCTTGAGATAAGGCTAAGCTATTACCATTATTTTGTATTGCTTGCTTTCAAATTACCTAATATTTTATTAAAGTACTTTATAAATGTTTATAAAGCGTCATCTGTTACATTTATCAAATTCTTATAAGAACATAAAAGGATACGTCCAATACAATGATTAACACCAAGTATAGGTTTGTTCCACAACAAGGCACAAGTTCTTGCGACTATAGCACACACACTTAATGGTGCACCCATTCCTGGTCCTTTGGTGTAACATACAACATCCAATTCTTCAGGTTTTAGTCCTGATTGATCTAAGGCCTCTTTTAAAACCTCATGGATATTCTGCCTATGATGTTCTGCTGTTTCTCGGGGCAGAAAACCTATTACAATGATATTTACAATCCATGATTATTCTGTATTCATACCTCGCAAATTAAATTATGCTCAATCTAATATTTCTGATTCTATTAAAAGTAGTCAACATTTTATTTAATTTGTTCCATATTGTTTTAAATTTGTATATCGCAGTAACAGTGCCCAAATATTACGGCATAAATATATTGGTTGTTATTATAATAATATAACCTACACCCGGAAACATAACCTAACAAATGCAATTCAAGTAAAGTCTTGTTGTGTTAGTAGTATTAAAATAATACATTACAATTGGACTCAGATTCTAAAATACCTTCCCCGGGCGGTGTTATAAACGTCCGTCGACAATTCGCAAGTATTTCTCCATCTCTAATAATTCCCACACCCAATTTATTGGCACTTCCTTCAAATCCTATAGCTACGACCATTTTTTCTCTTCATATATATTCAATAATAAATAATTAGAGTGTAATGTTGTTTTAAATAAGTGTAAAATGTGATTTTACTACGATTTGTTTATCAATAAAAGAACAACAGATTATGTCACTAAGACTAGAATTTTTTAAATATATTTTATGACCTGGTGACGGAACCTTTAAGCCAGACTAAGACATAGTTATGTACCCACAGACAACAAAAGGAGGCGAAGAAGTACCCGTTCATAATTCGATATATTTGTACAGACTGCACACATTTTTTTATATAATAAAGTACATTTTAGTCGGAATTAAATTATTATTTCGTATTAATAATTTCTTATTACAAATGCAAGATACATTTGAGTTATACTCAACCTTAGTACGTGAAAAAAAGAACAACAGGAGTTAGCTAAAAGCTTATATTTCTTATTAACTTATCCTTATAAGGGCAAAGGTATAAAAATTCAGGCGTCATCCTGAACTTCATCCACAAAATCGGCCATCATCTCTTCCACTGACAAATCTGTTTTGTGTATTTCTGTAGAGGAATCGCACTGTGATACACTGACTTCAACGTTAATATTCTGTATATTATCTTCTACTGCAATCAAACCATTGACTTTTGGAAGTTCTGTTTCACCACACTTCCTTTGAGCTTCGTCCCCAGAACTTGGTAGTACTTGCCCGCAAGTAATTTGAATATCATCTGTTTCATTGGTGCTGGGGAGATTCACATCATCTATTTTCTCCAACACTGAAATTACCATATCTCCTGATTTAGGATTATCGTAATCTATTTCGAAGGATGGACCATCTTCTCCATCTAGTGTATCATTGGACTCATTTAATGGCACTTGTGTTGACGCTTCGTGGATTTCTTTATCCGCCTTATGAATTGCTGGTACTTGTGTTATTGCACCATTAATATCATCTACTGCTTTAGTAGGTGAAGTAACTTTATCTAATTCGTCTTCAAGACTTTCTACCCCTGTCACTACACTTATTTCTTTATTGGAGTCTACATCTAGAGATTTTTTGTTTTGTGTTATCTCTTCAGTATTGTCAATAGGTTTGTTAGCGACCATTTCGGTAGATTTATTATCAACATTTATTTCTTGTACATCTTCAGAATCTGAATCATCACTTATTTCAACTGAACTCATGTTTTCACTGCTTAGACTAATTTTATCTGCGTCTTCACTCAATCTAGACTTCTTGTAAGCTGGTTCGTCGTCTAATGTTATAATGTCTTCTATATTATCTGGAGGTAATCTGAAAAGATTAATAATAAATATCTGAAGTCTACAGTTTACGTAATAATTACACATATACTAGGGTTTAAAATGCGAGCAATAATACGGCGTTATAAAATACTAGCTGTGTCAGCGACTTCGTCCGCGAGAATCGTCGGGCCATCCGTTGGTTTATCCAAATTCGTTTTTGCAAACCCACGACGGTCCCTTCCCGTCGTTTTTGCACGTTGTAGTGTCGGAGACTTTTTTAGATGATTTAAGGAAGAATCATTATTTCATACATATTTTTTGGGTTCTAACCAACACAGAAAGCATTTTTCAATTCGAACGCGTAGTTCCTGAGATTAGCGCATTAAAACAAACAAACAAACTCTTCATCTTTATATATTAGTATAGATTTATTTGAACTACGACGTTTACTAGATTCTCAAGGTCAAAATATAATATTTTTTTGCATGTTTAATGGAACGTTAATTGTTCCAGTTCAGTTTTTCCAAATGTATTAGTATCAGACCATAGTGTTTAAATACGATGTCTGCCCTTATTATGTTTAAGAGTATGTTCTTACTTGTTTTTTCCTATTAGTGACTCCAAAACTTCTCGATTTCTCTCAGACACTTTCTTGGGTTTATCCTTAATAGTCTCTTGTGGCACTTGTAGGGCAAAGTTTAGTGACGGTGGGGAGCAATGTAGATGTAGCCTTATGTCAAGTAAAGCTCTCAAACAAAATGTAGATATCTACAATAAAAAAAAGGTATTTTAATTCTAAATGAGGCTGCTAGAGTCAGAGTGGCCTAATAACAAAAAACATTACCTTCACTTAGGAGGAAAATAAATATGCACAATGAACTTAGGCGAAAATAAATTTGTATTATTATTAATGTAAAAGATATTTTAACAATTCTCGATCACTGTGCTCTAGTAGAAAAACATTTTTAGACCATAAAAATATAAATAACCCAAGTCACAAAATTGCAGTTAGGCCTCTAGTGGCCTCAAATATAACTCATCATCAATTTTACTAATAAACAAGATAAAGCACAAACAAACAGTGTAGCATTTATAATTTACCTCTGGCTTTGTAGAATTGACGAGAGTACTGTACAAATGCAGACAGTACTGTGTTGGCGGAGGTACAGTGTTTGGGGTGGTCTTCCTGCAGGCTTCCAGTACGCGTAGTAACAAAGCTGCTTGCTGGTCAGTATATGAGGTGAGATTGAAGCATTCGCGGACTAGACACTCTTGGAAAATCTGAAAAATAAATGAGTTCTTCTATCATTTAAAATAAAGATCTTCTATCATTTAAAATAAAGTTTTATATTAAAAATGTAATATATGGATAACTCTACTCGGATTTGTTCTATAAATTAAGTGTATATGTATACATTATTGTTTGCGTAGCTATTCTAGGGCTAGGCAGTGCACCAGAGTCCCAGAGCTATAAAGGTTTTAAACGAAATATTAGTAATTAATTATAGATAGGACATCTTTAATTAATTACTAATATTCATATTGTGTCCCCCTCCCCTCGATTGTCATAAAGCATTTGATGGTTATATTATATTTTGTGGTATTTGGAATATATTCTACCTTATGTGTTGTAGGCTTCATAAAAATACCGCAAACAATGAAGACAGTTTCGGCACATTCCAATGCAGCTATTGCCAATTCGACACTCTCTTCACACC
This sequence comes from Leptosia nina, assembly GCA_963661955.1. Classification (NCBI taxonomy): domain Eukaryota; kingdom Metazoa; phylum Arthropoda; class Insecta; order Lepidoptera; family Pieridae; genus Leptosia; species Leptosia nina. The sequence continues at coordinate 1,751,082 of CAVLEF010000083.1, read as the reverse complement.
TGTAATTTTAATAAGGTCAACATTTGGTGTAAGTAAAAATGAATTTTAATGAAATATTTGTCTCAATCTGGTTCAATAGCTCTTAGCTAGAAGAACAAAAAATATTTTTACCACAGATGTTAATTTCCCGCCAAAAGATATGTAGTTTGCAGATAATTAACATTTTAACTAGGTTCTAGAGACCCACAGAATAAAATATTTTTTTTGTTTTTATTTTTAATCTTTATATACTTTAAAAACTCTTGTAACTTACTTATTATTTTTGTTTTGATCCCCTGGCATGTGTATGGCGAGAGAACTCTCCTGCAGTTGTGTGGTTGCTAACTTTCTTTTAGCCTTCTTGCTCATGTTCTTAGTGGGTTGTGGGCCCATCTGAAATGTTTTGCGATGAGAAATATAATATTAATTACGTAAATGTAAAAAATAGTTATTTTTTGTAAAATAATGTTAATGTAAAATGTAGACATATAAAGCTCAAAACCATTGTTTCTTGTATTCATTAGTTGAACAGCAACCTGGCAAACGTTCTTTTGCCATATGAAGAATTTCGACGTTTCTGGTTTTCGACTGGCAAGCTTTTTGTAAGATTATTTGAAGATTACATATTTTTTAGGTATCTTAAACCGTGAGCACACTCGACGAAAACCATAAAAGATCAAATTTCCCCTGTTTAGGTCACATTTCTTCCTTTTCTTTGCTCCAATTATTTGCATGCAGATTTTCATAGCTTCCTCGATAGTTGGCACAATAAATACAAAAATAATTTTTCAATTCGAACCAGTAGTTCCTGAGATTAGCGCGTTCAAACAAAAAACAAACCCTTCAGTGATATTATATTAGTATACATTTAGTAGAAAACCAATCATACTAACAGTTAGCTGAACTACTTTCTTCGGCGGTGTGATGTCGTTAATAATATGTGTTGTCAATTCGTCTTCTAATGATGCTCTGTTGTCTGCCATTTTATGAGCATGCAACATTGTCAGCCATTGCCGAAGACTGTTATAGGCACCGCAACGAACGGATCTGTAATTTTTATAAATTAGGACACCCATTTACATTCAATTTGCTTTTTTTTAAATAAATAAGTGTTTTATTTAAATATAAACTCTTTTAATAAACAAATAACAAAGATTATAATTATAATTCCTAGGTGGCAAAATATAACTTACTTTAGTCAGAATGCAATACAAAAGATAACTACGTCTGGACAATCTACTATACTAAGTAAATAATTACCTAGTCTCATCACATGGGTTTTCAGACGTCCATCTCAGTGTTTGCATCACAAGCCTGAATACTAATGGAGAGTAAGGGATAAGATGCGGTCCTAGGCTGAAATATATATAAATCAAATGTTTTATATTCATAGGATATTAATTAAATAACTACAAACACTTTTAGATTATTTGAAATTACAACTGTTTGTGACCTATTCAGACATATGTGGTTTTTAATTATAATTTATTTTCTAACCAAAGTTTCACTAAACTATGGAGTTTAAAATAAATGGCTTGTGTGAAAGTATCCTTATTTACAGCTCCTACTGGTTAAACATTATGATTAAAAAGTAGTTATTGCTCTTAGAGCATAAGATGTGGGCTCGCGTCGCGCTCGTGTCATCAAATTTTTAAATAAATATGTAATAGTTTTTTATTCTTCAAAATGTATCACGTTTCATGCGTGACTTTCATTTAATGATATTCGCCAATCAGAGTGTGAAAGTTTTTTAACTGAATAGTTTTAATCTCACATCGATTGTTATTAATACATGCATCTGGTAATACATAATTTATAGAACTGGTATTAAACTATTTTAGAAAAACCTACCACAGAACAAGAGCATCTAAAGTCCTTAAAGCATCGATTTTTATTTGAACAATATCTGCAATTGAATCCTTTGCAGACTGAGCGATACTCAAAGTGTGAACTATGATATCCAATATCACTTGCGGTTGAATTGGTTTTGCCACTGGGTAAGGTTCACTGAAAAATATATAACACAAAATTACGTTCGTTATTTCGGTCGAGAAGGGCACAAATATCAGATCAACTACTTGTAGATAAAATCTATAAGTGAAACCGCCCAATGTTCCATGTCCTACATGGGATTTTACACCATTTATGAATTTTCAATTGTCAATCTTAAGTTTAACACTGCATTAAGTTGTTCAATTATGGCCTGCAGAATGGTTTATAAGCCATTTCCCATTCCGTTTTGTAACCATATATGTATATCTACTAACCCCATATAACGCTAATCAAACGAAAAAGTACTTACACCAGCATTGCTTGAATAAAGGTAAAAACATTTTTCAGTCTTGTAAACAATATTTTCTTTTTGCTACTCTCTTTTTCTGACACATTTCCTAATTTCTTTAATGCTTCTGTCAATGGTGTATTAGGTAATTCTTTAATTTGATTCTGAAAGAAAAGTTAAAATTAAAGAGCCAATTAAAAATAGCAAGGCAATTACAGATTTTTTTCTGGATTTCTTCCCAGACCTAAGTTCCAATGTCAATTAATTTAATTCTTGTTAATTTGGTATTCCTATAGTAATGAGAGCCAATAAAGGATTACACAACTAAGAAAAAAATATGTATGATAAAGAACACAAAAAGGAAGTAACAAAATGAATATTTTTTTAACAACAAATTTAATGCGAAAAGGGTAAATAATTGAATTGAGGAATGGCATGTTCCATATTCCTATAGCTTGACAATACACTTTATATGGTTTAAAATACATAAAACTAAATATCAGACAATATCATATGATAAAAAAATTGTACTTTCCATGTTATTAAAGTGTATATAAAGTAAATTTACAGACCTTTAAATCATTTCTATGTGTCTTGAAAGTTTTAGGAAATAGCTTATTAAGCAAATTGTGAGCCACAGAGCATAAGAGACTCATAAGATTTCTCCATGATGACTTTGGAGTTGCTGCCTTTTCCTGTGATGGTCTCACCTGTAATGTTAAGTCATAAATTAAATACAACTTTTGTATGTTCTGTTGTATTTTTAATGAAGCTAAAAGTTAAATTAGATACAAATGTGATTTATTATATGTTAATTATACATATCTCTACTATAACTAAGATTGTGATTAAGTCTAAATAATCTAACAAAGCTGCTTGAGTTACCTGTTGTAAGGAATGTGCACATTTAGCTGCTTGTATAGCATTGTAGTAATTATTAGTGTCAAGTAAGCTGACAATATATGTCTCTGCTGTTGAGCGATGGGATATGCAGTATTTTGGAAACCTAAACAAAAATGTTTTAAAGATCAAATCAACTCCGAAAGAATTATAATATTAAGAATATTCTCTTAATATAGGATTTAAACATGATCATAAAAAATATAATTTTATTTACACTGTAAAGCACATAAGATGTCAGAAACATAATATTACAAACAAAAGTTATATGCCCGAATAAACTGTAACATGCTAACAAGCCAACTTTCCAGACATATAACTAAAATCTTCTTAATCTTTGATTTCTTTGTTATTTTTTATTAAAAATATGGATTTTAAAGTTTTAAAATAGGAACATTATAATAATACCAATATAATGTATCCTGGGGATATCTTTTATTACTGCACAAGTAATATTCACAATAATACTTAAACCTATGTGAGCTGTTTGCTTACGCAACAACAAACAAATGTTCACTCTAGTAACAAAGTATGAATAAATGGATATATGTGTCTCATTACTCTTTTAGGACTTTTTTAAGTATATATATGTGATTTTTAGGTTATATTACCGGCAAATCACGTCATCCAATGCACTGAGCCATCTGTTAGAGTCAGATTGCTTCAATAGATTTTGGAAAAATAGTGTAACGCACTCCTTAACAGCCTCACTGTTGTTTGCATCCACTTCTCGAATTCTATTAAGTATTTGACCTGAAATTTAACATGTTAACACGTCGTGTTTTCAAGTCACGTTTTTATTTTGTCTCAAAGAAATTTCTATACTCACTCATGCTGGCAAAAGAATTTGACGAAGGTGTGTAGTTTCTTTTTGCGTACGTAAAGAAATTTACAAGTAGGATAACTATTTATTAACAACACATTGATTTTTTCACTTATAAAATAATTATATTCGTCACTCACAAATGCATAACAATTTTTTTTTTCATTTGTGGCAAGAAGAACTAACTATTTGCCAGTGTCAAACATAACAATTTATTTGTCGGCGATAGATGTCAAGTGTCAAAATTAGGAAGTCTAAAGAATAGTCAATATTAGATCACATGCAACAGTAACATATTGTCAGACAGGTGATAAATTTTGACAGTGACATAAGTAATGCACGTCATCTTGACGTCATTTTTTTGCGACTAGCGCTGGGAAATTCAAAATAATATTTTTTTTATTTTTGAATTTTTTTTCCTCCTTTAATGTTATGAATTATTTTATTAGCAGCGTTTATTTTCTAGAATAAGTGCAATGACATCAACATTTGCTGGCTTTAGTGAAGAAGATTTGGAGCGGATAAAATCGGGAGTTGTAATAAAAGGTAAAATCTTCATTGTTTTGCTTTTTCTCATGGGTTCATATAGAAACGCTCACCTCTACCATGCCTATTAGTTAGCATGCTCGACTAAATATACAGTTACATACACCCACTGTTTCTCCGATAAGGATATAGATTTTTTACTGCTACATAGTAACGGATATACCGAAGTGTACCCCTCTTTAATAGTTCCGTTTGCATATTGTATGTATTTAGTGAACAGAGGCAAGATTGATGCCAAACTTTGTTTAAACTATTTGTATTCAACTATACCGCTTTGTTTTGCCCTTACGTGGGAAAAAATCCAATTTCATCGCGTAGTCTGTACACTATCATTAATGTACAGGTTAATATTTGTTCTTTACAGAAACTAAAAATACAAATCCAAGAAGAATACAGCAAATTGGATTGAAGTCCAAAAGGATTTCAGGTCACTCAGTTAGCTTACAAAAACAAGCATCAGATGAAACTGATTTAGACTTTGAACAGTGTAAACTTAGTATATGTACTCCAACATCGCCCGGGAGCAGTGTAAATATGATCAATGAGCAAAAAGTTGAAGATAGTTCTAAATATATCCAAGAGAGCAACATTGAACAACATTATAATGAAAGTGGCCGAAAAATTAGTACAAATATAACACCAGATGTTATTAGACTGGATAATTATATAGAAAATGAAATGGAGACCCATAAAGTTAAGCTGGAAGAGCTTCAGCTTAGACAGAAGTTAATGGAAGAACAAAATAAGAGAAGAAAAGAAATGTTGGCAAGGGCATTGGCTGATAGGTATATATTTTTACGTAAAATTTTGACTATAAGGTTGAACCATAGCTATGGCTATATATATGGGCCTTATTCTAATAGAGTACCAGAGTACTCTACCATAATAAAACCCATACCCCTATTTACAAAGTGGGTATGATTTTAAAAACTTGTTAAATAGGTAATAGTTAAATACATACAGACTTTTTTTCTGTAAACACTACTATGTATTGACTCCTTTGCAAAGTAACTTTTATCTTGATTATAAATTGTTAAAATATCTGTATTGATGTTCAACCAATTTCTTATCTCTTTCAAGTGTCTTATCTTCGGATATGATCATCATACTTTTTAGTTCAGTCTCATTCAATAACTATGGTAAATAAGTTTTATAATCTCATTACTAAAGCAATATGGTGTGTTTTTGATGTATTTTATTTTTTAAATAAATATAAGATAATTGACAAGTCCCTAAAAATAATTTCTGTCTGATTTTGTTAAAAATTTTAAAGGCTATAATTAGAATTTTGTTTGTTACTTTTTCAATGGCATTAAGAAACTAAAGTTTTGTTCTTTCTTGTGCAAAAAGTGATCACACTCCTACTGCCTTTCATACTCATCTATAATCCCATGTAGCTTTGGATTGAAGTAACAACGGTTTAATTTATTTATTAAATAATTTGCTGTCTGCCCTAATCAGTCACTTCTAATATGCATGTTAATAAAATATGCTGTTTCAGGACGAAACAGACAGAGGAAGAGGTACAAAAACTAGAAAAGATAAAGAAAGAACTGCAAGTGTTGGATGGGCAATTCTCACAAGATGTGGCTGTTTTAAGGAAGAAGATAGATCAGGCTTGTCTTTGTTACTCTGAAGCAGAGTAAGTATCGATATTTTACAATTGTTTTATAATTTACAAAACTTTAACCTGATAAAATAATGTGCAACTATAATGGATTGATTGATTCTGTTAACTCGTTTTTAGAAAACATTACTTAAGAGTGGAAAAAGAATTCCTTCAGGCGAAAATCAATCTTCAAAAGGAGAAAGAGAAAAAGGAATTGCTAACAGAACACTTGTGCGCGCTAATCACTCACAACGAGACAAGAAAAGCACAAAAACTAGAAACTCTAATGCTTGAACTTGCCAATGATAAAAACAATGCCATAAACGGTATGGTTAATGCTGCCAATGATGACTTTGATGTTTCAAAGCCAAGTGATGACGTACCGGAAATAATAGATGGTGTCGATCAGAAAACAGGAAAGATGCTAGAAATGTATGAAGATGAATTAAGTGAACAATAGACTACATACATACATTCTACTATATATTTAGTTATGGTCAGAGCTAGTATTACAAAATCATAAAAAAGCAATAATAGTTATCTAAACTATTTATATTTACTGAAACAAGTTGAGATGATTGAAGCCAACTGGTTTGATAAAGAGACAGCATGCTTTAACTTGTTTGAATAGACTAGATAAAAACATTTATACTACGTATGAATATTTTTCATTTGTTTTATTTTTAAATAACTAATAATTTGAATACTATATTGTCATGACATTACTTAAAAAAATAATGTTATGCAGACAAACCTGTACTTTAAATGCCTTATAGTTTATAACATATTTGTATACATTTACATACTGTTAAGAATAATATAATTAATAATGTTATACTCAAACAGAGTCACTGTCAGATATATTTAATAAAAATATAATCGAAATATATTTTAATATTGCCAATAAGAGTTTTTTTATACTGCCACATAGGAGTCAATAAGCTTTGATGTATGTTTATAATCTAAAGTGTTCTATGTAATACAGGGAGTAATACTAAAGTAAGAATAAATAAAACAACAGTAGAGTTCAACTTCTACTTAAATTTTGTATAACACTTTGTACAAAGGTACGTATTATTTACACTCAGTAAATAATGACTGCACAAGTTAAAATTCTGCGCATTGGCAATGGAAGTATAATTTTTCATATACTCTTGGAATGCTTAAATTAGTCGAAAATAAAATGGTCGCTAAACATTGTTTGTTTTCTGCCTACACTATATTACTTGTTAGTGTTCACTACAATATGTTTAATAATCATTAGTGCTTTGTTATTAAAAATAGAAAGAATGGCTCCAAAATCTTCCCAAAGTTACTTGTGTTTATGAATTGTAGAAAACTATTATTATACACATATTATTGCATCGTTTTTTTTTACTATTGCCCTTTACCATTGTCCATTTCATGAATACTTTTTTTTATAGAAGAATGTTCATCTACGTTTTGTAAAGAACATCCTTCTACTTGTATGCTATCCCCAATTCCAATAGGAGTATTTTTTATCGTTTGGTTTTAAAATGGCGCGAATATTCGCGTCGGCGTTTTGTAGTTCTTTCCTATTTTCTCGTTCAATTTGTATTAATTCTAATCCCCGCTTTGCAGCACAGTGATAACGTTGGCTGAGTGATGCTTCGGATCCTTTGATGCGAGGTATGTGGCCTGTGTAGCCAGCTATGGGTGGAAATTCTGGTGATATTGTGTTTTCTGAAAAAGTACTATAATTGTGAGTGTGTCCATTGATTCATCTATACTAATATAGACTTAGTAATATATAAAGCTGAAGAGTTTGTTTGTTTGTTTGAACGCGCTAATCTCAGGAAGTAAAGTTCGAATTGAAAAATTATTTTTTTGTTGGTTAGATCATTTATCGAGGAAGGTTATAGGCTATAACACATTACGACGTGACTAATAGGAGCAAAGATACGGCGAGAAATGTGAACAAAACGGGGGAAATTCTTCATCTCTGTAGGTTTCAGATGCGTACGCAGCGAATACGGTTCAAGATACCTAAAAATTGTGTATGAAAGAATGATTCCCCTTTAAATAATCTAAAAAAAAGTCCGCAACGCTATATCTCTATCTTTTAAGATTAACTTGCAAGAACGACCCGAACGACGGCATACGAATGTCGTGGGTAACAGCTTTCTACAGTAATATTATAAAGAGGAAAGATTTGTATTTTTGTATGTAACGGATAAACTCAGAAAGTACTGGACCGCAACGGGAGGTGTAAAAAAATTTGCCATAAGGGGTTGTCCATTAATCACGTGATCTTTTTTTTTGAATTTTTTAACCCCCCCTCCCCATTTTACATTTAACAAATTGATAGAAATACCGAACAAAATCAAACCGTGTTATCCATACCATTTATACATTTTTATTTAAATAAATCTTTAAATAAGTATTATACATGCGAAAGTAACTCTGTCTGTCTGTCTGTCTATCTGTCCGGCTTTAACTCGGAAACTGCTAAATTGATTTAAATGAAATTTGTTACACAGATATTTTAGAGTCTGAGAAATGACCTTTCTCAGGCTCTAAAATATGCTACTTTTTAATGCCAAAAAAGGGTTGATAGGGCTCGAAATGTGTATGGGAATTCGTGGTTTTTGAAGCTAGAACAATAAACCTTTCTTCTTTGACTTCTTGGGAATAGGAGTGGGAGTGAGAGTGAGTGTAGGAATGAAAGTGGGAGTTAGAGTAGGAGTGATGTGAGGTGGAGGAGAGTGTTGCGGCAATGTAGCACTTGCAACATAGATTGGCTGCCCTAAATGCGACCTTACATAAATTAATAAACAGCCTAAATAATTAAAAATTCTACCACAAGTCACTATTCCACGCGGACGAAGTCGCGGGCACAGCTAGTATATCATAAAGTACAGGACCGATATAGGTACCCAGGAGGACACCTATAAAAATTAACTGTGAAATAAAAGTAAAAAGTTAAACTCTTCTCTACATAAGTAGTACTCATATGAAATTCAAAGCTGTCAAGTAGATTAATATTGAACAGTAGGTAAGCTACGTGAATCTTATTCAGGCAAGCTTTTCCGCGAACCCCACTTAGCATAATCGAACTTACCCTTGTATTTGTTGATCTCAGTAAATCTGTTGAGATCGCGTCTGATCTCGTCCCTAGAGTGTATGGTCTCCATTTTTGGGGCGCTGCGCGATCTGACATAGCTCTTGTTCAAATCGGCTTTTCGCTTCAACTGGCGTTGGTTCCGTGAGAAATCCGCCATGCAGTCGTCAGCTGTCCGTCCGTACGATTTGCCGTAACTGCAAATAAAATACCTGATGTGGTCAAAGTTCTGGTAGTCTTTTATTTGAAGAGTCTCTTGTTAGTCTCAAATTATATCCTCTCCAACCCGCCACCCAATTTATTTAATACTTATTCAAATAAAAACGTTTCGTTGATAATCTCAGAGATTCACGGTCGTATTTACAATACATACTAAACTGACACTTTTTAGTAATTGATAATAAAACAATGCCAACCATAGACTATGACATCGCTCGAGTACCTAGTAAATATTGTAGGGAAATATAATTTAAAAAGGAATAATTAAAGCTTAACAAGCCATTGGATTATTAGGTTACTAATTGAAGGATTATTAGCAATGGCGTTAAATGGTTAGTAGATAATTACGCAAAGCTCATCCCGGGAACATATCCCGTGTACCCAGTCATGTAGGCGGTCTGTCGATTGCTCAATCCATCGTAGACGTCGCGCGAAGGCAAATCGCGACGAGGCAAATTGTTTACCTCGTAGTTGTCCCCTTTGCGGTACTCGAGGGGTTTGCTGAAAGAAATCTATGCTTATAAAATCGAAAAATATTTCTTGCATCAGTCACAGTGTGTGACATCTTAGTTTATTAGGCACTATATTTATATACTGTCTATAGTTTACGCGAGTAGTACACATTTAAATAAACCACTTTAACGGTTTAAAACGCGATATATTAGTTAAACTTATTTGAAAATGATTTTTAATTTCGGCCCGACGTTTCTGATGCTTTGCAGCAGCCGTGGTCACGGGGAGACTGGTCTCCCCGTGATATTACATATCAATAAAATATATGTTATTTCGTACTTAAAAAGTCCCTTAGAGCGGATCTCTCGTAGTATTTGCCTGGTATTATCGCCATAACACTTGCCATAGCGAAACTTAAGCAGAGGACAGTGACCGGTGTACCTGAAAAAATATACATTCTGTATTGAAAAGGCAAACATTTTTGCATTTCGGAACATTTACCAATTAATTTATACATATTTCCTTAAATTATATATAATTTAAAATGTTACGTAATAATATCTAAGTTTTATTAAACAATTCTTAGTTACAATATAATAGGATAGAACGCCGGTTATTTATTAAATATTTTAATGTTACTATTTTAAATATCAAAGTACCGAGGTCTTAACATTAAAAACATTTTCAAAAGTTACAGGAATGAAATAAAATACGAACGAATGCGTAATCTTATTTATTCGATATCCAATATCTGTAAATTTCACGGTGACTAAACTTTATTGAATATTACGGACAATCTTCGTACGCGAAGCAGTACCCCGAGGGTAGATGTAGCACAAACGGAAAGTCGCAATCGCAGCGCGACCAGTCGCAGATCGCTCCCATCGACAATGCGACCGGTTCGTCGCACGTACGCTGAGATGGCGTCGGCCGGCATTCACTGTTCAACCTATGCATGTTTTCGGGGCATTCATCCACACCTGTAATATACATTATAAATATTACTACAACTGAAAAAAATACAACAGTATATCCCAGAGGAAAAAAAATACAATAGTGATCTTATTCCTTTTGAAATACTTTTCTCATTCTTATTACAAACAGATTCACATTATCAACAACAATAATGTAGGTAAAGTAACTGTTTAATAATTTACTTGCAAAAGTATATCAGTGTAGAACATTCATCAGTTTCAATTTACAGGCATTTTCTGTGTCTTTTAACTGATCAGGTTATGTCTTTACATTCAAATAGTTGATCAGCCTTCTGTCCTGCCCGACCGAATGATTCTTTTCCTGGGATTTCAAACCAGGATCGCTCGTGCTTAACATAATTCTAGACAGTATGTTTAGCTATGGAGACGTTGAAAGTTTAATTTTTTACTCTTAAAAGGAAAATAATTAAAAGTACTTACACGTTCCGTTATACATGAGACAGCCCGGCTTCCCGACCTTACCATAGTACATCGGTGTTGCGGATTTTATTATGCACAACAAGAATATTAAAAGCATATTAGTAGAGGATCTTTAAACACAACCACTTTTCGCGATTCCCTATATGTTTGTGAGTAACTTCCCTATTTAGACAGAAAGCTGTAAACAGAGATTTCCTGTTGATATTCGTTATTCGTTGGGTTAGTAGAAAAGTATCTGAATGGTCACATAGAATTTTAAGCAACGGAATTTTCAGTCAGTCATTACTGTTTATACTTGTTAGTACGACAATCTTGAAATATAGTCATAATTATTAGAGTTCTATCTATTCTGTGTGAAGGTCCTAGAGAAACAGATTGTGCACAACCGGGGTTAAAACTGTGAACTTTACTAATGTCCTTACGCTTGTCATTAGAACGACATGTCTCTCTTAATTAAAATTAAAATAACTGAGTCCACACCAAAGTGCACACACATAGTAAATTAGACAATGATATAAGAAAATAAACAAATGAGTTACAATTAACACGTAGGTTCACTAACATGGAGACTAACATGGTGGGGGGACATCGATGTGATGCCCCACGGATGACATAGAGAATAGAATTCGTAGATTATGCCAAAGCAATATGGCTATAAATATATTAAATGAAACATGGATTTTATATTGAAATTTTTTTACGACACGGGTGGGATTTGTACCGTTATACCTATTAACTCCTTAACAATGTCCGTGTTTACTTTTATTCGTTATAATTATTTAATATAACTGTATTGTTATTGATCGATGGTTACAACTATGTTTCGATTTAAATTAATTATTTTTACAATATACAAACGTGTTGGTGTACTTATGTGATTCTTATTTGCAACGAGAATTGTCTTACGATCCCCCAGAATAAATCATCTTTCCTTTTTATGTTAAATAATAAATTAAATTTTGTGTCAAAAGGTATAAATAGTGCTTATTCTGAGAATAGCTGTTTTGAATTGATTTGTTGAGGACAAGAAAAAAAACTATATCAGTTCTTCAGTAGAGCACAAAGTATGTTTTTCTTAAGAAATGAAGAAAGTTAATACTTTTGAAACATATAATAAAGCAATCTATTCAATTCACTCTACAAAGGGTTCATTTTCTTCGGGGATCCTGATCCTTGAAGACGGTTTCTTCTTACGACGTCTCTCCTGGTCGGTGTCGCCGTGTCGTCTGCGCACTTTATCTGGAAAACTATTTTGTTCGCAGTAAGCCCGGGTCACGCAATATCCGGATTTTTCATCAAAAACTAATTCGGCGTTGCAGTCACAACGGGACCAGCCGCATGTATAACCTACAAAACTTAAGAGTTTAATAATTCACAAAAGCACTGACAAAATGTATCAAAATTGGTCACGTGGTTTGGTCTACCTTTTTTAACAGATAAGAACAGACAAACACTTGATAGAAGGTGACTTTACCCAATAAATATCCTTCTGGAGTGTCGCATGTTTTCTGGCCCATCGTCTGCCCATCGCATTTTGTATGATAGGGGTGCATTTTTTTAGGACAAAATGCCACACCTACGGTGATAAAAAAAATTACATGGAACAACTTTAAACGCAAATCTTCCAACTTCAAACATCCACCTACGACATTTTAGGTGCTTCAAAAAAAAAAATCACGAATATAACACAAGGGGGGGGAGGGGGGTTATAGTAAGATATCTCGTGTATTTATTTTTTCGTCAAACGCGCGATTTTTAAACAAATGGTGTAAACATTTTTATTATGGTCCTTAATTTCAGAATAAAATAAGATTATAGTTTATACCTATATTTATATTAAGAAAATATTCAGAAAATTTTAAGATTCTTAGTAGGTACTAAAAATATACGTGATGTTGAGAAGGGGGAGGGGGTGGTCTTAAACCTCACTACGTTTCACCAATGGGGGAGGGGGGGTTTAAAAATTCTAAAAAAACGGTCACGTGATTAATGGACAACCCCTAAGTTTTATCTGTACTCAATGCTAGAGATAAAACCTATTTATAATCACTTACCATACTTTAAAAGTAAGACGAAACGAAAAGGTCAAAGTATGGATGAATTTGAAAATCTTGTCAGATACCCTTATGTCTCGAAGTTTACTAATTATAAGAAAACTCAAGACCACAAAGGCTATGGTCATACAACACGTTAGAACTAACTTTAACAATTAAAGTCTTCTTGCTAAGTTCTTAATAGATTTTTCTTTTGTTCAGTTGTAAATTGTGCATCTTGCATTGGGCGTGAGACATCTTGGTTCTGAATTGGGAAAACAGTTAAATATAATGATAAATGCGGATTCCATGGAATTACCTCCATGTAAATCGTAAAGCGAATGCAGAACAAAATGACGTTCAATAAATATAAACAAAAGATTGATAATATCGAAATGACGAAGTCTCGAACCCACGTGGGGCAGGATTGATCGCTGATTCAAAAATACGCGTAATGTACGATTGTAATTAAATAATACATATTCAAATATTCTTTACCTTACTTTGAATTTCTGAATGTCTCTCGTTAGTGTAGGGGTTAATTGAATCGAATATGGTGAAATTTTAGTTCATTTGGAATTCTAAGAAAATTCTAGCAGTTATCCATGGGTCGGCGCATGCAAACCCTCGAGCCTCGAAGACGTCGTCGGGCCACGCTATCAACACTAATTTAGTGCTGGCAGTGGTTAAAGACCCACCTTTACTGGACCAGCATGGTCCAGAATCCATGTCAAATGGAGGGACGAAAATAAAACGTATACTTACACTGCCCACGATGCAATAAACAGCGTCTGTTATCCAACAATCCAGAAGCTAAATAGAAAATGGATAGTAAAATGTTTATCTCGAAGATCATTGTTCTAAGTCTTGACTAACAATACTCAATTCTCACGCTGCCAGAATATTATAAGTGTGTTATTGTTTGATTTTGTTGCGTTTCCGGATATTGAGGTGAATAACGATCGCCAAACTTTCCTTTCAAACAAAGCAATTCTTTGAGGCTTCAGTTTTAATAACACAAAGAAATTGTTTTACAAAACGAGCAAAATCGTTTTATGAACGTAAAATATTGTTAAATAAAACTTTTTCTGGTTTTTATGGTGGTAAATATGTTAGTATTTTATTACCCCCATCTTTAACATCCGAAACCGGTCGTTGTTAGAAACAAATTACTTATGATATTAGCGATATATTGCGCGTTTTCAACCGTTAAAAGTGCTACATTTTATGTGCATCATTCACGTAAAGTACGGGTATTGTTCTTCGTATCTTTGTGGCTATATATATGGTGTCAATCATACATTGATAGCGAATAGCTTTTATACCTTTAGAATTGCGGGTTAAGTATGAAAAGTCCTTTAATACAGTTTCAGTAAAAATAAAACTTCTTTCATTTATTTTTTTAAAGCCTATTTAAGGCACCTTTTCAAATGCATCGCCCTACATAAACAGATATAATAAAATAAGGATAATAGTAAGTATCCGATATTTAGTACAATATATTGTCTGCGTGTGTACATAGTAAAGGTCGGTCTTGTAGAAATGTCTGGTGTGTTCAAAAATTAAAGCACATTTTAATACAATACGGATCAATGTTTACAATCACAGCAGCACGCGATTTGTCAAGGCCGATTGTAAACTGATTCTGTTTGATATGCGATATGAGAAAGCAATCACTGTACAGTTATAAAAACAACTCGTGAAACATACAGATGTTTGCATGATCCATCCGTAATCATTGCTAAGTAATTAAATAATTTGTCTATTGATGAAGACTTGATGAAGGTGAAATTGTCCAACTCTATTAGGTTATATAATCACGCGTATGTTATAAACTTGTATATATATTTAGCGTATAATTAAAAATCGCTGTCTACCTATTTTGTCTATAGATATTTAGAAAACATACTAAAACTCAAATGTCAATTGACACGCAACGCCTTTTCGCAGTTGACGCAAAATTAAAAAAAAAAATAATCGATACTGCTACTTAACGATATATTAAGAAGATAGTGGCATATAGAGCATTTAAAATAAGTCTTCGATATTTATAAATTTGAATCTTTTTTCTCACTCTATCTCTAATTGCATAAGATACCTGTATACAAACATCACAAAGAGATCTAAAAAATCAAAAAGTCAAAAATTATAGATAGAGCTCCTAGTAAACAGATCACACAGAACTATTTAGTTTTACTGTGTAATCTGGTTTAGCAATCTATGCAATTTTCCCCCCTTTCCAATCATATATCATGAAGCTAAGACCGAGATAGTGGTGTGCCAGGAACGGGGCTCCGCGGTACGGCCTTGCTACGTCGAACGTGCTGATAAAATCGTAATGATTCCACTACATCTTCGTCTGCTCGTGATAGGTGGCAATGGGGCGTTCTTATCATTAAAACTTAGCTTAGATGATATTGGAAGGATAATGTTTGATTACCTTTTTGCCTCGTTGGTCTAATTATAAGAAAGTATAGCAAATAGTCAACGGCTTGATTTAAACCAGATCTAACATGTTTATAATATAAGTAATTTTTTTTGACACACTTTTGGCTTCGTCTAGAAAATCTGGATAATTAACTATTTGGTAGGAGTAGGTATCAGATTTATAAAGATCGTTAAAGAAACTTGGTGTAGACGTCGTAAAGTACAGACAATGTCGGAATAATTATTGTATAATTTGAAACGAAGCCAGATTATCTGGCGTCGACACTAATAATTTTATCCACTTTCATTTTATATCACGATTTACTCAAGTACGATTCGGCGTAGCTAATAGTAATTTTGATTCGCGGGTAGTCCGGAAGCGTCCCTTACCACGATAACGCGGCGTCCAAATCGATCGAAATAGAACCATGTGTGTTGGGGCTTTCCTCAAGGTTAAACCTCTGAAGGCTATGACATAGTAATCTAATAGTGATAATGGATGTATTTAGGTTTGTTACTTTTCACCTGAATGAATTTACTCTCAGCAATCATTTATAAAATCTGTTGCTGAAGGAAAATACAGCAATCATTTATTCACATGTTATTTTAACCTACAACTTAGGTCAAAATAACAAGCCGACTTGTGAGAAAAACGTTATTCTTGTGTTTCGAAAGTTAACACCAATACGTATTGTATATTTAGGTATGTGTGTAAAACGTGCCTAGCTGAATAGAAGTTGCTTTGTTCAGAGTAAATGATGAACCTATTTCAATACTTATAGTTTTCTAAAAATAAACTTAAAATAAACCAAGCCAGTTATAATAGACACTTAAACATTCTAGGCTTGAAGCCAAGTTAGGCCATTTTACAACTTTCCGGATAACTTTCATTTATGGTACTTTATACGTAAACTTTAGTTTACAAATACTTTGGAAAACTTCTACAAGTTAAAATAATGATCGACTTAGCACCGTTTGTTATTAACATCGTAAATAGTTTTAACCTTAGAAATGTAGTTTACATTGATGAAGTACTTAAGTTGAATTAACAGTAAGGCAAAGGATAAAGTTTATAAGGATTAAGCAATAAAATACGATTAAAAAGGTTTCACTTCGTTTCAGTGTTAAAAGAAATTCAGTCGTCTACTTGCGACAAACTTTAACACATACATACATAATAATATAATATATTCCTTTTTTATAATAAAAAAAACATAAAATAGCACTTTATACTATTCAGGAATTACCTAAAACAAAACATTAAATATATCGCAACATTATAATATATATTATTTTCATTTTACAGTGTTGTATCGAACAAAAATCTATATTTATTTCAAACGTCCTAATTATTCAATTATGAGGAGTTTGCGATGTTATTTCTAGTTAAAGAAATAATTTTAGCTGGTAATTGATTATTTTTAATAGGTATAACGAATCATGCGAACGCAGAACCGTTAACAGAACGACATTGTAAAGTTTTTTATCGTTTTATATACATAATACCTCACTTAATAACTAGTGGAACGTAACGATTAACGACAACAATTTGCCTAGTTTCTCGTTGTTATAGAATTAACACGCAAACTCTTGGAAAAATAATAATTTTGTGCTCAACCTATCTGTTATAACTTACCCGGGTATAAAAGAGCCGTTAGTTTGTGTCAGATAACTTTGCCTTTCGCGACCTGTGACATCCACCCACATTTTACTTAAAGTTTATTTATTTTCGTAACAAATACATGGCGTTACTTTAGACAGCGTAAGTCCTCTTTAAAAGGCTCTGATAGACTGAAGAATGGTCGCAAGGTTATATCTAATAAGGACATAGTATACTTACTTGGAAAGTAAAAATGCGCGCGCATTTGGGTTAAATAGTAAAACATACATATGAAAAGTTATAGGAAAAACATTTTTGTTTTATGATAACACAGTGTTCGAATGTTATTTATTATATTTAAGCGGCAGAAGGGAAAAAAAAGATTTTTTACCTTTACAGACCAGTTGGCTTGTTGTACGTACTAAGGTCGTCTACTTGCAACCTAGTAAGTAGGTAAATAGGTAAAATCTACAGGTTGTGGTATTTCTAATTCATAAAATAATTCCAATTTTATTTATTTATATAAGCTTGTCTTCAATTAATTTAGGCATTGGTATAACTATCTTGTAAGTTTCTTGTACTAGTATGAGTATCACAGGACTTATATTTTTATACTAATGGTAATTAATACAGTATCAGTAATTTCTAATCATTTAGTACCAGTACCAGTTTAATGAATCATAATAACAATATCTTGTTTATAGTTCATAATAATAAAATAGATATTCTATAAAATCCAACTTGATTTCCATTCTTAAACTGGCTAGTGTTACTGAATATCGTCAAAGTTAATTATTATTAATATTAAAGATGAGTCTTTGATTGATTTTTTTTACATTTTTATGCATCTGTTTCAATAATTATAATTAACATAATCTGTGTCTGACAGTTGAATAAACTTTTGACAGCTTGCCTTATCTGTGCAATCAGTTATTCGAGGAAAGTTGTTGTGAGTCAGACGATTCGTCGGCTTTTAATAAAGATTTTAATGTAATTCAATATCATTCATCAGTTTAAGTATATTATGTAAAATGGCTATTAACTTAGATAAATATAAACCCGATCTTATTGCTGCCTGGAAAGAGGTTTTAGACGAGAAAAGTGAGACCGATTGGTAAGTTCAATCAAGCATTGTACTTGCCTCTAAATTAAGTAAACAGTACGAATTAATTCTATTTTATGATTTAACAGTCGAGCGTTTAGTTTTTCCGTACACACGTATGCATATTATAAGTTAACGTGGGTTGCTGATCATTTCCGTTCGATAAGACTTGTGCGATTTTTTGCACTGGAATTGATACTAGTTTGATTTAATTATAATAAAAGAACCAATTAATGAGAGTTACTAATTTACACCTTTCAAGTATACATGTTTACAGTACTCTAGAAAGGTGTGAAACAGTGAATATAATTGGTTTTTCCCATTTGTGACATTATTGTATCAATGGTTTATATATACTATTAACTGAAATGTTAATTGTTTTTGTAATATAAATTTATGTAATTTAATTTACTTTTCAAGAATAATGAAAAGTGATATGTAACTTTTTGATGATTGTAATTAAAATTAATTGTATTTGCTTGTTTCAGGGCCCTATTTGGTTATGATGGACTGTCAAATGATCTCAAATTTATCAGCAAAGGTGATGGTGGTCTCACTGAATTGGTGGATGAGTTTAACAGTGGAAAGATACAGTATGCCTTCTTAAAGGTGGACATTCCAAATAGTAGCATATCTAAATATGTACTTATCAACTGGCAGGTAAGATAAGATACCTTTGTGCTTTGTAGAAGTAACATTTATCTTAGGGTAAGGTATGCTTTATAGTGGCCAAATTTTATTTCACTGCTTCGAACAAACTATTTTTGAATTACATTGGAATTAGTCAACCAATAACTAATTCCTACAAACTTCTTATAATTGTAGAAAAATACTTTTTTTCAATGTCTAATTATTATTATTTAGATGACTTTAAAAAAAGAGATTGTCAATTTGATTTGTATTTATGCACATAACGTTGTGGTTTATGAATTGGTTATTCTAAATATTCCTAAATTCCAAATATTCCTAAGACAATGGGACCATTAAGGAAATCAGGGTGATCACAGACCAGCAAATGACAGGGGACTTTTTAAAATCAGAGGGATGTTTAGAGTGTTTTATTATTTTTTATACAGGCATTGGAATCTAAAAACCTTATAAAATGCAAAAAATACAAGTATAATAGAAATATGTTTATACAAAAACAACACCAGATTGACAACAATATACTATAAATATATATCTAAATACATATAAAATACAATAATACAGTGCCCACTGAAAAGACTCGGCTATGTTGGGACTAATGTCCCATTCCTAATATTCTGTGGCCCCATTCAAGACCAAGCTATTTTAAGCAACTATTACAATGCTTTTTATTTATAGGGTGAAGGTGCTCCCACAGTAAGAAAAGGTACCTGCGCGAACCACGTCAAACATGTAGCGCAACTCTTCACGGGTTTCCACACGACGATGCACGCAAGAACAGAGGATGACCTAGACGAGAAGATCATATTGGATAAGTTGGCAAAGGCTGGATCAGCTTTCAACTTCAAAACTAGCAGGCATGAAGAGTTGCCGCCTAGCGGGCCGATCGGCACTACTTATCACAAGGTTAATCCAGGTCAGTTGAAATGAATTTATAATATATATAATAAAACTAGAAAATATGCATACAAAACCGCTAGGTATATAAAGGGTTCTTGCATATAAATATTGTTTGTGTTCATTTTGAATCAAACTAACTCAGCATTTGGTATTTAACTTTAATGGCTGCAAAGCATCCGAAACATCGGGCCGTAGTCAAATTTTTTAAATGGGTTTAACTAATTTATTGCGTTTTAAACTGTTAAAATGTTGCATTTTAATGTAACTACTCGCGCAATCTACAGGCAGTATTTGTAGGTTTTGTATTAAAAATCTTATAAAAAAATCTGCTTCATCGTATTTTATAATTCAACGAGCATTCCACACAAATTATGATATTGTTTACCATTTTCGAGAACAATGCAATATTTGCAGGCATGGCAAATGCATTGTGTGTAAAGTATAAACATATAGGACGCCCCGCGCAACATCATTATGCCACAAACTGCAGAAATATGAGTTAAAGAAGACAATATCTGCAGTCCATTTTAAATCATATTAGACTAGTAGCGAAAAAAAGGCAATATTTTATGTCAGTATATTGAAATTTAATGGTATAATTATGCTACCAATAAATTAAAAAAAAACCTTACTAAAATCTTTGTATATGGTAATATCATATATTTTGTGTTCCAGTACAAGAAATCAATTCTAAAGAAAGGGACCAGTTCTGGTTAAAAGAAGAACAAGAGGAAAAGAAGAGAATAGAGGCGGAGCGAAAGAGAAGAGAAGAGGTATGTAGGTGGTAAAACATATTCAATGTTCTAAAACTACCAAAACATTTAATTTTCTAGAAGTTTAATTGTATGCCTTAGGGGAGTTTTTTTATTTTTCAATTCGGGTGGTTGATTTAAAGAATGATTCAGAAGAAAGAAGGGCACTTAGCGCATTTACGCAAACAATATAATATGTCTACTAGTCACCCACAACACAGGCTTGCCCTAGTGTGTAGACTAGGGATTATTTCTACCATGTATATGAAAACAATAAAGATACTTTTTTTGTTTTCTTTTTCTAGGAAAAGAGAAAAGCCGAGGAAGAAGGAAGAAAAAGAGACGAACGCGAAGCAGCGAAAAGAGATAAAGCTGAACAGTAAGTTTCTCTTTTTGTGTTGCGTAAAATGCTATAGAAATAGGCGACGGCTGGACCTTTTAGCTGTATTTTATTCCAGAAACATATCGCAAGAGAAAGCACCCAGATCTAGTGTAAGTGAACGGAGCGTTGAGGCTCGCGAACTAATTGGTGCTTCGACGTCGGCTGCGAGAAAGATGTTCCAACAGAATCTGGCGCAAGGGCAGATTTATAATAGGTGAGCATGGTGTATGTTTTCGGTCTCTATATTATGCAGCATTAAAAACCCACATTAATTAGGATCATAATTACAAAATATATATTAATTTTATTAAAGGATAATGTGTATATAAAATAAGCTAAACACCCTTCACAACGTTTAATTCTGTTTTGTATGTATTTTAACACCATATTTCTCATCTATTAATAGATCTCCATCAAATATACCAGAGAAACCAGTACGAAGTTCAGTTATCGCGCAACGCATCAATGCGTTCTCGCAAAATACGTCACAGCCCTCATCACCCATTCACGCACCTAAATCACCGACCATAGAGAAACCAGCAGAACCGAACAACGTCACCACCGAGCTACCTCCTATCCCGCCGACCACAGATAAGACGATAGACAAACCGGAATCGCAAAAGTTACAAGAAGATACAACTGAGCAAGCGAAGACGAGCCCCCTCAAAAACATAGATAAGATAAAGATGAGCTTGGAGACGCCGTCACAGATACAATATGAGCCAATAATAGATCCAACCGTGGATTTGAGCCCGAGCACAGAGAACGAACCGAGTTCGTTTAGCGCGGTCAATTACACAGAGTACCAGGATTTCAGAGATTTGAAGCAATGTGAGCCGATGATAAAGCAGAATATTCTAGAGAACGATATATTTGACGCGTCCTACTCGAGTTCGAATGAGAACGATGACGATGATTCAGATAATAAGTTCAGTACGATTAAACGGTCCCCGTATAGCAAGAATAATGATGCAGAATTGAGTAGACAGAATACGGTTATCGAGAATGTGAATTATAAGAAGGAAAATGGGGCAACGCATGAAGGTGAGTTTTTATGGAATTGGTTTTCATACTGGCCGCTAAAAACTGTTAAAAATCTGCTAGATAACTTAAATATTAAAACAACACTATCGTTATTATATTTATCGACAGGTGTTTGACGATTTTCTTAAATGTTCGACCAAGAGTCGTAATTTAGACTTCACAAACTAATATATCATGATCAGTAGGAGGTTTATGCTACAAAAATGTACATTGTTGAAATCATAATAATGTAAATGTAATTTTTAGTATACTAGAAATGACGTGATTTCCTTTCAGATATATCTCCGGAAGGTAATGACGAGAATTCAATATATGAAGACCTGGACGATGATCCTGGGCTAACTGCGAGGGCACTGTACGATTATCAAGCTGGTAAGTTGATATTATATTTTTGAACATCAAACATTTTGTATTAATAAGAGTATATAGTATAATGCCCAAGATAAATTGAGTCTACGAATATGTATATATAGTGAGGTCAAAGGGAGGGAAATTTATTTATTCTTTAGTAAAGTTAAACTTTACTAAGTAAAACCTATATGCTAGAATGTAATGGGTGGCCTTATCGCTTACAAGCGACCTCCTCCAGGCATCCAAAAAATTTGGAGAAAATTTTTTTAGAGAATTATATTTACTTTATTTAACAAAAACAGAATTATAACATTATTTTTACTTAATTATTATGTGTTGCAGTACTAGCCTAAACTTAATGTTTCAGCGGACGATACAGAGATTACGTTCGATCCGGGTGATATAATCACTCACATAGAGCAGATAGACGCCGGCTGGTGGCAGGGGCTCGGCCCCCACGGGGTCTTCGGTCTGTTCCCTGCGAATTATGTAGAACTCCTACCTTGTGATCCACGCTAGGTATTAAAGAATAATTATGAAATTATTCACTCTTAAAGTTGGGTGTAGATCGCGACACTTAAATTGAGCAACCCTTGTAAATCAAAATAAAGTTGCATTCCTCAGTTCAGGCCACTAACGGACAATCGAAACTGAAAAGAGTCTAAATGTTGCAAGCGTTCAAACAACGCCTTTTTAACATTTTATAACAATAACACAGTTACTAAGGTTATATGACCATTTGTGACATGAGGTTTCTAAATTACTACTAGACTACCCTCAAACGATTTATCGTCACAAGTGCTCAAATTTCGCGCCGCGACCAATATTCAGCGCCAGGAAACATGTAAAACTATGATATTAAACGCTACGATATTCTAAGTCAAGTTATTCGTGCTAAAATACAAAGCGAGAGCAGACGCGGCCTAACCAACATTTGGTGCGATTTATTTATACTCATTAATTATAAAAAATTGGATTGTCTCAACATGTGATTACTAACAATTTGAATAAACACCAGCTTTGACCAAAACCAAACATCTGATCTAAATCATCATAAGATATGAGACAGAAAATGGCTGTGGGTATCATATTTATTTTATCTAAATACAGAAAACTACCCTCCCCCTAAATGCTTAAGAATCCGATGGATAAAGTTAAAGATTGCTCATCTGAGCAAGCCATCTAGCTTAAGACTTATTGGCGATGAATGAAAAGCAGAAAAGACGTATAAGATGATAAAAAATTGGTTTTGGCCATAAAGAATGACGTAATGATTTCATAAATTAACACAGGCTCTTTTGCTCACGCTGCTGTAAAATAAATAGTCTTTATACTTCACTAATAGATCAACTATTTCATCTACCTAGAAGAACCTAATTTTTATATACATTTTCGATTCACTTGAAGTATTTTAAATAGCATTTTTGAAATCTAGAACGGTTTTTAGACCGCGAACCCTTCAACTTTTCATAGTCTAAGTATATTTGACACCGTTTTCCTAATAGACAATTGATTTTTCTTCTATTTTAGGGGTTCAAACATTTGTAAGTTAGTACGCCTGCAATAATTACTACGGAACGCTGTGTGCTGATATATCGCAATAATTGTATTTCGACCGAGATTGGTGTATACAGGTTGTTGTGATATCAAAGTAGTTTAAAAAACATTATATTGTAAAAAATAATATTATTAATAAATTATTTTAAGCTTTCGCAGCAATTTTGCTAAGGAACTTGAGTTATAGACGCCCGATAAGCCCGACAAAGCATGTCGCTTTTTGTATAGACAGAAACTTTTGTGAATACTGCCCGTATAAAATATGTGTCCAAGCTAAAATTCAAATACACTTTTGTCTGTACTTTTAACTTAATATATTTCGCGTTTTAAACCGTTTAAAGTTGTGTATCATAACAGCCTGTGTAATCAATTCGTACAAGTTATATATGTATATTATGACCAATATGTTAAGTTTCAACATATGATTACGTTAGTTTTAATATACTCTATTCATTTATTGTTTAGGTTTTAATTTGGGTGTTTGACTTTTCATTTACTCTCTTTTTATGGCCGTCATGTTATTAAGATGTGATATTTTTATTACTAGCTCTACAAAATGACAATTTTAAATTACGTTGGCGTCAGTCTTGTAACATTGCCCTCATCGATGGAAAATACAATATATAATGTATATTGAAGATGTTACACGAGATAGATGATCTTCTACAAGTGAATCAGATATGTCATAAAAAACATATTTTCGAAGGAATAATACAAGAGAGTAAAAGAAATATACTTCAGCTATATGAAAACATAACATATATAAATGCGATGCTATACGAAGCTTTCAAAAGAAATCTGTTGAAAAAATATCTTACTTTGTCCAAAGATAAAATCTAAGTGTCAATAATAGTTTTGTTAGAAGTCAAATACCCAATTCGCGCGTCACACTGCTTCATCTTTAAGTTATGTTAGTTGTATGCATTTATGTAAGTACTAAGATCTCATAAGTTGAGTGAATTTAAGTGACTATATTATTTGCATTTACTTTTATCGACTTACGGTTATTTATGAACTGGTTTAAAAGGGAGGTAGTTTTATTAATAAAAAATTGATAGTAGAAAAATTTCCCAGTTGTTTTATAAAGGTTTAGTTGTATTTCGGCAAATTATAACTAATGTATCTAGGCAATAACATTGTATATCCCCGAAATTCGTGTCTTAGTAGTGCCAAAGCAATTTGTACCCAATTTTGTACCTTTTTTACCCTCGTGTAATCCAAGTATTTAAAATGTTTAATGGAATTTCATACTTAAGATACCTAACTAACATGTTTTTATTTTAACACATCAATTAATCAACTTTATTTATAATTTTGTTTATTATATTATGTAACTCGTGCAATGATTTTGCGAATGAATTAGTTATTATTTTGTAGTGTTAAGTGGCAAAGTGTATGATATTTAGGGCTCAAATTGGTTACTGAGGAGAAGTCGTTCCTTTGTTTATACCTTCCTACAATTTATTACAATTTTCATATCTGAGATATGGGATGGTCCTATAAATGTATATTTTTTTAACAGACTTCTTGGGATCTGAAGTAGCTCAGTTATTCCAAATGTATTATTATTAACAACATTATTTTTCACGGCTTATATTAATTAAATATGACCTAATGGTATTCTATCATCTTAATGTTGAAGGAATAATAGGAAAGATTAAAAAGAAGAAAGGAATAGTTATTGAATCTAAAGGACCTACAACACATCGTGATCACATCCTTATATCTGTGTCTTATGTATTTAGTACGACTTGTCATTGGCGGAAAATAAGTTTTATTTCTGTGTCGTTTAAGTTTAATTTTGCATTTACATTTTCGTTTTTATATGCAATTAAGCACTTTTAAGACCACATTATAGTCGTTTTACCGTTCAGTAATAACTGACCTTAGTATAATTACAACATTAGATCCTTATATCTCACTTAAAACAGTATTTAATGATACTTCGAACTCATATTGAAGTCCATCTAGTACATATAAATTGATTTTTACAGTTCTAAACGCAACATATTTGTAGAGCCACCAGGACTGAACACACCTTGGGATGTATTTAAAAGAAAGTACTATATACGTTTTAAACCGTTAAGTGCTTTATTTAGTATGTATATATGCACCTAATATTTTGGCTAATAAATAAATTTATTAAAATTTTTCTTTTAAATAATTTGGATGGTGAAAACGACTATAGGCGTGTGACCCCAAACTTTATTTCAAGTGTGTATGGTGCTCCAGCGTATTGTAAAATAGTGCATAGTGTACATTTGTATCCTATTTTCGAAATAAACAGTCCTAATTTAAAATAATGTGAGTATTTTATTTTTTACAATGATATGGAATTTGAATAATGGCACCTTAGCTTAAGATATCGCTGTACCAAGCGAAACGCGAACCTGCAATAGATAACGTTCTAATTCGCTTTATATATGTTTTCCCAGACATAACTTTGTTTAAAAACGATTTTGATGATGTTTGGCTGATGGAAAAATAATTCGCATTAAATTTAGTTACAACTAGAGTGAATGTTTCATGCATTTATGTTTGGGCTTTCGATCTTTCTAAAATGCTTTTTTAATATATACCGTTAAAAATATTTTAATAAGTGTTTATTAAATTAAAACATAATTATTAAATCATTTTTAAATAACGACAATTTAGTCAATTATAGAAGCGTACACGCTCGGTTTTGGCAACGCGATGTTATTGATGAGGCTGGGAACCACCTGAAAATAAAATGAAATATTACTATGGTGAGTCAAAGTTGTGTTACTAATTATAGATTTTGTTTCCCAGTATAATAGCTTGTCACAAATAAAGACAAAATTTGAATTCCGAGGAAATATAATTTTAGTTGCTCTGAGGCAGGGCAGGGTAGACAGAGGTCTAATGAACTACTTAACTATAAATCAACTATATAAGTGAAAAGAACGTAGGTGGTTTTTTTGTTATGATGAGAGAAGACAGATAAGCATGGCAAGTGAAATAGGATATAAAAGGACCATATAAAATCTTAACAAGTTGCGCTATCGACCTGTTTTGGGTTTGCATATTCAAAAATCCACAGACAACGCAATTCAACTTCACGGCTTTATCATCTGTTTACAGTTATTCGTACCCAGGACGGATCTTAGATATTCTCATCATCCATGTAATATCAAGATTTCTAGACAAAGGCTCAGATGTGTCCCATGACCCAAGTAGAGGCGCGAGTTTATTGTTGATGTCGGCTTACCTTATTACGCACGTCTTTAGGCATAAAACTTTTAATGAACTCGTAGAAGTCGAAATGAGTCGTGGCGACATTCAAGCGCGCCATCTCGTGTTTGAGTTTGGCAACAGAGGGCGCTGGGGCGACACCGACTCTCCGAATTTCCATCGTGAAGTCGTAAATCGTTTCCACCAGCTTCTCAGCCCTGACACGCGCTTTGAAGTCGTACCTGAAATAATGTTATTATATTATATCAACTCATAAACACAGCTCAATGTAAAAGTGTATTATTATGTAAAATCTATGCATACATTTTTAATAATATAACAATCATTACATCAAATCAATCATTTCATAATTAAAGAAATAATATTTCTTGATGAATTAATTAACTATAAGTATCAAAGGAAAACATTTATATGTATTTCTCATTTAGCAGTCTACGTTTGGTTCATAGCATAGCTAATTTACATTAATACACGATAGTTCATTTCAACATTAAACACGTTTTATTAAAAATCGGTCAAGCTCTTAGTAACCAAAATGAATATATAAAATTAGTGAGATTCGTCATTTATACTCACTTAGGTTCCAATTTGGTTTCCAGGAATGAGTAGAGCCGTTTAGTAGCCCAGGATGCATTTTTAGGTTGATACCTCTTCGGTGGCTTATATTTGAGGTCCGCGTGAAATTCATCTGGCAGACTAAATACCAAATTACTTTTGGGCTTGGCCTTTGGCTTGCTTTGTTTAGCTATTCGTACGGCTGGCTTCTGTGGTGCTTTAAAGTAGTTTGTGTTTTGTGGTTTTGAGGATGTTTTAAGCCAGTTGTCTAATGTTGCATCCTGAAGTAAAATTTAAATTCCATGTTACATATATATTTTCGATATAAGCGCTAGAATTCGCTAGACACTTAAAACCTAAGTGTTTATTTTTATATATATATTAAAGAACTGTGCTAAAGATGTTCGGTGGCGTTGCAAGTAAGAAAATGCAGCTGTTTATACCTTACGACGATACACAGCGACATTCTTTATAGAAATCTTTAAAACAACGGTGGTGGTGGTGGTCGCCATAGTTTAGGTTCATATTAAAATTTAATTCTACTCACAATTTTACGTTTCCTCTCCATATTCTGTGCTTTTATTTCTTCTAGAATTTGTTGCGTAGACTGTTTTTTCTTACGCGATTTTCCTGCACTTAGTGTTGGCTCAGCCATGCTTTCAAACATAGGGTATTCTGTGGAATTAGCCTGAGGCATCTTGCTGATTTCCTTATTATCATGTAGGGGATTGCGTTCAACGTCTTCATGATCACTATCATTCTCACTGTCATTAGAGTCATCGACGTCATCATTCTCATATGTTTGCACCATTTCAGCATTATCATGATTTTCACTATCTTCACAATTATTGCTTTCCGCTTCTATCTCGCTCTCGTTATTACGGCCTTGGGCGTCATCACTATCATAGCTAATGTTATGGTCATCATCTTCTTGGTGGCTTACATTGTCATTTTCAATGTTTTCTAACATTTCCACTTCATCATCATTTTCTTGGTTGGCACCTTCATCCTCACTTTCCAATGTTACTTCATTTGCGTCTTCATCATTTGTTTCCACTAATTCTTCATCATTATTGTCTTGTTCATCTTCATCATGGGTTTCTACAGCTTCTTCATTAACATCTCTTGCCGATTCATTTTTGTTATTTGTTTCTGTTACACTACCTTGACTATTATTTAAGTTACTCTTGTCTTGTTCATAATCGATGTTAGAATCTATATTTTCCTCATTAACAGATTGTTTGCTTTCATTATTCTCACTAAGACTAACCATCTCATCACTAACATTCGAATTGGATTGATTAGAAGTTTTATCATTTTTAGAATTATGATTACTGTCACTTATATTACTGTTGCCTTTACTTATTTCATTTAGAACCTCACGGCTAGTATTGGCTTGATTATTTTGTAAGACTTGTTCTTGCGTATTGTTTGCCATGTCAGCTACATTAGATTGATTTTTAGCTCTTTCTGTTAAATTATTATCAACGCCAGCGTCAAAATTATTAGTCTCGAATACATCTACTAGATTATCTCTGCCTATACTCTTAGCAGCTCTAGCATTTTGGTCTGTATTTACCGAAACTTCTGATGTGTCCATAGCATTTTCTAATACATTAGACTGCTTTTTCGCGGATTTCTCCATCACAAGTGTACGCAGGGATTTTCGTGGCGTGAAGTCTTTTCCAAAAGTCTGTCTCAATGTTTTTCTTGTTGTCCTGTGAGAGTCCCAGCCAGAGTTATTAGCGCTTGAGTCAATGGCGTCTTCAGAAAGTCTGGTGCTTTCTTGAAGTGATTCACGATTAATAATTACGCTTTTAGTTTTTCTTATACTTGTATTGCGCCTTTCCGCTACAAATGATGCTTCTACCAGAACTTCATCTTTTTTACAGTTTAGAACGGTTTCTGGATGGGTTAATGTTTCATTGGTTTTTGTGTTGTGTAACGAATTAAATGATTTTCTGTGCTCATCCGTTTTACTTTTATTAGCATTGTTACTATTTTCAATATGTTCAGCAATGTCTAGTTCTATGTCACTCTCTTGTTGGTCACAACTACTATCTTCTTGTTGAGTGCCACTTACTGATTGATCAATTTCGGTTTCATGTTCAATCATACTCCTTTCACTTTCATCTTGTTCCTCTTCAATTTCCGGCTCACTGTCAATGTCACTTTGCCTTGTTTCTACTTCACTCTCGTTTTCGCTCTCCAATATAGCATTCATCATAAACTCTCCGGATTCTTCGCGTTGTTGTTCTACAATATTCTGTTCGTTTAGTAAGTTGCTGCTACTATGTGTCTCTATATAATTATTTTGCTTCTTAGTGATACTTTGCATACTTATGTCTTTAGTAAATTCAGTAATGGAGTTATTCATTCTTCTTTCATTTTTGGAAGTATTAACATTATTCCTTAAAATAGATTGACCAGAACTTTCATGTTTTTCCTTTCTTAAATCAACATCAACTTGATTGTGGCATGAGATATTTTCATCCTTATTTAATTCTTGACTATTTACATTAGAAAATTCATTTATTAAACTTTTATCGTCTGTTTTGTTTCCTATATTTTTGTGCAGGTCTAAAATTTTTTCACAACCATTATTTATAGTAGTCTGCTTTTCTATTACTTCCGAGTTTTCTTTAGCTACAGGAACATTATCTTCAGGCATTACTTTACTATTGTGTTGTTTAGATTTAGAAGTATTTAGAGTTATGTCACTTCTATCCTTGTTTGTCACTTTGTTATGTTCAATATAATTTTGATTATTGATGAAATTTTCACTAGTATTTTTTAATGTTTCCTCCTGGTACGACTTTTGTACTTGCGTTTTACTTTGTTGTTGTTCAATGTCGCTTTCATTATCTACAAGTGTGTTGTCCATACTATTTTCTTTATTCATTGAATTGTTTCTTTTTTCCTGGGATACTGAACTACTTTTTCTTCGCTTTGGCGTACTTTCATCTTCTGAATGTTGTCCTATCATAGTGGAAGATGGTAGATGATCCCAATCTTCTTCTATGTTATCAAATACACTTGAATGGAGGGAATTCATAGAAATTCTACCTGGCTTAGGAATAGATTTCCTTTTAAAGTCAAATACTTTTAATTGGCTATGGTTGCTTTCATCCTCATTGTCCGAAACAACAACATTGATAAATGTGCTTTTACGTTTGTTACTGGGTTTGTTGCCAAATAAATTGCGGGTCTTTGCTTCCATTGGTAATTCAACACTTGTCTCCAAAGCAGAGCTAGCGCACATTTTATTGAGTAAAGAAGATGGAAATATTGGCTTCATTGTATTCTTTTGCTTTACTTGATTGAATAAACTTCTTGGTGCGATATTAATATCTTGTTCCAACTCAGTGCTACTTTTAGATGCTTTTGTTTTATCTAGTTGAATAATTTGTTTATAGTTTTCTATATATTTCTGTTTAGTGGTATCTTTATATGGAAAGAGTTTTCTTTGAGGAATTATAATACTGTTGATAGATTCTCCATCACTGCTATCTGGTATATCAATGGAAAAATTCTGGTCTTGGCTAAAAAGGGATACAAAAAACACATTAATAAACACTAAAGATAAAACAAAAATAAAACTAAGGTTAATCAACTAAACTAAACAGCATTAAAAACAAATATAGTTAAAATATTATTATCCTTTTGTAGCTGAGGAGCAAAGTTAAGAATAAATGTTTTTGTATTTATTTGTAGAGCAGAGGTACATGTGCACATTTATACCAATTGTAATCTGTAATACGTCAATATGGAAAGAACAGAATTTATAGATACAATTTTGTATATACTGCTAACCATGTGTATTAAAATAAGTGAAACTGCAAATAACTAAGTAAACTTTTTATGACATCTGAAATTCTTCATTACAATACTTATTTACCTTGGCGGTTCCATTTCTACATCATCACATACAATATTGGCTTCAGGTGGATCAGCATTTTGGAGTAATTCTGTCATATCTCTGGAATTTTCATCAAGATTTTTCCACCAACTTTTGCCTGAAATTGTGATAAATTCAGTGTGGTCATGCTTGTCATAAAATCTTAAATTTAGTATCATAGTAATTCGTAAAAGTAAGACATTAGAAGAAAAACAGAAAATAGGCAAACAAAAATATTAAACTGTTTAGCTTATGTTAGTACTATTATTCAAATGCCAATGTGAATAAAAAAATAATAATGTAAAGTATGCAAGCACTTCTACGCTTTCTTAAAGCTGTTATACACACATACATATATGTGTTGCTTATGAATAAATGAATTATAATTTCAAAATGTTTTAAGTCCTGCTACAGAAAACTAGTTTGTAGAAAGACAATTGAATTTTTTTGGGATATTGGTAGGGAAAAGTTAGGAATATGCAAAAAGTGAATGTATCAATAGGTACTCAAACTTGATTTATACAGTTATCAGCTTCTCCATTAAGAAAATATACAGATAAAAAAAAACTTACGTAAAGGCACTTGTACATCGGTGTCATCAGGTAATATTGACTTCCGTTGCGGCAATGGAGACATCTGGAATGCATCTTGTATGATAGTTGTTAAAGGTGTGGATGATGTTGATCTTGGTGATGCTACACTACGACTTCTTCTAATTAGCGATTTGTGTTTTCTTGGTGTCATACCAGTGTGAGATCTTGCTGGAGAAGGTATTCTTGTGTTCGACATGGTATTGGCTGTTGAACATATTGATCATATAGAGATATAGCATTAAGAAATTTGTTAACAAAATGAGACAATAAAAGTATTACAAAGACATATTGCCAAAGAAAAAAGTCAACTGAAACATTAGAATAAATACACATTTTCCATCTATGTGATTTTTATCTTCTTTTCAGAAACTTAACTTGACTGTTAGACGCTATGTAAAAAAAATTTAAGTTAAATCAAGTTAAAGTTATTTACCTATATATCTTAAAAGGCTATAGATATCTAATTACGAATTAAAGATAACAATTCCGTGTTGGTAAATATATTTACCAACACGGAATTTAATGTGGCAGTATATTCGCAAAACTAAGCAAACAACTTGGAAACCTTTCTCGTGTCTTACCTACTACGTTACCAACTAAGTAAAATTTTACATTTGTCTCTCTGTTACCAATCAGTCATTACATTTATTTCCTTGAATTTAAAATAAATAGTTAAAACTGTAAGTAACAACACTGTAATAAGTGAGTGAACTGTAAGCAACTACACTATTAAGTAATATAACTGAAACCAGACGAATTCAAAATCCCAACGAAACCGTTGTATAAGTGTCGATGTCAAGTTTGACATTATTGGACAAGCGTAATGTTTCATAAAATGACGGCGCAGATAATAACCGTTACCGTAGATAATAATACTGAAAGTAAACTATACCAAGGTTACAGACATGAATAATATTAGTACCTTTAGATTATTTTTGTTTAAGTTTCATTTTGCATGCCTTGGCTTATTATGTGTTAAGTTATCAGTTATATATTTATGCATGTTAAATAAAGTTTATTTGAAGGACTTACTTATTTAAAAAAGATACAGTTGTTTAACGTGCAGAGCAACAGTTGTTAACTTAAATGGCATGTTCTTATATGATGATAACGTAAGGGCCTTATCACACTAGCGTATTGTGAGTGCATTTAAAACGCTCGCACCTCGGAGTTATAATGCTAGAAACACGCAAAGAAATCTTGAGTTTTAAGGAATAATATCTATTTGAAATGTACTTAGTATAAATTTAAAATTATACGTTTTATTTTATTTAAGCCTAAATAATATATTTACATGCATTAAAATGGCATCTGTAAAGATATTAGAATGGTATACCTAATTTATGTGACCGCCACGCAGCATCCACTCATACAGATAACATTATACCTACTTATTGCAATAGATACGTACCGCATTTGCATCCTAAAAATAACACTTTACATTACTTGTCTAGTACAATAACCTTGTTTTGTTTACCAACGTTGATTGTCGTAAACGTAACCTTTGTCGTTTTAATCATTATAGATGTTTAGAGATTTTTTTTTATATTAGAACAATAAATCACACACTTGAGTTAGTTTAATTGATGGCGAAATAGCACGGAGAGGCATGGACGTGGATTTGAGTCCCGCTCTATTTTCTATATTTTTTTTTATCTAGATTCAATTTTTATTTAAGATAAAATTACTTGAAAATGCTGTTTCAAGTACTAATATACCAAAAAATAGTAAAATACCGCTGAGAAAAACAAGAAAAACGAAGAGTTATTAAGCGTCTGCGTTTATTACTAAAACAAAAAGAGAAATAAACCTGATCCATACCTCGCGAGGAAAAATGGAATTTCAATTTCATATCTTACAACGGTTGCAGAATTTGTAAAGGGCAGATAAATGTACAAGCCTTGCAACAATGTGCGTTTATTAAACAAATCTAAAAATAAAATTTCATATTTTCACTCTAATGATATCAAGACGTCACAACTTGATCTAAGGTGACATGTTTGGTTTGTGAATGATATAAATATGAAATTATATGTATTGTCTTCTTATTCGTCATATGTAAAGTGTTGTAATATCATTATGGAAAGCCATGGAATTGTTGATTCGAGGCCGAAGGTTAGTTTAGTCCCTTTTTTCACTGTATATAACATAAATTGATTTTTATAATTAACTAAAGTATAATTTAATTAAGGTGTGTCGCTGTTAAAAATTGTCTTTAAACGCAAATTTATCAAAAGTTACAAAATTAAAAGACATTTAATAATCAGAAGTATCTTCTATTAGAAAAAACGCGTGATAAGTTTTTTAAAAATCCATCTTCAATAATTTATCTTCACGATTCATAATAGAAAGTGGTGATGCCATGTAAAAGGGGTTATGTCTAGATATTTAATCGGAACAAAGGTCTGCGTGATGATTTAGTGGAAGAATTTGATTTTAAAGTGTCATAATATTTAATTAATTTCGTAGGTATGACCTCCTCTGTGGGTATTGAGAAACAGCGTTAAGAGACATACTGTCTATAGTTTACGCGAGTAGTAAATAAAACTCTTTAACGGTTTACGGTAACGCGATATATTAGTTAAACTTATTTGGAAATGATTTTTAACTTCGGCTCGACGTTTCGGATGCTTTGCAGCAGCCGTGGTCACTGGGAGAAGAGACGTTAAAAATGGGGTAGGGGTAACAACTAACAATATAAAAACAAATGAAAGTCAAATTCCATTACTTAAGCACTACAATTGTAATTCTATTGAAATGTCCGTTTCAGGTCCGAAACCGCTTCCCGAGGATTGTAATAATCATAATACTAACAGAATTCTGCGAGAGGTTCTCATTTTCGGGGATGCGAGGTAATTTTCTTGTATAGTTACATTAACACCGATTGAACAAGAATAACAATATCCACTAGTAAAGTACTAATTGCTCTTATAACTATTAGTAAAACATTTTTAATTTATTTCTAAATTGTCAAAATATTATTTTTATTTTCTGTAACTGATATTACATTTATTTGACAAGTTTCACCTACAATTGCATATGCTGGCATTCAATAAATTAATTATGGTTTATAAATTGATAAAAATCAATAAAATGGGCGGGACTTCAAATGGTATCGCAATTGGTTAGAGCACGGATCGCTTTGGAAGCCGGTTCAAATTCCACCCTTGCCATAGATTTTATTCAAATTAAATCTTAAGCACATTTATTATTTATATTTACGAAAAGAGATACGCGACACTAGACAATTGTCAATTTGTCTATATAGAGTCATTTATAGAATTATCATTGTCTTATATAAGGAAAAGGATAGAGAATTAGACAGATATCCTATCATTAAATAAAAAACAATTATAGAGTTAAACCAGCAATTAACTAAATGAAACTCAGCTTTTAAAACGTCCAAATCGCTAAAACAAATTACAAAAGGAATTTCAGTGAAACAATGAGATCATTACCGTTATACATTTAGTGTTTTTATAGAAATATAAATTGTATGTCAATAAAAATAGAGTTTATAATTACGTTTTAGCATTCCTAACGTTATATTTGCGGAGTAAGCTTGGTTACACAGACGAAGGCGCTACGGAAACGTACCACGTGTTCAGCACTTTTGTGTACGTTTTCCCGATTATTGGCGGCATTTTAGCTGATAACTGGTTGGGGAAATTCAGGTAAGAGAATTCAGACGTATGTTTTGACTTATGATTTTAAACAATTTTCATTTCGATATTACTAACACGTACTTCGTGTGTTTTATGTTTGATATATAACGTACTAGTTAAGTAATTAAAAGTATCGAACGATCGAATCTAAGACTAGTTTTTTTTTATTGTTGTCTATGTTTTCCTCCTGGTCGCTTCATTTCAAAGGCTTACCTTTTGATTTGCACGATGCTGGCGTGAATAATGCATTCACACCAACAGAAAAAGGGTAGCCTTTAAAAACTATCGGCAGTCGAAATTTCTTTCTATTGTAGCGAAACAATTTTTTACATATATATTAAAATTAAAATGCCTCAATCCCACAGTATAGTTGTATATATATTTAGCTATCCACATATTGTAATGACGAAACATTAATTAATTTTAGGACAATTCTATACTTGATGTTCGTATACGCAGCTGGTAATATTTTAGTGGCTGTAACAGCTATACCACAACTGAATCTACCAGGGCGGTAAGTAGCGATGCTTTTTATTTCTCTTATTGCAAGATATTTTATATATTTATATAGCTTTAATGAATACATCAACGCATATAGCTGTAGCAAATATTACTTCACTTATTACGCGATATTTGTTTGAAGTCCACATTTGAGGTATAGAGCAGACATATTTTAGTATTTATATATGCTGTTTATTTAAAGTTGATTAGACGTGATGCTGCTAGAGGCAGAGTGGCCTAATAAAAAACATGATTTTCAATAAGGAGGAAAATAAAATTTCGCAATTAACTTAGGCGAAAGTGAATTTTTATAACATTTTTCAGTCACTGTGCAGTATGTCATTTTTAGACTATGAAAATATAAATAGCGGCCTCCTTTTATCTCAAATTATTATCCCATAGCTTGGCATTGGTTGCCTCCCTCACCGAGAGTGTCTAAGAGCGGTTTGACAGGTTCTTACCCTGGAAATCGAGTATATTCTCCGACCAAAGGCATTTATTATGTTACGAATCCATGATCTATCGCGCTTAACACAGTGTTTTACTATGAAGGCACAAAGGTGTAAGGAAATTAGAAAAGGTTTCCTTTTTCAGGCTTTGCACACTTTTGGGTCTTTTCATGATAACAATTGGTACGGGCGGTATAAAACCCTGCGTTTCTTCATTTGGCGGTGAACAATTCGTGCTTCCCGAACAGGAAAAGCATTTAGCGATATACTTCAGTATTCTTTACTTCACCCTGTGTGTGGGGAGCCTAATAGCGAAGACAGTTTCGCCGATATTGCGCTCGGAAGTCCATTGTTTTGGCGATAAAGACTGTTATTCGTTGGCGTTTGGCGCGCCTGGGCTTGTAGTCATTGCGTCTATAAGTGAGTAAATGTATTATGAAATATTCATTAGTCTGTTCTTTACGAGTAGTATACATTTAAGTGAACCTTAACGGTTTAAAACGCGAAATATTAGTTAAACTTGTATACATATTATTTTTAACTGCGGCCTGACGTTTCGAATGCTTTGCAGCAGCAGTGGGGAGGCCATAGGTGGAGGGTGCCTCTAATGACAAAGTAAAACTGCTATGCTGGCGCCATCTATTCCGTTGTAGTTGGTATTTGAAACGATTGGCGTGTGAAATTTGTAAACAATATTTCGCGTTCTAAGCCGTTAAAGTGTTTTATTTAAGTATCCATTATTCTGACAATTTTTACGATTAATAAGTATAATTTCTATAACTTCAACGCTGTGATCCCCCCCTTACGAACAAAAGTTGTATTTACGCTTCATTAAAGCAAAACAACAATGGATCTTATGTTATCACTAATAACATATTGTTCGTTATCTTTCCTATTTACTTCCTATGAAGTTCACATTGTTTATTTGGTAAATATAAATTTAAACGTCACTTTATTAAAAACTGTTTGGTTAGTTGTATTTATTTAAACAGTGTAATATTACATATATGTTTCACCATATTCGCTAAATACATTTATAGTTGCTAGAACTTATTATATTAACTTATAAAGGTCTATTTAATTATCAATTGCAAACGGATTGTGCATCCAATACTTTTTTTTGTCAAATTCTTATTTCTTTAATCACGATAAAAACGTCAAATGGTATATTAAAATCCGGTAATTCTTAAATTGGTTTAATTACGATAAAAAGCAGACGGGTCTTTGATCTATGATTTTTTAAATCTTTTAAGGAATTACTTTAATTTTCAGTAATCTTTGTGAGTGCGAAGGGAAAATATGTTATGAAAAAACCGGCTGGAAATATTATAATGGATTTCATCATGTGTGTTGCTGTGAGTATAATTAGTGCTATATTACGCGAAATTTAACTATACTCTAAAATACAAGACCTTATTAACCATTTTTCATTTCTACACATGTAACTCTCTTGCATAGTTTTCTATAAACCGGTCCAGTAGTTTAGACATCTTTAGAACAGACTTACGGACTAAGAACTAAACCTCTTTTCTAAATAGGTATAGCAAACGAAAGTAGCTTATTCCTGAAGAATTCAATAACTTAAATTCAAACAAAACATTGTTTTCTAAAGCCTGCATTTTCACAGCTCGGTATAAAAAATACCATAATGAAAAAGAAGAAGGACAAATCAGCTCATTGGCTGGACAGTGCACAAGAGAAGTACGATCAAAGGTTTATACGTGACGTGAAGAAAACGCTGTCGATACTCACGCTGTTTACTGTTATACCTGTATTCTGGGCTCTGCTGGATCAAATGGTATTCTAATTGTGCTGAAAATATAATTAATTTATAACGCAATTAAAATTATTTTGGAACGACACACATTTAGAAATTCACTGGCAAATCTGTCTTCGTAAAATATACAATTTCCTTTTTTACTATTATGAAAATGTTGTAGGGTTCCCGGTGGACTCTACAAGCTACCAAAATGGATGGAAGATTGGGTTTCATCACCATTAAACCTGATCAGCTACAAGTTGTCGCGCCAATTTGCATATTGATTTTCATCCCTTTGACACAAAAGGTAAGGATAACATTTAAATTAGGAATTATTGAGAATTTTCTTTTTTACCTTTTAATTTTACGAAATATGCGCATGATTTTCATTTATTATAAACATCACATTACCAGCACAAATATTCAAGATGGCGGCCACATGCCGGAAGAGGTTTCGATAAACATAAAATGATATTAACATTCTTTTAGTACGTATATCCATATTTAGAGAGACGTAATATGCTAAAGAATCCATTACACAAATTGACAGTTGGAGGAATATTGGCGGGAGTCGCATTTATTGCTTCTGCTCTAGTTGAAATTTACATCAAGGTGAGTGGAAACAATTAGTTTTATATATGCTCCTCGGTTTAACCTGACAGATAGTAAATAAAATGTGTAGTGTTCAAAAGTACCTTTGATATTTAATATTTTTAAATTGATATTGGCGGAAGGTAATATTTTCTCAAATTCTTCAACAAAGACCTCAAGCCTTCGAAAAAAATCTATACTAATATATAAAGCTGACGACTTTGTTTGCTTGTTTGTTTGAACGCGCTAATCCCAGGAACTACAGGTTCGAATTGAAAAATTCTTTTTTTGTATTGGTTAGAGCAAATATCGAGGAAGGCTAGGGGCTAAAAAGCATCGCCCTGTGACTAATACAAGCGAAGATACGGCGAAAAAATGTGAAAAAAAATTGGAAAATTATTGGGATTCCAAAGCGTACGCTGCAAAATCGGTTCAAGATACCCAAAAAATATTTATAACGATTGATTGCTCTCTAAATGATCTAAGAAGATGTCCCCGACACTACAGTCTTACATTTTAAGATTAACTTGTAATAACGACGGGACCCGAACTACGGGTCGTGAGCGACGGGATGCAAACGATGTCGTGAGCAGCTTAAATTAAAAAGATGTAGAGGGATGCAAAAACAAATTTGAATGCCCAAAATAACTATTCGACGCGGACGAACTCGCTGACACAGCTAGATTAATATAATTTTAGTGTCTTCTCTTTCTCTAATATAGTTATCAGAAAAATAGTTGTCAGACCGAAAAAAGGTACACCTAAATACAACATGAATGCTACGTTTAAATAAAACACTTTAACGATTTAAAACGCGATATATTAGTTAAAAATCATTTCCAAATAAGTTTAACTAATATATCGCGTTTTAAACCGTTAAAGTGTTTTATTTAAATGTGTACTACTCGCGTAAACTATAGACAGTATTTAAGAATGCTACGTTTCAACTTTTAGACCACGAATTTTAACACTTTGCGAGATAATCAGATCATATTTCTTCCAGACAACGTATCCAGAACTACCACAGACTGGCTTCTCTCAACTTCGGATATTTAATGGCAACCCTTGCTCAATTTCGATTCAGAATGACCAACATAATATAATTTACACTGTTCCATCTCTCTCGCACTACACCAATAAGCACATACCAGTAAAAGGGATGGAGAACATGACGATAAGTTTTGGCGGGAATTGTATCAAACCTAGAGATGAGATGTTATGGCTAGAGGAAAATAGTGCTGTTTCATTTTATATAAGTGGTAATCAAATTAAGAGGTTTATGGAAAATGTGGATAAAAGTAAATCTGGGTTGCCAGTAGTGAGGTGAGATTTTTAAGACCTTTCTTATTCAACTATATATTATTTATAAAATAAATTATTAGTAATTTGACCACCTCTGTAGATAAATGGTTAAACGTATTGCCTAGCATTGCGTTATGCGCGAGAGGTCCTGGTTTTGAATCCCAGGGGAACAAAAAAAATTGTCTGTTAAAAAGAACGGATCAGTGAAACGGACACAGAAATGTGTTCGCCCCATGCCCCACGAGGGGGAAACGGGCTTTCACACATCACACAATATGTTTTATCGATTAACGCTAAAACTAGGGACGCTCATGAATATATTGACAAAATGGGTCTTTTTTTTCAAAGCGCATATTTGTTAATAATATTAAATTACAACACTTCTTTCGGTTTAAAACGCAAAATGTATAACTTGTTACTCAAATGTGTACTACTCGCTTAAACTACAGACCTCGTATTTAGCGTCTGCAGTATATTACGCGGTTTTTTCTTTTGAGCAATTTATTTCTTCCCGGTTTTAATAAATTCGATCAGTACGTTATTGCGAATTGAGAGAGCTAGTAATTCTAAGGCCGTGGCACGGAAATTATTCCCCACGCAAGTATATTAAAGAGTCTTTTAGGAAATTTCGCATTACGCACATTCTACGACGAACGATCGAAAATTAATCTCGCATGTATTTCTATGTGGATAATTTAATCTAAATATATACTTCATTGTGCGTCAAGAATAATAGACTATGTTTTGTTTTTTGATTTTCTATATAAAAACTGGGCTTTGTCGATGTTTCATTTGATTAAAACGTCATTTGCACAATTACTGAAAGAATATGCAAAATAATTTGAAATCCCGTAACCTCTCTCTGCGGTATTCTTGTCTGTAGTTTAGGCGGATAGTACTCAGTTAAATAAAACACTTTTATCGATTTAAAAGGCGATATATATTAGTTAACTTTTTTGCATTGCCCATGGTCACAGGAGTGGTTGTTAAATTATTCAATAAAACCGTTAAAAAGTGTTTCATTTGAAAGAAAAATGTTTAAAATCGATTTTAAATTGTAACAATTTTGCGATTTTCATAATTAATCATGTCAAAATATAAATGTTTTCAAGCAATGGTTTTCATTGTTTATATTTTAATATACGTTGTATTTATATATTCTTCATTATCTACACTAAACTACCCCTAAGATCTTAATATTAAAGATTTAATATGGGCTCCACTAAAGCTGGCTAAGTCTAGGCTTATCGTAGATACAAAGCATCTAATACTAAGCCCATTTTTACAGGTTCCTATCGAGTGAGCTTAACGCAAGTGCGCTTTTCTTTAATGAGAGAAGAAATGAAATTGAAGCGGTAATAAATAGTGGGGTGTCGAAACAGACTGATGTGTTTGCTTCCGATTATTCTTTAAGAGTTAATAATGACATCATTATGAGTGATATTAGTATGACGAATGGCGGTGTATATGCGATTGTCTTAGACAGAATTGACGCTGCTTATGTAAGTTTTTATATTTATTATAAAGGCAGACCTAAATACTGTTTATAGTTTATGCGAGTAGTACACATTTAATTAAAACACTTCGGTTAAAAATGCAATATATTAGTTAAACTTATTTCTCCCCGTGGCCACGACTGCTGCAAAGCATCCGAAACGTCGGGCCGAAGTTAAAAATGATTTTCAAATAAGTTTAAGTAATATATCGCGTTTTAAACCGTTAAAAGTTTTTTTTAAAGGCAGACCTAATATTCAAAACAGATAGGTCGACTGGGGTATTTCTCATCAAGGATCTCTGGCATTAAAAAAAAGCTAAGCGTGATGTTCACTTAATGGTCGGTGCAATACCCAGACATATAACATCGAAAGAAGATGTGCTATCGACTCATTTTGGGATTGAATATTCAGAAATCCACAGACGGCAACCGAATCACTAACCACATTTTCATATGTTAGTGGTTCGTGACCCGGACGGAATTTTAAATGTTCCCATCCATTTAATATCCGGGTTTACAAACGGAGACCAATGTGTTTCGAAAAAAGATAAATTTATTACAAACAAGTTAGACTCGGTGGATATTGAAGCCATACCTTGCTACTGTCAGACTAACGAGCCCGTCAATTTGTAATAAGTATGCTTTTTATTACACAATCGGATTTAAATTTTAATTGAACCATAAATTATATTATCATTAATAAACTCTTTAGAGTAATATTTTTATAGTATTGTATTTGTAGTATTGTGTAATAATACTGGTTTTAAAAGTTAGATTCTAATCTCTATATATCTATTTCAAGCTAGAAATGAATAAACAATACAATCATTCCTGTTGTAGAATCTGAGCAAATGTTTATTTAATGTTGCAGAAGGCCAAACTCATAGTGATTTCAGAACCGAACTCGATAACGATGGCGCTTTTATTGCCGCAGTTTTTAATTATGTCGATAGCAGAGGTAAGAACATGTCAAATTATATATCGAGGTCTATCAAAACATGCTCTCAAATGCTTTATAATTTTATAATGAAAAACAAGTACTTAGTATCGGACCAAATATTTTATTTTTCTTTCTTATTTTTTATATCATAAGGACTTTTTAAAACATAAATATTTTACTCACCGATTTATTTTGATTTATTGATGACTTATTTATTTACCCGTCTACCAGCTAAATAGTCTACCTCAATAGCACTAACACAAAAATAATTTTTCAATTCGTATTTTCAAACCCGTAGTTCCTGAGGTTAGCGTGTTCAAACAAACAAACTCTTCAGTTTTATAAATTATTATAGATATATGTTTTTGGTGAAGAAAAGTTCTTCGTATTTTTATTTAAAGCTTGAATTGTTTTGGTATTAAATCTCATAGCTAAATGTGCAGGTACTGTTTGCTGTAACTGGAAACGAGTTCTCATTTAAAGAGTCCCCTGAAAGTATGAAAGCAGTGATGACAGCGGTATTTCTGCTAACAGAGGCGATAGGAAACGTCATCATTATTGTCATAACACGACTCTTCACTAACTATAAACAGGTAAAATTTACGGAAAATTAATATAACGGTGATTGTTTCACTGAC
Source organism: Leptosia nina (assembly GCA_963661955.1). NCBI lineage: Eukaryota > Metazoa > Arthropoda > Insecta > Lepidoptera > Pieridae > Leptosia > Leptosia nina. The sequence continues at coordinate 1,707,380 of CAVLEF010000083.1, read as the reverse complement.
TATATACTAAGCCACTATCTATTCTCACTTTTTCTTTATCGAAAATCTGAGATTCAAACCGCAGCGTCTCTCGTCAATTATTGTCTGTACTATATTATTCCTTAAAAATAATGGATTGTATGACAGAAGACTAATCTCGCTTTCACGATTTCGAATCTAGGCCACCTATTGTTCTAATAGCGTGGTCAAAATCATAAAATTAATCTTGGTTTTTACCTAGATTCTATAACAGTAAATATATTGCAAATATAAAAAAACTTATGTAAAAAGTAATTAAGCTTTAAAAGGAATGACGGCGACTTTCTTGCTAGTTCTTCTCGTTCTAGGATTTCAATTTTTTACAGTTTAAAATTTATATTGATTTTCATATGTATTGTCATATTATTATTTCATTTCGCTTGACAGCTGTTTTGGGATATAACCTAATGCATTAATATGTTACGAGGCCGCTAGAGTAAGAGTAGCCTAACTGCAATTTTATGACTTGACTTATTTAGTGTTATTGGACGTAGTCTAAAAATGTTAATCTACAAGAGCACAGTGACCTAAAATTGTCAACATAATTCTTACACAAATAATAGTACAACCTAATTTTCGTCTGAGTTAATTGCGCAGTTTTATTTTCCTCATTATTGAAAATCATTTTTTAGGCCACTCTGCCTCTAGCAGCCTCATAGTAGTGTATATTATGAAAAGTAGTTTTTGGTTCCCGTCAGATCTAGACAGCCCAATCCGTCAGTTATCCGTGCCGTACAGAAATGTAGGGCGCAAATGTCCATCGTCTATTGTATGTGTAAATGTCGATGTTAGCAATTACCTGATATACATCAAGCGAAATGTTCGTTCAATCTTGTTGAATTAATTGTCATTTGAAATTAATACATATACAAATATTATTTATTGTCACAAAACATAACAATAAATAAAAATTGACGGACGGATTTAAAGGACAAACGGCGGCTTTATTGCTAAATAGCTATTTCTTTCACGCAACCGTGGTCAAAATAGAAACAATCTATTGTTTATACGGGATTTGAATTCAGGACCTCTCTCACACTTAACGCAACTTTATTCAACCATATACCAATACACTACTAATCATTTTATTATATTTCAGGAAACACAATCGTTTTTCTATTCGGGCCTAATGTTTGCATCAATTCTCGTGTTCCACTTCCTCTCGCGAAGGTATGAATTCACGGAAACAGAAGAGGACCATGTTGAGAAGAAGTGTCGGAGTAATAGCGAAGTGTTGTATCAGCAGGTTAAACAAATAGAGGATCTCTTAGAATAAGTTAGGTTTAAGACTGGATATAGTTTTTATAAGAGCTAATATTTTAATCGTTCCACTTTGATAATTGAATGATACAAGTCTATGATTATGTATACGTAAGTTGCACGTATTCAATAAAGCATTTTTAACGGTTTAAAACGCGTTTTATATAATATTACTTAATTTCATTTTCAACAACGATCTGTCGTCTCGAGTGCTTTCCAACAGAAGTGACCACATGCTTTAGAACGCTAAGTGTTTTGTTTATAAATAAACTATTTATATTAAATAAAAATTTTGTTACAAAAAAATTATTTATTTCATTTACAAACCGAATTGTGGGATTTTATGATACACGGCCTTTGTACAGAATTGTTTTCAAATTCGCCAGAACAATGCCTGCAATTTAAAACAAGTGAATACAAACCGGCGATACTGTAAAATTATTTGTGCGATTTAATTTTATTCATCGATATTCAAATATAAGTAAAGCCGGGACGGATTGTTTAATGAATTATTTTTTTCTGTGTGTAAAATGGGATAATGACATTACAGAAACGGGTATGCAAAATTCGCTGAATGGGACCTTCCTTATGATCACTATTATATATTCCTTATGATCTTTCAGATCACACGTAAGATAGTTTTAAAAGAAAAACGCGTCACAACGCGATAAATCTACTCTAATATGTATATACAGCTTGTTTGTTTGAACGAGCTAATCTCAGGAACTGCTTCGAATTGAAATTTTGTGTTGGGTAGAGCATTTATCGAGGAAGACTATAAGACATGCCGATGTGACTAATAGGAACCAAGAAACAGCGGGTAATTTGGAAAGAAATGTTTTTCACTGATCAATTTTATTTACTACCAAGTAATATAATCACATGCCAAATCAAACTTTGAAAAATTTCCCGAGCATCGAACTTAGCACCACTTGCCCTTAACAGAAAGTCTTCTCTCGTTATATTAGGCTTAACGTAGGCACTTCGGCCAGGAATCAATGAAAGCTGGTCGATATTATAATTACGTTTAAGCAGTATTATGCTTCGGAAAAGCTGTTTTTCCTGCAACAACTGCATTGCGACTCTGCTTCACGAGGTGCTTAAATTATTTACGCTAAAGGATTTATATTACAATTTATTTGAATGAAAATATAAGCTTTGTAGTATAACAGAGTACTTCGTATGCATTTAAATAAAAAAACGGTTTAAAATGTGGAATACAGAAGTTAAGTTATTTTTAACTTATAATATTTCACGCTTAAACCGTTTAAAATTTTTTTATGTAAATAGTAAATATTATTTATAATCAAGAGTCAAAACGTCATTATAATTATAACCGGCATTAAACTCTTCAAAAAGCTCCCAACATTTTCACTTCAACTACGTGGACACACCATAAACGCATTTGAGAGATTTAACTTCGAAAGAACCTGAGTTTGAGTTTAGGGAAAACTATGTTATCATAAAAAATAAAATTAAAAAATATTTATTTCCACACTGAAGTCTGATCGATAAATCAAATAAAAACGGGACCAGTGTTTCAGTTCTGTAAAGTTTTCGTCGTTTAGTCTAAAAGAAGAACGTTTAGAGCAATTAGCAATGGGACAAACCTTTCCCATCTACGATTGATTAATGTTGGATCATTCATCAAGATGTCTAACCCCAATCTAACCTCACATTTTACGTCGAGTTAAGCGGTAGAGTACCAATTCAAGATGACGAGAGATATTTGGAAAAAAGCTTAATTTATATCATCGATAATTTAGGGAAGTTTATAAACATAAAACATATTGCAATAGAACAAAAAATTATATATCACTATATCTATATCATAAAAAGTATAATATAAGTAAAGAGTAAAAATGCAGAGTAACGAAAAGAAAGAAAAAACATAATTTGTATACATTTAATTTTAAAAAGCTAGATTTTATGGTAAAGAAGTTTCATATATTATTTATTTATTTAATTCTTGCAACACACACAAACAAAAAGTAAATATTCACGTTTCCTTAAAAATATTCTTAATAATACAATTTTTAAAGATACATTATTTTCACCAGTTATGGAGTGCAATGGGCGGCCTTATCGCTATAGAGCGATCTCTTCTAAGCAAACCTTGAATAAAGTGAAATAAGTTATGTCATGGGAATACATATATTAATATTATACACAACGAATAAAAAAAAATCGAACTAGTTTTGTGGATAAGGATATAGACAAAAAATGCTTATAGAGGATTGTTGTGGATGTTTAAAAGATATATTTAGAAAAAATAAATTATATTACGAAACATGACACATAGGGTAAAAATACTACGTGCCTTCGTTCCTTCTCCCGTCTTTTGTATGAATGTTTCAATTTGATATTTCGAAGTTCGTGTATATTCAGCTAAAGCATTATGCAAAAGCGCACAGATTAAACTAAAACCAGTAATCCCAGGATGAAAGTTTGGTATCGGTAGCGCTAATCCCAAAGCAACTAAAGCGACCGAGTTATTAGTTGTAACTTTGCGCAGATTAATTTTTAATGCGACAATTGTTTACACATTGAATATAATAAAAATAAAGTGCAATAGCGCCTTTTTCATTTTAACGGTTCAAAATGCAAAATGTATAAATAAAGTTTTTTCTACATACGATCCAAACGTGACGACTATCTCGGTGTTTTGATTTATTTGTCAGTTTCATTCTCCCCTTTTTACACTTTAATGGTTTAAAATGCGATATATTAATTCAACTTATTTAAAAATGATTTACAACTTCGGCCCGACGTTTCGGATGCTTTGCAGCAGCCGTACAAGTTCAAAAAAGTTCAACTAATATATCGCGTTTTAAACCGTTAAAGTGTTTTATTTAAAGGTGTACTACTCGCGTAAACTATAGACAGCATTTATTTAAATATATTTTTTTCTGTTTAGAGCGCAAAACACATATATAGTTTTTAAAAGCACAGATCCGTAAAAATTCGGTTTACCTAACTACTTTGGACCGGCATTGGTAAGCCGTGTCCAAAGTAGTCAAAGCTAAACTTTTATTCGATCTAGAAAAACGTTTCAAAGGGAAAAACTGATCAACAAAGCTAGTTTAATTACGAAATGATCTATTCGATTTTTTCGAGCGTAAAGTTACGTCGGCCTATCAATGGACAGCCGATCTGTTGGATGGAAAAAATAAAAGTGCCCATGTACCAACCTAACGTATTTTCAGCTCCATTGGAAATGAATTAGTTGCCGAACGTCGGAATGGAAATATTAAAGTCCGCCATCTTGTTTATCAACATTAAAGACACAATATCTCTTCTATTTACATTATTAAATATATACCACATATTAATTTCACGGCTTTCATCTGTGGGTAGTTCGTGACCATAACTGAATTTTGATATTGCTTCCACCCACATAATACATGACGTTTAGATTTAAGACGATTTGTTTTCGTTCCTTCTAAATTGAAATATTCAATTCAAATTGGATGAATACGCCATTGTTATGATCTTACTTAGAGATTAGTTTTTTTACTATTTTGGTTATAAAAATAAATTATTGCTTATAACAGTGTTTCACAGGTGACTTTTGTGTGTACTTACATCTTTCTGTGACATATAACTTCTTCTTTACTCTCTAAATCTACTACAAACAGTGAGTTTGAGTGCTAGTGTAGCAGATTCTATTATCCACGATCTTTAGCCCCCGTGACCATAGCTGCTGAAAAAAATTTCAAACGTGGGGTCGAAGTTATGGGAACAAAAATATTTAACGATTCAACTGTTTTTAAATTTAAATGTGTTTTTTTTAGTGTCAACACTTGGCTCACATTAAATAAAACTACGTAGATAATCAATGCACGTTTTTAATTCATATAGAAACCAAATAATCTATCGAATCCAACGTAAGAAAGTTTCAAAATTGGTAGCCTTCTGTATTGTATGGAAACTGTAAAAGTTCTAAATTTGCTCTGAGCTCAAATCCTGTAGTTACCTGAACGGGTGCAGTTTACTTTAGATTAGTTACGAAATACGAAAGCTCATAGAGCTACCAGAAAAATATGCGCAATGCCGTCTTTTACTGGTGCAAATATAAATACGTTTTGTTTTTAAGTTACGAAATAAATTTTAATAACGCTGCGTTTGTTGAAGATTTAACAGCCGAGTTTCAGTTTCAGGAACAGTTGGGTTCGGGTTTACAATTTAAAGTTTTACTAAAACGTGACAGCTTCTTTAGTTCTAAAAACGTATTCTTCGTAAAGTTTATCCTTACTATCGTTACTAATATTATAAATGCGAAAGTAACTCTGTCTGTCTGTTACTCTTTCATGCCAAAACTACTGAACGAACTTGAATGAAATTTGGTACATAGATGGTCTAGATCCTGAGAGAGCACATAGGCTACTTTTTAATGCCAAAGAAGGGTTGTTAGGGGTTGAAAAGGGTGATGAAAGTTTGTATGGAAATTCGTGATTTTTGAAGCTAGAACAATGAAACTTTCTTTTTTTGGCTTTTTGGGAATAGGAGTGGGAGTGGGTTGGAAGTGGGAGTGGGATTGGGATTGGGAATGAGAGTGGAAGTTAGAGTAGGAGTGATGTGAGGTGAGAGTGTTGCAGCAAAGTAGCACTTACAACATAGATTGGCTGCGATAAATGCGAAATTACATAAACTTCTTGCTTTTGCTAAAAATCATTTTCAAATAAGCTTAACTAATATATCGCGTTTTAAACCGTTAAATTGTTTCATTTGAAGGAGCTCTGTTGTGAAACAATGCTTTGCGTATGTATCTGATATATAATCTGTATGCAAAGATAATTTTATTATATTGATACAAAAATTTGCTTATCGCTGTTAGGTTGATATTTAACTTGATGAAACATTTTTGTCTATTATATAGACCGCTTGATTAGTCAAAAGGTCGTCGAGAGATCATTCGAAAAACAAGATGTTATAATGGCCTGTTCAAAGTCAAAGCTTCACAAAAGAGGTCGTTTACATAAAACCTTGTCAATATGATTCATGTTTTTATTATTCCTTTGAAAGTACCTTTATTGGTAAAATTGGATAGCTTTTATCTTTCTAGAATTGAAACGTTTACTTAAGTGTGCCGTTTCTGTAAATAGACGGTTAAAAGTGAACACGAAAGATCTTGGGTTCGAATCCCGGATAGCGATAAATTGTTATGGACGGGCAGGCACCGAGGTCTATCCACCATCTTATAAGTCGTGAAAATAAACGATCTAAAGTATTTAAATAAAACACTTTAACGGTTTAAAACGCGATATATTAGTTAAACTTATTTGAAAATTATTTTTAACTTCGGCCCGACGTTTCGGATGCTTTGCAGCAGTCGTGGTCACGGGGAAACCCCCAACCATTATAATTTATTAATAATATTATTTTATACAATATAATTTAAAACGCGAAATTCTTAATTAATGGTTTTTTAACATATTTTAATACGGTCCGACGTCTTAAATGCTTTGCAGTCGTGGTCATGGGGAGATGATGCGTAAAAGGTGTTGTGTTGGTGACATGAGGAAGTAAGGAAAAGGACTTAATCTCTAATCTAATCTAATCTCTAATCGGTATATTAGTTAGGTTACTAACCTAACTAATTCGATTTTTTGTTAAGTTGTCGAATTTCCAATTTTATTTTGGTTAGAGCATTTATCAAAGAAGACTATAGGCTATAAAACATTACCCTATGACTAATATAAGCGGAGATACAGCAAGAAATATGAAAAAAAATGGGCAAATTAATTAACATTATGGGTTTCCGAGGCGTACGCTGTAAAAACAGTTCATGGTACCCAAAAAATATATATGAAAGAATGGTCTAAAAAATTTTGAGACGTTATATGTCAATTTTTTAAGATTAACTAGCAAGAGCGACGGGAAGGGACACGACCGACGTCGTGGGTAACAGCTTAAGTTTATAAGGATGATAGGGTTTGCAAAAACTAATTTGGACGCTCAAATAACGATTCTCGCGGACGAAGTCGCTGGCACAGCTAGTGTGTTATACATTCGGTTTTGGTAGGACAGCGTGCTCGAAGACTTAATTGTAAAACAAAGTAATTGTCAAAAGATTACCGAGTTTACGTACTTATAAAAGAACGGTTTTAAACGTTAATCCACCCACCGAATTGTCAAGCAGCCAAAAAGCTTTGTAAAGTAGTTTTCTTACAAGTATTAACTCCGTCGCAGAGATAACTAGGTACCGTAGTATTATATACTTTTGACAACTGCATATTTATATGTGTTGTTATTTCGTTTGTTTATATTTTTAACATAAGAAAAATGTCTATGGTTTAAAGAGATATTTATTTTAATAGAGAATCAGATTCAAATTGATCATCAAACCGTATTCATTCATATTTCCGGTTTTCAATATGAGAAAGTATTTAAAATGAAACACTTTCCGGTTTAAAACGCGATATATATTAGTTAGAGAACCATTCCAAACTAAAGAATCATTCCAAAGCCAACGTCGGGCCATTGTTAAAATAATTTTCAAATAAGTTTAACTAATGTATATCGCCTTTTTTAAGCGTAAAAGTGTTTTCATTTAAATTTGTAGTACTTGCATAAAACTACAGACAGTGTCTAGTAAGTAGTTTATAAAAAATATATATTGCCTTTAAAAAAAATAAGTTAAAACCAGTTTTGCCTGAAATTAGTGTTTCATGGTAAATACTTTATATATTGTCTTTTAAAATACTAGTATATATATCTTCAAATTGCAAATAATATATCCTCTTGTAGTCGACTGTTTGAGTTTATAAATATAGACTCAATTTATTCTCCGTAATTCACAGTTTTAGTTAGGATTTTTTCACATTCGTTAGGCAGAGGGTAATAAATAACTTTATCTCCTTTCCTGTTTCGCAGTTGGTTGAAAGAATGTGCTACGTAGGTCCTACGAAAAAGCTACGATATATCTTTCGAGACAAAAAGCCGTTGCAGTAATGAAATGTGTGTTTCCTTTATAAATTGTATATGTTTTTCATTTTGCATAGCTGCTTGAAAAATAGTTCTCGCTGTTCCACTAACGAAACAAATCGTGATTAAACTTCGCGGCTTATTTATCTGTGCACGGTGGTTCGTGACCCCGATGGAACTTCCGATATTCCTTCCACCTATTTAATATCCAGGTTTCTAGACGAAGTCCAACATGTTTTAGATTTTTTTTTAATTGGTTAGAAGAATGTCGAACCCCGTGGGGGTCAAAGCCATGACCCGCTGATTATTAGTCGTACATTGCTTCCATTACACCAACGAGGCGGGCATCGACAGGAGCTGTTGCTCGGTCTTCTTTACGTCGATGAATTTGTTAAGAATATATTCCATTTATTCTTTTAATTATATCCTATTACCTCTAATACAAAGCAAAAAATAATTACTGTAATAAACAGTTGATATTTTTTGCATCGAACCTTTAAAAAATACTTTTGTGTATCTATTATATATGTAATTTTAAATTCATTGTCTCTTCTCTATATTTCCTACTATTATTCTAATAATTACAATAAATTTCGTCTTTAAACTTTAATAAAAAATAATGCAGAAAATTATTATATCTTGTTTTAATAAAAGTTCATTATACCAAGGAGCCTATCGAGGGGGGGGGGGGGTGGGGCATCGACAAGATCTTAGAGCTTAGAATGTTTGCCATTTACAATTGACTAACGACAGTCAAATAAAAATGCCTGATTTACAAAGTAATTTACTCAAGAACTGCTTAGCTGGAAACTTCTCAACTTCAACGTAGAAATATTTAAAGCTAATGTTTCCAAAATTTCTTTCACTGTATCAAGGGAATTTCCCTTGACAGCAGACGATCAATCTCACAAAAAGCATATCGGATTCAGAATATCCTAAAGCATTACAGTACATGTAAATACCATTACTTTATACGGATCAAATATCAAAAGGAAACTAGACACTCAGGCTTTACGTCAGCAAATTGTTTTTTTATACAAATCGAACCACAAATCACGGAAAGCAGTTTGTGTACATCACTAGTCGCTTGGGCGTTATAAAAAAGACGATGGATGTAACAAAGCTGTTTTATAGCCGTTTCTTTCTGGCAATTTATAATGGAATGTAAAATATTTTCTAGAAATATTTTAGTAGGTGTAAAATTATTTTTGAAATAAAAATAAAGATGTATTTGAACTTTAATATTTTGCACATGATGGCACAAAATAAATTAAAAATGGGTTTTAGATTGGAAAGGTTAAGGAAAATACCAACAATATATACTACTTTAAGAAGAAATAACTATTCAGAAGTTATATTTCAGACTAACAGCAGAGAAGAATCTAAACCATCGACAGGTAACCATTTTGCCACTATGCGTTAAGAATGTTTATTTTTTTAATAATTAATTAAAAATATATAAAAGTCTATCTTCTTGAAGATTTGCGATGTTTCTATAACTTAGCCATCAGACACAAGAAACGTAAAATTCTTTCTATTTCGAAACAATAATAGATGTCGCTGAAGTAAAATAATATTTTCTAATAAATAATACAAGAGAAACAGCATATCTCGTATAATAGAATGTACCTAGGAGTAAGATTTTCCAATTTGTAACAGGAAAATGGGAAAATTGCACGTGCTAGCAATTCTAAGCTTTAGTTTGAGATTTATTTGTCTAGGGTAATGTCTTCCTCCACTTGAGTACAGACATATATCTGTATTGAGTTGTGGCACAAATTATTTTACTATAGTGACATATAAATGATTGCTTATACATTATATTTCCTTTGTTTAATTTCAAAAACACTGTCAGTAGCTTACGCGAGTATTATTCATTTAAATCAATCACTTCTAATGGTTAAAAACGCGATATGTATTAGTTATCATACTGGCGACATATTTTAAATACGTCGTTTCGGATGCCTTGCAGCTGCCGTGATCATGGGGGAACTGACTGAAGATGGAAGGTGTCCTTAATGTCAAAGTAAAATCTGGTACTGGCATTGGTAGCTGGTATTTGGGAAAACTGGCTTGGTCCGTGTTGCTCAGTTTAACTAGGACAGGGTCCTAGGTCATTAAGAAACATAAGGCCCTAGTTAAAATTGATTGTAAAATGTTAACTAATACACTTCACGTTTCAAACTGTTAAAAATCACAAAATTCACAAGTCACGTGTATTTTAATAGTTTGTTTTGTAAGGTTTCCTTATGAATATATTTTCCGAGCTCTTCCTGGTCTACTTTATGTTTAAGGAAATGTAAACAAGATTGTTTATATTTGCTTAATCAGATAAAGTTCATAAGTTGCGTTGTTATGCCGCTTCATATAAGACTCTGATAATTAAAAGTGACGTATCTTTATTATTACATATTCAGAAACAAGATTTAAAAATAAGAAATCATGGACGATAAAGGAAATACTACCAACAGAAAAATCGATATTTTGCTAAGGGAAAATTTTTAATAGAAAACGATTTTAAAAAATAAAAACCAAAGATTATATTTAATTTAACATTGAAAAAACACGACAAAAATTCAAGTTGAATGTATTACACACTTTTGTGTGCGACATAAAATACTTATGACGTCAAACAACTTACATGTACACGCAGTTATGAAAAGCCATAACATAATTTTGCACCATGCAAGTAGATGCGATAACTTTACCAATATTCTTCGTGATCAAACTTAAAACAACTTATTAAGCATTTAGAGTGAACAAGTTGCTTTTTCACCGCTTGCTTCTTATTAAGAAAAGTTTTTAAACATTCTATATAAAGGCTTTTCTCGTGTAAATATGCTTAGTTAATAAAATAATTAAAATGGCGGTTGACACGCTTGTGTTATCCGCCATCTTGTTCTCTTACACTTAATCATATTTATTTGGCAACTACTGTAATTTTTTGTTGTAAATGAAAAAGAGGGACTATTTGTATGTAAATACTGTCTATAGTTTACGCGAATAGTACACATTTAAATAAAACACTTAACCGGTTTAAAACGCGATATATTAGTTAAACAAGTGTAATTCTGTTTGAGACACTACGCTTTGTTTGGGTTTATTTGTATATAGTTCAAAATGTGTGTTTATTTCGGGAGACACAAAGTAAACACAGTATACATGTTTTTTTCTATTACATATTCTGCATTATTCTTGTGTGTGTATCGATATTAAATAGGTTAGATGCTAATGTTTTGTTTTGTTTTAACTAACTTTTAATTAAAACACTTTAACGGTTTAGACGCGATATATTAGTTAAACTTATTTGAAAATGATTTTTAACTTCGGCCCGATGTTTCCGGTGCTTTGCAGCAGCCGTGATATCGTTTTAAACCGTTAGAGTATTTAAATAAAACACTACACACAATTACTCGCGTAAACTATAGACAGTATTAAAGTTGAAGTTAATTTAAATTCTTTATTAACTTTAGTGTCTAAAAGATATATAGATATATTTTTAGTAAAAATGTCATTCAGTGGCGTATTAATTATAAAGGAATTTTCCATTTTCCTTGAACGAAATCGAAGTTGGAAATCTCAATAGAGACATTCCATTGTGAGATCCAAAATCCCTTTAAGCTCCATTCATGCAATTTGTTACAAGTTATTATGACATTTAGTACTCGAAAGAGCCTTTAAGGAAAAAATCCCAAAATCTAAACGACTAGGCTTACAGAGCCGCTTTTTAAATAACCCGCCGTAACGTTTAATTTCATGGTGTTTCAAATATCTTATTTAATACGAAGTCTTATCTTAAATACAGTTCTTCTCCTAGGTGTTTTCTTTTTCCATTTTCGTAACGATTCAATTACGTTTTATTAAGGAAATCTGGGGTTTTCTCAGATCACTTGCAGATAAAATAGCTCCGCCACCTTTTATTATTTTTGTATCTGATAATGTATTTTTTTATATTTCTATGTTATTAGTTTCTGTGGGACCGGCTTTAAACGGATGCAGAAATGTGTCTGTTCATATAGGAGAAACGAAAATGGTTTAGCGAAACAGCAATTTTTCATCATTTTTGTATAGATTTTCTTTTAAAATGCTAAGATAAATTTGCAATCCAATGGCACACAGAAATAACTATTTTTATTTATTTATCTGAACAAAGAACAAGAACATTTTTATTGAAACTTCTTTGCTTGAAGTCGTATTTAATTTTCTTAAACATTTTAAATCTCTAAGCAGAAGCCAAGCTACTTTATTATGACATATTTTTATAAGTTAACAAGAATCAGTTCTGTATTTTGAGGGAATTATTATTCCCTCAAAATAATAATAAAAGCTATTCCTTTAAAAACTTCTCGAGCCCAGAAAACCACAACAAAAACAAAGTAAGAAATTCTAAATTCCACCGGTGAAATCTCGGTTATCAAAACATCACAAATAATGTGACCCCGAAATGATGTTTACATTAAATCTAGAGTGAGTGATGATAAAACTTTCAAAAGTAAAACCAAAGGTCGACTTTGATGGGAAAGTTCCTAATTTCTTACCGAACTTGCAGAGTGGATTTTCTTCTTATATTATCACATTAATATTTTACTTACATAATAAAAATACCAATATATTTATCTAGCGAGTAGCTCTACGATTTTATTTTATTTATTAATTTTATGTCTGATTGACATCGGTGTTAGTGATTTGATGAAACAGTTTTGTGCATTTATTTCGGAGAAAACTTGATATTTAAAAATTGAGATTTTTTTTAGATCATATTTAGGAGTGCTTTTTGTTAAATTACCATATAAAAAGAGTGTCTCCTTAATTTGTGCTATCATGTGCCGTTAAAAGTTCAAAAAAAATAAATAAAATTAATTAAATAACAGTGCTAAATACGCAGGGAAAATTTATATACGAAAAAATCACGTTTGAGCTAGAACTATAGTCATCAGTAAATGCCTTTCAAAATGTTTCCAAAGTCTATGTAGCTCCTTCTTACGATCTTCTACGGGAAATACTACAAACTTCTTATCTACAAGGGGTGCTGCAAAACAGAGGTGATAGTGTGTGCTTTTTAGGTTTTTGACCAAGGAGATAATTATAATTTAGTAAACAATAGTAATTATTAGTTGATTCTGTGTGCAGATCGAATTATTACAGTACGTAATTGAATACAATTAATTCACTAATGAATATTAATGTTGCATAGTTAATGTCAATTTAGTCGTGGTCTTAACTCGGCTGTCTATGGTTTATCTGCGAATATACAGAACGACAGTAAACAGATACTTTACAGTAGTAAAAAAAAAACATTTAAATAAAATACGTTTAACAGTTTAAAATTCGAAATATATTAGTTGACTTTTTTTTTCGCTGTAAGTAGTCAAGCAACTTTTCCAAATAAACACGTGTTAGTAGTTAAAAAAAAAAATTAATAAAACCAAATAAAAAGTTTTGCGCACTATCTTAACTTAAATAAAACACGTTTAATTGGTTAAAACGCGAAATATGTTACTTGTTTTAATAACTGTTAGTCACAATGACAGAGCTGATTAACTTCTCCAAATAAACATCGCAGTTAAAAATAATCTAACAAAACATAATAAAAAAATTCTGGTGGAAAAATTTTCGACCTGGTGCATCGTTTGTACACTAATTTAAAAGCAATATCTCATCGGAACAGCGAGTGTGAATAGTGATTTCCGCGCGAGCCTCCATACAATGCCATTTACAAACTAACAGCTAGGGTTGGCACATTGACAAAAATATAAAAAATATACCTAGTTAGGGGTTGTCCATTAATCACGTGAGGCTTGAAAGGGGGGGGAGGTTTAAAAAAAATCACGAAAATAACACAAGGGGGGGGGGGTGTAGTAAGATATCGCGTGTATTTATTTTTTCGTCAAACGCGCGATTTTTAAACAAATTTTATACCTGTATTTAAATTAACATAATATTCAGAAAATTTTAAGATTCTTTGTAGCTACTAAAAATACACGTGATGTTTAGAAGGGGGAGGGGGGTTGTCTTAAACCTCACTACGTCTCACCAATGGGGAGGGGGGGTTTAAAAAAATTCTGAAAAAAGATCACGTGATTAATGGACAACCCCTTACAAACCACAGTCCACAGATGAGAAAGCCGTCACCATTAAAAGCGTTCCTTTTTTAAGTCTGTGGTTTATATCCCGAATATCCAAAGCCAAAATAGGTCGACAGCGCAACTTGCTTAGATGTTATATGGCGGGGGTAGTTCGTCCTATCAAAGAAAAATATTTGGTATTTCTTAATGTCACTTGAATTTGTAGAAGATGTGTGATCAATAAATGTACTAATAAGTCGAAAAAAAAAATATTTTCCATTATAAGAAACTTCCAATGAATATGTCTTTACTGCCAATTAATAATTCACGGTGAAGACTTACTGTGAAAAGCTCAAGACAACGCTTTAGAAGGTTTAATATTGAAGCCATATCGTGCCAGTAATAGCTAAGCAATTATACACCTTTACGTTCTAACAGAAATGAAATTGCCGCGAAATTGTTTGACTTAGCTCCAAGATTAACAGCGTTTGTTTGCTTAATCTGCTATCCGTCGACTTAATATTTCATACTCCTATGTCATTTCAAAATATAATAAGTAACTTTATTTAATCAGAAATAATACATTGTTAGTCAGGAACAAGACCCTTAACTTCAAGAAAACCTATATATCAATTTTAACGGTTAAAATCGAGATAAATAACTGCATGTTACGAACTAGTTCATTTATTTTACCACGTAACATTTCGGATTCTTTGCAGCAATATTGGTATCAAGAAGACCTGAAAATCGACATATTTTGATATTTCCATAAGATATTATATTTCCATTTTGATTAGCGCCATCTGTTGTCAGTACATATAAATTATCCTTATTTTTATTATCACCACAGTCTTATTTAAGAATCTATAGTATGTATAATAAAAACAGGGACAAGTAATTATTTTAACTATTAAATAGTAGCAGTAGCATCTGGCTTTACTTGTGGCTAAAGGCAAGTACGGTGTATTTGTCAATGCAGTGATTTTAAACTGCGTAGGATATATATATTTTTTAAATCTTTAAAGTCTTTTGTAAATGAGTAATCAGGATCTATATAGAATGTCGATATTCTTAAAAACTTGTATATCTTGTAAGAAATGTCACTTAATTTCCCCAAAGAAAGATTGTCCTCGGCGTATAATAAAAGATGGGGGTTGATTACAGAATTCATCACATTTTAATTTTATACACTTATAAATTGGATTAAGTTACCACTCTCTCGGGACAACCCGTGACCGTGAAGCATGCAATTGCCTTCAGTTTTTGATTAAAATATCTTCAATCATAATTTTAGACTTCTATATGAAATTGCTTTTTAAAGTATCAAAGATTAAACAAAAATTTAAATGCTATATATTATAGCCATTTTGTTTTAAGTATATTTTTCAAAAGTATATATAAACTTTTAACATAAGTAATAAGGCAGCCAGCTTATGAAGTTGGATGAATGAAAGTTTGTTAGTATTTCACGCAAAAACTTAACACGTTTTAATAAGGTTTTACGGTAATATAGACGTTATGAAATAGATATAAAGACCAATTTTAGTTAAACACATTTATGTAACACAAAAGAAATGGGTAAAATGCAAATACGTACTTCGATTTTTCCCTATAAAATCCACGACCAAGCCCTAAAACCCGGTCGGCGGAAATTTAACAGTTTTTAATTACTTCTCGTCGAATCTGCGCATGCGTGAATCTTGTTTCGCGCATGTCAAGCCACTGCGTTGACACCTCGCAATAACAAATAAATTTTATATCTTTTTTCTATTTTTATATCTGTGATTCTATTAAAAGGTGATATATTCTACTTATTTTGGCGGGAAAACAGGAGTACGTCAACATATTATAGTTAAACTTTGTAAGTAAACGAACATAACCTAGAAATGTAACAGTTCATTAGTCGTAAATGTAGAATGTTAATTTCGATGTAATTGCGTCTAATGAGGGGTTTAAACGTAAGCTATGTTAAAGAGCTGGGTTTCTGTTATGGTTTGAGTTTTAGCATTCGAGAACAAATAGCAGCTTTTGTGAGGCAAAGTCATTGTTCTTTTCACACTTACAATCGCCTAGTACCTCCTATGTTATATACCATATGCTTTAACGTACATAAAAATCTACGTCATGTAACCTAAATAAAAGAGTAAAAGCATTGATGTTTTTTTTACGTTTAAATCGTTATTAAAAAAAAAGGCTTCCCTTTTTTGTTTTTCTTAGGCGCATGACGACTTGTATAGTCTACAACATTTAAGAACCGTATAGATTTAGCGTAGCTTTTCAAATTATCAGTATGTTTTAAATGATATTTTTAATTTAACTACGACGAAATATTACCTCATAATTAAAAAAAGAACGTATTATATATAATTAAAAGAATATTTCATAAAGTCTACTTATCTCTGAACAAGATATTAATACACAAACATACACATGCCACGTTTAAATTTATCCCAAGTGACGCGTTCTCAGGGGTCTTTTAAAACCTCATCCTTAGATATTTATTTATAGTAAATTCTCTTTTATTTATAGTAAGCTGATATAGTTGGCAATACGTCAGAATATAGTCCTGGGATTTAATAGAACACTCACTAATTAAAAGGGATTTAATTAGTCTTTTTCAAACAAATAAAAAATAGAAAAATCGGATTAAAAACAGTTTTATTTTATTTTCGCGGTAATCATATCTATTCTCGTATTATGTTTTTTTATGTGAATGTTGCTGTAAGTTGAAGCAACGAAAAAACATCTCATCTGGTGGGAACTATTAGATGGTTATTTAATAGTTTATACAGCTGAAACTAGGACCGCCTAAGAGAGCCATATCGTCGCATTTTTATATTTTCTTGACATGCCGTGTCCTCACAAAGTTCTTTACTGAAAAGCACAAATCACAATCTACACAAAGATATTTTCTATGTTACCAGGGTATGTATTCTCGAATCTAGAGAATCTAAGTTAACATAGCTTACAATGTAACAATTTTATTTTATACTGTTAAAAGCTTTACGTGGAATTACCTTTATTGGTTAATTAATTTTACATGGAAAAACGTTTCCTTTTTCATCTAAAACATATCCTATTCTTTGAAAAAAAAAAAACATTTTTAATGATGAAGCACAATTTTTAATGACAAAACATAGAGAGGTATTCAAATAAGCATTGGATTCCATTGATGGGAGATGAAATACCAGATGCTATGTATAGTTGTAGATCAATCGGGATGTGTCTATTTGAAGTGTAATAAAAATAGCCTTATATATTTGTAGCTATTAATGGTAACATTTATCGCTATCTCGGCATGAAATAATTCAATATTTTCCCCACGTAAGTCCCCAGCCACAATTGCAAAATGGTTCAGTGGAGCGTAAATGGGGCTTATCGCATCTTACGGTTTTGTATTTACATACAGACGTGATATTTTGCGACGTGTTCCGTGACAATGGACGGTAGACGAATAATATTTGATTTCCATGAAAAAATATTCCACGAATAAATGTTATTCGAATAGCGACCTTAGCACTGGTAACAATAATCAACAATTTTCCATTCCACGGCGAAATAATTACATGAGTCAGGAAAAGCGACACGCCAAACTATTTCCAATAAATTAGGCGGAAATATTTTTGACGTAGCAATTTCTTTGTAGC
This sequence comes from Leptosia nina, assembly GCA_963661955.1. Classification (NCBI taxonomy): domain Eukaryota; kingdom Metazoa; phylum Arthropoda; class Insecta; order Lepidoptera; family Pieridae; genus Leptosia; species Leptosia nina. The sequence continues at coordinate 1,689,463 of CAVLEF010000083.1, read as the reverse complement.
TTGTTGGTATTTTCCAAGAAAAGAAATAATATACTTACTAAATAGTAGTTATTTTAAATTATATGTATATGCATATTATTAGATAATTATCGTTTTATGCTCTTGAAAATTATTCTACAATGTCTTTTCGTAAAAAAGCAAAAAGTATCGAAAATTTGTCGGGCCCTTTGGTCCGATGGTAGCAATGTATGGCTTATAATCAACGGGTCGTGGGTTTTTCCAGAAACGTGTTCTAACATCTTTTATCTGAAACAGTTTTCCAAATTTTTGTATTATTTAGAAATTTAATTCTATGGTGATTTACTAAAACGTAATAATATCTAATATTTCGTTTTATTAAATCACCATCCGCAGATGAAAATATGGCTGGAGTCTTTCACCTCCCATTAAGTAAACCCTATCTTGTCTGTCCTCCCCTATATAAAAAAAATAATAAAAAACTCGACTGAACTTTTTTGTGTGTAAAAATATATTACTAAATATAATGTTAACCCCCATCTGGTTCTTTCCTTACAATTTACATAATAATATGTCTACAACGGGCTTCACAACATAAAGTTTTTTTTCTTCGCTTTGACATATATCATTAGTGTTCACAAAGCTTTAACATAAAATTATGCAACATGTAAAAGCTAAAAGAATTCAAGTTTTATTCCAAAAATGTATTTAAACCAGCATAAGAACAAAACTAAATTTTACTTACGTTGTCAGTATAAAGGTTGCATATTTAACTTGCTGTGCCAGCGACTTCGTCCGCTAAGAATATTTATTTTGGGCATTCAAATTCGTTTTTGCAAACACCTTCATCTTTGTAAACTTAAGCCGTTACCCACGACGTCGTTATTACAAGTTAATGTTTAAAGATAGATATAGCGTCCTGGATTTTTTTTAGATCATTTAAAGAGGAATCATTCTCTCATATATATTTTTTGAGTATTTCGCAGCGTACGCACCTGAAACGCACAGCGATGAAAAATTTCCCCAGCTTTGTTCACATATGCCACTGTATCTTCGCATCTTTTAGTCATAACGCAATGCTTTATAGCCTTCCTCCATAAATGCTCTAACCAACACCAAAGAATTTCCTTTGGAACCCGTAGTTCCTGAGATTAACACGTTCAAACGAACAAACAAACTCTTCAGCTTTATATATTAGTATAGATATTTAATTTATTCCAGCAAACGCTAGTGTAATTAACGAAGTTACTTGAATATACACAAATGTCACAGAGTATGTTCAAATTTATATGCAACCTCCTTTATATGCGAATTTAGTAGTTTTACTATGAGAAATTGTTTAATTTCTACGTGCAGATAATAAATATTGAGCAAAGCCAGCATTAATAGTTCGGTATTACGCGGTGTACAACCCTTCGTCTTGTTCCACTTTCGCTAGCTTATGAGAAATGTAAACATATGACCTATACAAGAAATGTTAATATAATCCCAACCAACTTTTACTTAAATGATCATAAAGTCGAGCCCGTGACCTGTGTTTGCGATCTCGGCGTATATTTTGACACAAAATTGATTCTAGATAAGCACATTGAACACACTCTAAATAATTCGTACCGTATGTTAGGCTTCATTACTCGAAATTCGAAGAACTTCAAAACCAAGGATGCTTATTTATGCCTTTATAAAGCGTTAGTACTCTCCCGATTAGAGTATGCTTGCGTTATCTGGAATCCCTTTTACGACATATACAAAAATAAAATTGAGATGGTGCAAAAGAAATTCCTTCGTATGTTAAGCTATCGCTTATTAGGACATCGTTGTCACTATAAAGATCTGATGGCACGTTTTAACTTCCTTTCCCTGAGTCAACGCCGTGAGTTTCATCTTTTAACAACATTAAGAAAGATATGTTGTGCCGAAATAGATTGTCCCGATTTACTTCAACAGATTTACTTCCACATCCCCGCTCGATCTACGCGTACCAAAAACTTATTCTATGTACCAACGACTAGATGTAACACTGGTAAACGTGCCCCGCTCCACAATATGGCTTCATTGCATAATAACGCGTTGAATGATGTTGACTTGTTTTCGTGCTCGCAATTAACGTATAAATATAAGTTAAAAAAGTACCTAACCTGTAAAGATATCACACATATCTAAGTATTAAAGAATACCGTTTTTGTCATTTGTCACACTGTTTCTTGCCTTAAAAGCTTTTTCATATTTCTAAATCAAATGTTCTCAGAGAAACTTGTTAAGGTACTGTCTCTGAGTACATGCCTGCATGCATTTGGATTTTTATACAATTTTATTTTTCCCTAGACAATAAGAAAATTAGTTTTAAGTTATCATAAGAGACTGTACTGTTTAGTTTCCTTAATAAATAAATAAATAAATAAATAATAAATAAATAAACACCCACATATGTAAGTTGGGAGCTTATAATATTTTCTACGAGAAATTCCCTGTTATTTATTAAAACTGTATTCTTAATACGATGAAAATTCAAGGAGTATAGGTTAGCTTTACGTAGCGGTGGAGAAAGCTTGTCTAAAATATAGTGGTCATATTTGAGATAATATGAATTTCATTTATAAAATATATTTCAAGAATGTCATTTATTTTGTACTTACGTACAAATATCTGTTGGGTTTGTATTATATATATATGTTTATTGATTGGTAAAATTAAAATTAAAGTAAGGTTAATGCAACATCCATAGAGAATAAGACACAAACTACTATAGCTGTTATCTTGGACTTTTTTGACAGTCAATACGATCCATTGTTCCGTTTTTTTGTATAATTACGTTATTTGTAAACAAAATTAATGTAACTATGAATAATTAAGTAGCTCGATAATATTCAGTAAAATATATGAGATGACAAATTAAGTATTTAATGTGTATTTAATGGTGGCGCTTCAGTCTCTCTATAATTCAATATAATATATTAAATAACTACCATTCGATCGAACTAGATATAACTTGATACCTTTTAAGTGTTTGTATAAATATTTTCGTAAACACTCCCAGTATTGACGCAAATAATTTCGGAAGTTCTGATTAAATAAGAGGAAAAACTTTACACGACAGAGGTGAAGCCATTAAAAAAGCAATCAAATCTTCGTCGAAACTTCTGTCAATTTTGAAATCTACAAAAGAAGGATAGCGGAGTTGGGAAAAACAAATTTGCTTTTATTATTTTCATAAGCTGAATAGCCGGCTAGGTCGAAGTTGGTGAACTGTCGCTCTACTTTGCCGAACAAACAGTGTCAAATACAAAAGATGAACTTGTTAGTACAGCGTATTGTTCGTGTTTGCAGGAAATTCCAGTATTCACATTGACACTAGTTCTAATTTATAGCTCCGAGTTTGTTCCAATATATAATTACGTTATGAAATAAGTGATGTATAATATTTTGCTTTAAAAGAGCAGAGTAGAAAAAGGTATATGCAGAGCCCAGACCCAAACATAACTTTATGGTATTGTGATGGTATTTTATATATCTATGTGTAGAGGTTTGATTTCCGTCAAAATTACTGTACTTTTTAAAACACTTTTAATGAGAATGTACTTAGTAAATATAACTTAAACAGTAGTTATACAGATATGTTGATATTCATACCTGAACTTTAAATATCCGTGCCTTAATAATCAATGCACATTAATAAATACAAATTTGAGAGTAGCATACAGATATAAAACAAGAATAAGGTTAAATTTGTAATTAAAGGTACATAACTGAATTGGCAACTTCATATAACATAATTCTAATAAAATAGACCAGCGTCGTCACATACTAGAGCTATTTGTTCCAAGGTAGCCCTATTTTTCGCGATAATACCTTTTATACTGTGGCAACGCGGAACGTTAAAACATTATATTCTGTTACAGGTCTGACCGTAAACATCGCTCGTAAAGTTGACAGCTCCCGAACAAGTTTTATTCGGGGAATTACCTATAATGAACGGGACACTAAACTACACTGCACTCAATGTTACGGAAAAATTTCGGAACGACAGCCAAGTTACGCCGACCCACCAAATTCACGGATACGAAAACATTATCGACAACAAATGGGTCCAGACAGTTTTCTGCATCATTTACACTGTTATATTCGTGTTGGGTCTACTTGGGAACATATTGGTCTGCTTCGTGGTGATACGGAACAGAGCCATGCAGACCGTCACCAACTTGTTCATCACTAATCTGGCTCTCTCCGACATCCTCCTTTGTTTATTCGCCGTCCCTTTCACTCCGCTCTATTCCTTTCGCGGTTCCTGGAGCTGGGGTTCCCTTCTTTGCCACATGATGCCTTCCGCACAGGGTTGCAGTGTATACATATCGACTCTAACTCTTATGTCAATAGCTATTGATAGGTTTTTTGTAATCATATACCCTTTTCGGCCGCGGATGAAAATAGAGACTTGCATCACAGTCATTATTATGATATGGACGTTCTCAGTTACAGTGACTCTTCCCTACGCGATATACATGACGTACTACGATTTAGATATAGGTAGATTCTGCGAGGAGACGTGGCCGTCTGAGGACCTGCGACGTATCTTCGGCTCAGTGACCTCTGTCCTTCAATTCGTCTTACCGTTTGCGGTGATCGCCTTCTGCTACACGTGCGTCAGCTTCAAATTGAACGACAGGGCCAAAGCGAAAGCGGCCAGCAAGAATACCAGAAAGGAGGAGTTCGATAAGAACAGGAAACGACGCACCAATCAGATGCTAATCGCGATGGTCACAATATTCGGTCTCTCCTGGCTTCCTCTGAACGTGATCAATCTCTATAACGACTATTACATATACGCTATCCATTCGAGGTTCTACTTCTTGATATTCTTCGTATGTCACGTGATCGCAATGTCATCCACGTGCTACAACCCGTTCATCTACGCGTGGATGAACGAGAACTTTCGAAAGGAATTCAAGCAATTGATTCCGTGTATAGATACGTCGGCGCAGCTTCGTGGGAATATACCGCTGCAGCAGCTAGGTGTTTGCCAGTCGGAGAAGACGTTCAATGGTAACACGGCGACAGATAGCTTTATGGGCTCGAGTTCTCAGAGGAGCACCTCGTTCAGACATAAAAGGAAGCCGAGTGCTGCAGCGGACGTCGAGAAGAGCGGGGTCGAATTGAATGAGGACCTATTGACGGTGGACGTGAAACATTGCCACATTTCAACGAGCTACAATCTGAGGCGTGAGTCTGTGAAACTGAGGCTCATTAATGAAGAGTCCTTTGATGGGACACCCACCCAGAGTCAATTCTAACGGTTGATTGCCCGGGTGTGTATGCTTTGATTTATTATTGCAATCAAAACTGTTAATTACAAACTATGAATCGGTGGTTATACTGTTTATATTTTCGTAAGCGGAGACTACAGAATTATGTTTGAATAAAACACTTTTAACTGTTTAATACGCGAAATATATTAGTTAACTTTAAAGGAATTGTAAATAAGAACCGTTTGAAACCGTTAAAAGTGTTTTATTTAAATGTAAACTATTAGTATAAACTATAGATAATAACGCATTAAGTTGTTTAGATCTGAAAATGATTACGCCACGTTGAGCTAAATAAATAAATGGAAAAATGTTGTTAAATTTATTACAGGTGCGCTTTTTGAAACGTGCCCAGGTGTGAAAAAAACCAGGAGAGAGTGCGGTTATTTTTCGACTACTTTTACGAAATATCTGAATACGCTTATGAATATTAGTATTGGTAAGTGGTTCTTAATAGAAAACGTTCTATTTATTCAGTTACTTCTAAAATTAATACAAAGTGATACATTTTATATTTATTAATATACTGCACACTAACTATATATATGCTAATCAAAAACATTGGTAAAAGCATTTCCTATGTAAAAAAGACAAGAATCTTGTCATTAGAATGACCTATGCGATGTTTCATATGTAGTTAGTCAAGACTTTTGGAAAGAACAGAAATGGAAATCTACTCTTTCTTGAAATTAAAAACATATAAATCAAATTAAGTATATCCATTTTGCTTAACTCAATCGTAAAAAGTTAAGGTGACAAGACAAGATTCGTGTCTCTTGTAAACAAATTAGGAAAATATCATTTTGACACGAATTTAAGGGATTTAAAGAAATTTCTGGAAATTATAAATAAATAACGAGTTTAAAACAAGGATTTAATGTATATTAATTTTCTTATTACATGCACGGTAGAAATCCTTATGCACTGCCAGTCGCGTTTCGGGTTCGAGTAGATTTTAAAATGTACATTAAATAAAATTGTAAATTAATAATTGTGATGATTAAATAAATGATTATAGGTTATGGACTAAAAAGTTTTTGTCTCATTCATATTCTCATTTATACATGAGACAAACATATTGTACTTATCTTAAATATTATTTTCCGAAGAAGTAATCTAAGTATTAGTTGCACTATGTCGGTAGAGCTAGTGGCTAAAGATTACATATGAAGCTGTTTACATTATATCCCCTCCCTCCCCCCTCACGTCATTAGTGGCGCTTTCTGATAAAAGAAGACGTGTTGCAAGGAGGTCCTATGCAAAGTTCAAAATTTTACTGAGGTATCTGATTTTTTTTGAGATATGGTCATATTTTTTTTTTCTGTGCCCGGTTTCCGTCAAATCTACTGGTCCGGTATAGTGGGAACCCGGCTTTTCTGTTTTAAGTTGTGTATCAGCTTTACGGTTATCTACACTTTACTTTCGCCTTTGTAAAATATATTTGTATTTATTTTCTTCTTATTTCTCGAACAATAAAGTAGAGAAAGTACCATGTCTATAAGGACGGTATTGGTGGTATGTGTGACGAAACTCAGTATCGTTAACGATAACGAGTACCGACGATGCCAAAGACTATTCTCGTTACTGTAGCATCGTTATTTGCAACTTCCGTTATTTTGAAAATGGAGGCTTAACGCTTATAAGTCTATTAAGTGAACAAATGATTAGGATTAATTTAAAAGTATTTAAATTTTTAAATTAAAATACTTTTAAACTACATATTTAATTTTTCTCTTTTAGTCAGATTAAATTTAATGCTTAATTTATCTATTTTATTTAAATTTCTTAGTAATAAATTGTCTATTAGTTTTCACTTAAGTAGGTTTTCCCAGTGACCCCGTCTTAAGTAAATAACTGTGTAGTTGAAATTCAATTAATTTTGTGTTTGCGCAGTGAAGTGCGATAGTACGAGTAGTAGGCGAATTCGGCTTATCATTTCGCCATAAATAACTCTGAGATGTTTACTTCCTTCGAAATTATGTTTATTTACTTGTATTCACTACTTTGACTGAACAAAAATTAATTTCCTTTTTAAACAAACGTTGATTTTAATATAAAAATTTAACGTATTGTCTGTAGTTTGTGTACTACTTGTGTTTAAAACGCGTTATATATTAGTTAAAGTTATTTGATTTGATATCATTTTAACTACGGCCCAACGTTTCGGATGCTTGGTAATGGAGAGACCACGGCTGCTGCAGAGCATCCGAAACGTCGGTACGTAGTTAAAAATATTTTTCAAACAAGTTTAACTAAAATATATCGCGTTTTAAACCGTTTAAGTGTTTTATTTAAACGATTTAACGGTTTAAAACACGAAATGTAATACAACTTATTTTAACTACGGCCCTACGTTGCAGATGCTTTGCAGCAGCCGTATAACTAATAAATTTCCTGTCTAAAAAAATATATAATTTAATACAGACAGAATTTAAATATCTATTTCATTTTCTGTACACGTGAAAAATTTAGAATTTAAAAAATTAAGTTCCTTCTTTAAATAAAAGATAGTTCAGCGCTAGAATAAAATGGTGTATACATATTTAATTTTCGATCGAACGGTCTTACAGAGCTTGCAAAATTATATCAATAACTTAATATTATTAACAATATAGGTTGTGTTATCATCTATTTTGTCATTGTTTTATTAAAGCACAAAGTTATTTTAATAAGTTTTACTACTAGCGTTAAGACTTTTATTGTTAAATATTATTGTACTGTGTAAATCTTATGAATTTTGTGTAGATTTCAGATATGTTGTGATTCAGAGTATTTAGAAGAAATGTGATTTAGCAGTTATTGTATGTAGTGTGTATGTATGCAGTTATTATTTAATTGTAAAGAAAGGTTGAGATATTTTAAAAGTTAATAAATTTTCCTTGTTAACCTATAAAAATACATTCTCTTAACGTTGTTTTGATGCTAATTCACGTCAAAATATTTTTATCTGAACTATAAGATAATTATCTTTTTTTTCTTTAAAATTAAATTGGTTTAAAACATTATTTTTTTTTAGGTTTCAATCTATAATATCGTTGCTGGTCATATATTCTACAGATTGAAAGAAAATGGCTTTAGTATTTTCTTTGGAATAAGACAAGATATGCAAAGTATTTTTATAATATCATAAATAAAATGTAATAACATTTTTACTTAAATTAAAGTATATCCTTAACTGCCGTATTTGGATTGGTCTTGAATTGAATTTAAGATTAGTTTTCCGAGTGAACTTTTTCGTATAACACAAAATCTTTGAATATATTAATGTCACAAGAAGCAAAATATTGTATTTATTTTCTACGTTATTAGATATATTTATTTATTAGTGAAATAAGATAGTTTAAATACTGTCTATAGTTTACGCGAGTAGTACACATTTAAATAAAACACTTTAACGGTTTAAAACGCGATATATTAGTTAAACTTATTTGAAAATGATTTTTAACTTCGGCCCGACGTTTCGGATGCTTTGCAGCAGCCGTGGTCACGGGGAGACTAAAGATGGAGGATGTCTCAGACGTCAAAGTAAAGAATTGCTACGCTAGCGCCATCTGTTCCGTCGAAGTTGGTATTTGGCGAAACTGGCCGGGTCCTTACAGAATTGACTAACGGTGTCTTCGCGTTTGCTGGTATGCTGTTTATTGGGATCCAGAGTTTTTAATATGGGATCCCAGGTGTTTGATAGTTTGAGGCCGTCCTCCCTATTGAAATTTCGGTGTTTTTTGATTTCAATTGCTTCGCGTACCAATCTTGGAAAAAATCGACTCTCCTTTGCGAGGATTTTTGGTTGGTCAAAGCGAATGTAGTGATTGGGCCCTTCTGATGAGTGTTGGCATACCGCAGATTTGGAGAGACGTTTATGTTTTATATCCGCGACGTGTTCTTTAATTCTGTTTGAGATGCTACGCTTTGTTTGGCCGATGTAGGATAGGCCACAATCACAATCCAGTCTGTAAACGCCTGCATCTTGTAAAGGGATAGTACACTTGCTTGGTTTCAGGAATTGCTGAATCTTCTTGTGCGGCTTGAAAATTGTGTCAATAGAAGCTCGATTTAGGACTCTGCTAATTCTATCTGTAACTCCCTTCACATATGGTAGGTAGGCGGGCTGACGTTTGACTGTGGGTGGCTTGTTCCTGTTCCTGGGATGCTGCGGAGGGACTCTCAGCTTGTTCTTGCATAGGACCTGCTTGACATGCTGTAACTCCTCATTTAAGTGGGCAGCATCACAGAGACGGCGGGCTCTCTGAAACAAAGATACTCCGACAGAACTAAGTTGGCTGGGGTGGTGATGTGAGTCACCGTTCAAATACCTATCTGTATGGGTTGTTTTTCTAAAGACGGTATGCCCAATATTACCGTGTTCATCACGAATTACTAAAATGTCTAAGAAAGGTAGTGTGTTATTGTCCTCCTGTTCCATTGTAAACTTAATGTTATTGTGAATTGAGTTAAGGTGTGTAAGAAATGCAGATACTTGTGCTTTGGGTAAGATGGTGAAGGTATCATCTACGTATCGCTTGTAAAGCTTAGGTTTAACCGGGGAAGAAGCAAGGGCTCTCTCCTCAAAGTCTTCCATAAAAATGTCAGCAACTAAGGGTGAAACTGGAGAACCCATGGCTACCCCATCTACCTGAACATAGAAATCCCCATTCCAAAGTAGGTACCCGGTTGTCAAGCAATGTTCTAAGATATCCGCATATTCTATAGGCATGTTGTGTTTAATAAGTTTGCTCTTAATAATTTTGATACAATCAGCTATAGGTAAGTTTGTAAAGAGTGATGTGATGTCAAAGCTTACCATAACCTCATTGTCCGCTACCTTTAGACCTTTAATAGTTTCTACAAACTGATACGAATCCCTGACGTGAGCATTTGTATTTCCCCTGAGGGGGGCAAGTGTTCTGGATAAGTGTTTTGCTAGTTTATAAGTGGGCGAATCTATTTGACTAACTATTGGACGTAAGGGATTGTTTAATTTATGAATTTTAGGTAACCCGTACATTTTAGGTGGCTTCGGGCAGGCTGTGATGAGATGTTTGGCGTCGAGGTTTAGAGTCGTTTTGTACTTGTTAATAAGTTCCGACGTCTTTTTCATTACTTTGGTTGTGGGGTCCTTTGCAACCTTGTTGTAAACCGCGTCGTCATCAAGTATTTCCGACATCTTTTGTTTATAGTCCGACGTATCCATCACGACCGTGGCGTTTCCCTTGTCAGCACGCAGTACTATAATATCTTCATTCGCTCTTAGTTGTTTGAGAGCAGTCGACTCCGCTAGGGAAAGATTGTGTTTAGGCGGCTTGCTGGAGCGTAGGATACAGGATATATCCTGCCGTATTGCTTCCGCATCTTCCTTAGGGATGACATTTTTGAAGATGCTTTCCTCGACGTAGCTGATTATCTCTTCGCAAGGTATTTTTCGCGGCGCCGGAGCAAAATTTAGTCCTTTGTTTAATAGTAGGGCCGAAGTTAAAAATCATTTTCAAATAAGTTTAACTAATATATCGCGTTTTAAACCGTTAAAGTGTTTTATTTAAATAAGATAGTTTCCTAAAGTGAGATCTAGCAATAATAATACTAAGGTTTATTCTAAATAGATATCCGAAATTTTATACCCCTAGTATTGAAGTTTATTTGTATAGTCTATACTCTATAGTTTGAAATTGTTATCTATGATTTCTAATTTAGATGCAATTAAATGTTTAGTAAAACCTTTGTTTTTATTTCATCTGAAAACTGGATTATAAATATATTTGCCTCACTTATTATTAGCTTTCAATAAAAAAACAGTAAGTAAGAATAATACCTATTTTAAATATTAATTTTAATTAAATATTATTTATCCCAAAAAAAAATAGCAAGACCATTAATTCTTATTTGCGAGATAGACAGCAAGGAGTTTGCTTGATGGAAGGTGGAATATTCAAAGATGAGCTGAAGCTTAAACTTTCTGGCTTTGCATATTGAAAAATCCAACCATATATAAATTAAGTATTATTACGTAATCGTTTTAAGGTCTTGATTTTTCAGACAATATCGCACTTACTTTAAAAATATTTAAAATAGATTTTTTTGAAATCTAGGCATCGAACCCCTGCCCCAGAAATCGCTATGCATTACTCTAATTGGATCAACGAGCCTGTTCTTCGTGCTTTACCAAAATCTACTTTAAGGAAAGCGTACTTATTTAACAAAGAAAACATAATATTTCCGACGAAGTTAATATGAACAATGATATACGATTTTTTTCCTGTTTTAATATACCCTCGGGGAAATTAAATGGGAGAATAACGATGTTTATTTTCGAGGTATTTGGTTTTGTGGGTATTTTTAATTGAATGAAAAAAATAATATTTGTTATAGACGAGAAGCAACTACCAACTGCAACTTAATTTCGAAGTGTTATGGTAAGCGAGACATACGAGGTAAACATGTGTTTGGTTGGACGCTGTTGTTCGTCGGCAGCGATGTACGGTTAATATTCAACGGGTCGTGGATTCTATCCTCACCGCGTTACGATGTTTGTATTCTTTTTACAAATACTGTCTATAGTTTACGCGAGTAGTACACATATAAATAAATCACTTTTAGCGGTTTAAAACGCGTAATGCATTAGTTAAATAATTTAAAATTCACTTTAATTACGGCCGACGATGTTGCGGGATGCTTTACAGTAGCTCTGGTCACGGGGCTCCCCCGTAAATTAATTAATTAATACATTTCGCGTTTAAACCGTTAAAAGTGTTTTTTTATATTCAAATCTTAGTAAAATATAGTTCATAAAATGTACTAAACTTACTAAAGCCACTCGCATACAAATATTATATAATATCCAATTTTTACATCATTAAAAATTGTCAGGCAGGCGTTTTTCTAAATATATTTGTAGACCCACAGATTTTAACAAGAGTGTAGAAATTCCCTTCACTCAATAAAGGGTTCACCCTAAGGTAGCCGAGTTTATCCAAATATTTGAATCTCGCATTAATCAGAAATTCAGAACCGCGAGCGATGGCAATAAAATAACGTAAAGTATTCATAAAATGGACACAATGGAATAGGAACTAACAATATTGTAACTTTAAAGAAGTGCTGGCTACTCTCGTAATTCCAGTTAGTCTAAGGAGTAGGATAGATGAGCATGCACTTGAACAAAGGTGAAATACACCAGCTATATAAAATCACATTGAGTTCGCGTCGTGATATTTTATAGCCTAAAGCCTGCTCAGATAAATTCTTTAACCAACACCAAATATTTTTTTCAATTTGAACCAGCAGTTCCTGAGATTACCGCGTTCAAACAAACAAACTCTTCAGCTTTATTATTTATGAGGTGTTTTTATATATTATCAAGAGTCAAAAATCATTTATTTTCAATTTTTAATGGTCTATTAAAGTCAATACAGTCAGAAACAAAGCACACAAGATTTACTTCTATTAGTTCTTAAATCGAAAGAGTAAAACAGGAAATAGCATATTATTGTAAATTTTTACTGTTGGAGAGGGTTTCTCCTAGGGTCTGGCATTGTTATGGTTAAAACATTTATTTACGTTATAATACATCTTTGTAAGTGTTTTACAAACGATTTCAACTTCTTTAATTATAGTACTTGTTACGTACATAAGAACTTAGTACTGGAACCAGGCTTGTAATATAAGTAATAACTCTGCATTGAAATCATCATTTTTTTCCAGAGTAGCCCGGCCGATTTACTTTACGAGGAGTAGGTAAGTGCGACCGTTAGGAAACTTTAGGTGATATAAAGTAACAACTACGATAACAGACGTCGGGTTTATTTGTAATATGGCGTTTAGTTTATCTGAGCAACTCGTTATTATTAAAACTCTACTTTAAAAATTAAGTAAATATGCTGGAACTTCCTTCTAGAATGTTCCACAGTTGACTTTGAGTCATCTCTCATAAGATCGAACGTATAGGACCACCACGATACTTACGTGCGGATTAGTGGGCTATAACGATTTAGTGATCTATTAATTTAGTGATCATAACACCTCCTCCTACAAACACTCCCCAGAACTAACTAACTCGTGTACTAAAAAATTGCATTTCACTAGACTCAAGTTCCGAAGCTTCTCGTTCTGCAATCGAGTGTCAATGCGTATGCGCTTAGTTGTGTGTATATTTGTATAATAGTTTTTAGATGGTTTGGTTTCATTCTGTAGATTTCCGATTATCCTATGTACGTTCTTAATATTAAAAAAGCTAGCGAGCAACGGAGTACTAATCTACAATAACTAAAATGTCTTTGAAGCAAACCTGAAGTTTCTATAACACATATGTTTTAATAAAACGAAGCTACGAAATAAACTACGCATTAACCGATAAGTTTATTACGCGATATATTTTCGCGTCGTAAGCACAAAGAGTGTAAGATATTGTCACGTAATATATACCAATTCTCTCGTAATATAAGGATTCAAGTAGTAATCAGTGGGGGGCGGTAATCTTATCAATTTTGCGGAGTTATTGAGGCTCGGACACAGAGCATTAAGTACAGTTGGGACAAATATTAATCGTGAAAATTATTTATTTATTTATTTCACAGTTAGGTACACAAAAACTGAACATACAGAAACAGTATGCAATTTTAAAACTATAGAGTGTACTGAGCGGTCTTATCGCTATAAGCGATCTCTTCTAGACAACCCGGGTAGAAAGAAACTTTATAATAATGAAAACAAATTAGAAGGCATATCAGGTGCCTTTACCAAAGCTAGTCGTCGATCCAGATGACAACTATTAGTAACCCAATGCATACTAATAATAATACATCCACATCTCGCTAAATCTAATTACAACCTTACATCTCCCTACTAGTTACGTAAATGCATAACTATTTACAGATAAAATAGCAAGATCGAGACTGGTGATCAAGACTCATCGGATGGATTATTGAAAAAATATTGCGGTTATATATATAAGAAAGCGCGTAAAAAAGATCTGTAAACAATCGTTTTTCCAAGTGTCCCAACTGATTATTTCATCTGTTCCAACTTTGGTGGGTCAAAGTAGAACGCTGCGTACGCTGATAATTCTATTTATGTTACATGGTTAAAGTGTTATCACATGGTTTTGTTACTTATTCGCGTTTAAGGAATTCTTTTCGGATTTATAACATCCAGAAAATACAATGGACATATTTAAATAAAACACTTTAACGGTTTAAAACGCGATATATTAGTTAAACTTATTTGAAAATGATTTTTTAACTTCGGCCCGACGTTTCGGATGCTTTGCAGCAGCCGTGGTCACGGGGAGACCCGTGACCACGGCTGCTGCAAAGCATCCGAAACGTCGGGCCGAAGTTAAAAATCATTTTCAAATAAGTTTAACTAATATATCGCGTTTTAAACCGTTAAAGTGTTTTATTTAAATGTGTACTACTCGCGTAAACTATAGACAGTATTTAATGGACATATTTGTATACGGCTTAAACGTAATACTGTTAAAATATTAATTACTAGCTGAGTCACGCGACTTCGTACGCGTAGAATAATTATTTTTTGGAATAATTAATTTGCAAACCCCTTGTTCAACTCATAAATGTTCAAATTTGTGTTTCCCACGACGTCGTCCGCGTCCCGTCCTTCCTGCACGTAATCTTAAAAGATACTGTGACGCACTTTTCTTAGATCATTTAAAGAGGAATCATTCTTTCATACATATTTTTAGGGTATCTTCAACCGTTTTCGCAGCGTACGCAATGGAAACCCACAAGGGTGAATAATTTTCTCCGTTTATTCAACATTTCCCGCTGTTTCGACTTCGACAACTAAACCTTATATATATATTTATAAGTTTGATAATATATATAGTTTGATATTATATAATAGTTATAATCAGAATATAGAATACTGACTAGTGTAGCCTGAGGCAGATCAATAAAAAAAATTAACTTCCACATCGTTTTGAATGCTTTACAGTAAACTTTGTCATTCATTACACTTTTTTATGATAGAGGAGGACAGATGAGCATGAGGTGCAGTGACAGGTAAAATACCCCAGCTTATATAAACAAGATACGCCGTCGACCTATTTTGGCTTTGGATATTCGGAAATCAACAGACTGAAACAGAAACGTAATTAAACTTCACAGCTTTTTCCTTTGTGGACCGTGGTTCGTGACCTTGACGGAATTTAGATATTTCTACTACATTTATAATATTTTGAGACAAAGTCCAAATTGTTTTAGAAAGATTAGAAAATGTTGGACCCGGTGGGGATCGACCCGTTGATTATTAGCCGTTCATTGCTACCATAACACGGTAGCGCCTGTCAAAACTTATTATGTATACTACTTACAAGTAAATAATTATTTAACATTAAACACACACTAATTATACTTGCTTCACAATTAAACATATTTGACTTTTGATGCACCAGGAAGTTGGAAATGCAGAAACTAAACTAATATGACATAGATTAAACAAACCAGTCGTTAGCCCAGTGTACTTTGCAGTAGTACAATCCGTTTGCGGCTAGTAGAACATAAATTGTGTTTACACAGCTCTAGTGTCGTGAGTCGCTTACACGTTTCTAAATATTGTTGTCTCTTTTACCTAGAATTTTAATTTTAATTCTCATCTTTCTATATCTATACTAATATATAAAGCTGAAGAGTTTGTGTATTTGTTTGAATGCGCAAATCTTAGGAGCTACGGGTTCGTATTGAGCTTTGTGTTGATTAGAACATTTATCGAGGAAGGCTACAGGCCATGAAACATCGCCCTGTGACGAATACAAGCGAAGATACAGCGAGAAGTGTGAAAAATACGGGGAAAATGATTCGTTTTTGTAGGTTTCCGATGCGTACGCTGCCAAAGCGGTTCAAGATTTACAAAAATATGTATGAAAGAATGATTCTTCTTTAAATTATCAAAAACATTCGCGACAATATATGTCTATCTTTTAAGATGACCTCGCAAGAACGACGGGACACGACGATGACTGGTAACAGTTTGAAAAAACAATTTTGAATACCCAAAATAACTATTCTACGCGGACGATTTCGATAGTACAGTCGTAAAGTAAATAACATTTAAAAGGTTTTAACCGCGATATATATTAGTTGCTTTTTAGTAGCCGTGGTCACGGGGAGACTATTATATTGCATGATATTTCAGATGCAAATAGAAAAATCTCCATGTGGGTCATAACCTTGCTAAATCGAAAAATAAATTAACATGTTTCATATCAAAATAGCTTCACAGCAAGCATTAATAAGCCAGTAATTAAGAACACGTTTCTCTTAGAACGGATTATTATTCATAGGATTCAACATGTAGTGCAAAACAATATTGCTGTCTTGTTTGCTTTTAGTTGAATATTAAATATTAATTTTATGAATATTAAGTATTAAATACTGTCTATAGTTAACGCGAGTAGAACACATTTAAACAAAACACTTTAACGGTTTAAAACACGATATATTAGTAACACTTGCTTTGCATGCTATGCAGCAGCCGTGGTCTCGGAAACGTCGGGCCGAATTTAAAAATTATTTTCAAATAAGTTTAACTAATATATCGCGTTTTAAGCCGTTAAAGTGTTTTATTTAAATGTTGTATTTATTATCGAAATAATACAGTATATTATTATTTTGTAGCAGAATAATAGTTTTTTATCAATACTAATATTATAAAGAGGAAACATTTTTAGTATGTAATGGATAAACTCAAAAAGTACTGGACCGATTTCATAATTCTTTTTTCGTTAGAAGTTAACATTATCACTGAGTAACATAAGGCTACTTACGCAGTGGGCGCGAACGACATTGAATATTTCGAGTTTTTTTTAAACATTTTAATGCTTCACTTTAAAACTTATTTTCAGAGCTACTTAGTATTAGTTTTAGGAATCACACTTTGCATAATATTTGTCAAAGTTCTGTTCAGAACTATCGCTTTGAACTTGGATATTTTCTTTTGTATTATTATTAGTTTATTCTTAATTTCTCTGACTTAAAATAAATATCCTTCATAGCAATATGCCTAGAAGAAGAAGGTCGCAGCTATCAATTAAAGTTATCCAAAAAATATGTATTAAAGAATGATTCACCTTTAAAGCATCTAAACAAAAGTCCACGACACTATCTACTATAAATATGTTTATCTATCAAGATTAACTTGCAAGAGCGACGGACACGGCCGACGAAATTTATAAAAATGAAGAGGAGGTTTGCAAAAACCATTTTGGATGCTCAAATTAACTGTTCAACAAGGAAGTCGCTGAGACTGCTGGTAAATTATAAAATGTGAATTACGACCCTTGGGGGGTGTAGAAACACTAATTGATTTAGTTGTATCTGTAATAGCCCTGCCTTTCAGAAAGCTGCTTAATACCTCTAACCACTAATTCTCAAACTTTAAACAATAATTTCAGAACAAAAACATAAGCGAATAAATTAGGATGTAAACTGCTGAGGCGTGATTCATTACATAAATGATAAATTTACCAGCATATTCGAATCTGATTTCCAACGAACCCCAAAATAATAGAACGCAAAGCTAATTTCACTTATTGAAAATGTAAATTGAACACGAGTGTGGTGAAAGAAAATGATTACTAAATACAATCTATATTTTACGCGAGTAGTACACATTTAAATAAAACACTTTAACTGTTTAAAACGCTATATATTAGTAGTAACGTCGGGCCGAAGTTAAAAAT
This sequence comes from Leptosia nina, assembly GCA_963661955.1. Taxonomy (NCBI): domain Eukaryota; kingdom Metazoa; phylum Arthropoda; class Insecta; order Lepidoptera; family Pieridae; genus Leptosia; species Leptosia nina. The sequence goes on along the minus strand of CAVLEF010000083.1, from coordinate 1,671,514 downwards.
CTTTTTGTTGTGTGTTATTTCAATTTAAAAATGATTACTTCTGTATCGTTACATATGTGCTTAATTTATTTTAAAATGAATAGAATAATATAAATATGAAGTTCACGCGAATGGAACACATTTAATAAAACACTTTCACGGTACAAAACGATATTTAATTGATTTTTAATATCGACCCGATTTCAGATTGCTCTCCTATAAGGTCGTTAAACTATACTTAATATATAAAGCTTCTTTTTTTTTATTTTGTACACCAAAACCAATATACAATTTTTAAACCGTTATGACGGTCTTTTTTATCCGTTACTCGAGTCATATAGACGAATAAAAGCTGAATGGTTTGTTTGTTTGAACGCGCTAATCTCAGGAACAGCTGGTTGTAATTCGAAAAATAATGTTTGTATTGGTGCGAGCATTTATCGAGGAAGACTATAAAATATCGCGATGCGACTTATAGAAGCGAAAAAACAGCTGGAAGTGTAAAAAAAAACGTTGCGTTTGATACGATCACTGTTCAAGATACTCAAATAATATGTATAAAAGAATCTATCTATGTTTCAAGACTAACTTGCAAGAACCACTGGACGCGGATGACGTCGTGAGTAAAAGCTTTAATTTATAAAGATGCGAAGGTTTGCAAATACAAATTTCGATGCCCGAAATAACTATTCCACGCGGACGAAGCTGTGACTTCGTTAACGACACGGCTAGTTAACTGATATAATCGGGTTTTATTTTAAACTCACAATGCATGTATATTATACGGAGAAAAAGGGAAATTGTTGTTCCTGTAGTATAATAATGTATATAATATTCTCTTTATTACTACATATGTATATAATTTTCGCACTAGTTAAGAGTGAGTTAAGTGTGAGTGAGTGAGTGAGTTATGGGAGTATTAATATGCTCTATCTTATAAGTAACTTCTCACCAAAATATAATATAAGAACAATATTATTTGTAGATACTCTTACCGAATTACATAGTTATTAATAGCAAATGTAACCACCAATTATAATATGTTTTTACCAATATTTTTGCTATACTTTAAGTAAGTAATAAGCGAAAAACGAGCACATAAAACGAGATTATAACTATTCGCGTGCGGCGGTGTGAATATTTCATATTCAGAGCTATGTCGGGAAACTTGAAAAATCCAGCGTTTGCGCGACGTAATTTTTTTCGCTTCTCGCGGGACGCGCCATTTGCATATCACACACAATAACACTAATTGTGAACGGGGGGCGCGCAGGTACGTGACACATTCAGCTTCTTGACTTAATTTGACGTTTCAACAAATTGGAACGTAAAAAGTTTAATCATCAAGCGTTGTGTTTGAAGGGGTTCTAATGACGTCATAAGGCGGCCATTTTGGCGCTATGAGTTCCTCAATTGGGGTTTCCGTACCCAAAATAGTAAAACGGGAAATGATTACTAAAATTCTACTGCAGTCCGTTTGTTAACCAGCTATTTATATAGTGGGGTAGTTACACAACTGTAATTTTCACAAATGATGTTAATTTAATAAATTGTGTAAGGCATTCACGACATCGGCTAACGTGAGCGAGAAGAGGTTCTCGACGTTTCGCCGTCACTTTGCTACTTTTCTAACTTAGTATTAATGTGAAAACAGTAAGTTAATCAGCGCTATATAGTTGATACCGCCAAATTTGATAGATATATTCTAATAGCTCGCAAAGGACACAGGACATTAAATTAACTATGTAAGTCGTAACATTAATTTATGATAGAGGATGACAGACAAGCATGTAGTTCACTTGATATATCACATGTAACGACTAAACAAAATGCGCTGTCGACCTCTTTTGGCTTTGGATATTCGGAAATCCACAATAATACCAAAAATGGTATATTTCAATAACCAATGTATGAAAAATCTGGTGTAACCAAGCCTTACAATAATATAACACGCTTGCGTCCTAATTTTTGTTATTCACGTATGTTTTCGTATGGGATTAAATTACATGAGATGAACATGAAAGATTACATTCTGTCAGAGAAAAATACATAATACTAAATAAAGCCTTCATTAAGATTGCGTACGATATTTTTCACCATTTAGTAGCTGTAGGTAGAAAGGAGTTGGATTTATAAGTGTACGACATTTGTTTTATTAGTGAGTTAGAAAAGACAGTTGTTGAGTTTCCTCGCATTGCAAGAAGGTGAAGTAGAAACTGGGCGACAACCTGGGTTTGCAATCTAAAAAAAAGAATGACTTCTGTATGATAGAGAAAGACAGAAACTCATGGAGTTGACTTGATGGTAGGTGAAATATAACATCTTAACAAGATGCGCTGTTGAGTTTATTTTTATTGTTTTTTTTTTTACTTTTTTTATTTGTTTTTTATTTTGGCTTTGAATATTTGAATATCCACATACCGAAACGCGATATAACTTGACAGCATTTTCATCTTTTAACTGTTCGTGAGCAGGTTCGGGCAGTTATCACATAAGTTTAAACAACTTATCAATAATTGTCCCCTAATATGTCGTATCGTAAGTAATCTAAGGTCAGTGCAATTACGACTAACTTGTAAGAGTGCTGGTGTAACGTACTAGCTTTTAATGAATATTGTTTAACGGCGGCAGATGTACCTCGTTACCTGCTCAACTTATAATTGCTGTTTTCACTTGGAAACAGATGCATTTTACTTTACGCATTGTGTTATTTTTAGAACGACATAGAGATACATTTGGATATACAGGTACATAGTAACAAAATTTTGCTTTATCTTAATACTAATTTTACGAGCACGCGCGTAGTTGTATACTAAGAACCCAACGATAGGCAAATAGTTCATAATAACTAGTACATTTCATACACTTGATTACAAGCTAAATCTTTTGAAATACTTTGGTTTAAATAAGACGCCCAATAATTTATTTTATAGTATAGCGAAAATGCGTTAAGTGTGTGTAGAGGTGGAAACTGTAAAGAAAACATCATAAAAAATATTGTAACTTACTTCTAATTAGGTTGTATTATATTATATGATTTTTAATTTAATGAAATATTATCGAAAGTATTTAAAATTTAAAATTAAAAAAAGTGTATCAAATCGTAAAAATGCTGCCGCAATTAACAGGTGCAGTCTCACGTACGAATATAATTAATCACTTAAAGTTAAATTTTAATGCGCTGAAGCTAAAACTTTTGCAGGTAATAAAAAAACTTTTTAATTCAATTAATTATCTGCGGGATGTTTAACCTTAGACTTCTTAAAGAGATCAGATAAGAATTCGGGCGTAACCGCGAATAACGTAGTCGTTTAGATAATTCCGAGAAGTTTTAGAGAGTAGCTTTAGAATTGAAGATTTTCACTTTCAACCTCTGAATAATTGCATTTCGCAACTTTTGAACCCGACGTTTTCAACCCGGAGTTCATTTATTTTAAATCAATTAATTTCCTTGTCTAACGCAAGACGCTGACGGAGCATTTGTCAGCGAGCCGGGTTTGAATTTTGCCTCCTCAAAGCCTTTTAAAAGTATTCGTTAATTGTATTCATTGCCTTTGACAATGAGAATAGATACTATAGCAAAACTGGGAGAACGGACACGATATTGTAAGCTGATTTTTATGGATTTATCACATGACCTACAATAGGTGTCTCTACCTAAATAATAATAATCAACTTACGTACACAACAGTCGTCGTCTCTTGATGATGGAGTCATTTATTTTAATATAAAACCTTTAAATTAAATTTTTAATTCTTTAAGTACAACGACAACATAATTTCCATGTTAAAATGTGTTTAAGGCACAGATAAATAATAAATTACAGATTCGAAATTAGATTACTGACAGATTGTTATCTATAGTAAGATCAAAGTTTGTTCTCTTACGAAGTTAATTATCTGTATTCCATTGGTGAATGGCCAATAAGCATCAGGTGATTTACCGCCATTTTTCTTACATCAACATACGATATTGTCAAAGCTTTTCAACAGATACTGAGAAAATTTCATTTCCGCGAAGGTTTCTTTACATTTTCCGTGGCGTGTTCATATTATGATGTATAACGGGTGTTGTAAATATCGTATTTATGGGTGATTCTTGTACCATTTTGACAATATTACCTGTAACGTCTTTACGGTGTTTTTTCATCTAAGCAAGCGACTGTTTAGCAGTGATAAGGGTTGCGTTAAAATTTACAAGCGTGAGTGAATATTATAACCAAGTACAGAAGAAGTTTGAGAAGTGAATTTTCTAGGTAAGAGTTTATGTATATTCTTGTTTTTGCAGTTAACTAATGTTAACATTAACATGGAGTTAATTAAAATGAATTAAGCCGCGATTTAGTTAGTATGTTTGTGAGTTGAATTAAACGCCTTGTACAAATATTATCATAACGCGTATTAATCCGTCAAATCCGTGTTTTTGGTCAATCAGTACGAGTTATTAGAATTTTTATACTTTTAGACCTATGCAATTTTCGTTTGGGTACTCAATTCCAACTAAAGTAAGTCAAGTTATGTTACCCAGGAATACAAAGTTTTATAAACTTCTAAAGATTGACTGTCTTGAAATAAGCTTCTATATTCTATAGGATGGTCTATAGGGGTGAAAATATTCATTAGAAAATTGCTATTAAATTAATGTTCAAATAGAAGTCTTTCAAGTCTGCCTTTAGCAATTTTTATAAGGAAAATGTAAATTTTCCTCAAAAGACTCAATCAGACTTCGAACAGAGCTTTCCACATTTAATGTGAAAAGTAATGACAAAGAAATGCACACAAATTATATGATTTGGAGAGACGCCAAGTGGATAAAATATTCGTAATGGCAAAATTTCATTTTCTGAATATTATTAGGTACCTATACAAAAATATTGTTTAACAGATAAATTTAATGTGTGTTTGCGAAATAAGCGGCTCCAAAGCTGATGTAGCCGCGCATTCATGAGTTCAAGAACTGGCAAGACTTTGCAGTTTTTCTTTATTTATTAAATATTTCACTTGTTAGGAAGTAGAGCGAATAACCAAATCAATGAAAAATAACTTATGTTACGATCATTGTATATTATCAACGCTTAAAGTTTTCATTTTACGCAATATCTAAATCGCGTCCTTTTTACCTTTAGTTAAAAATTTATTTAACATTTATAATACTCCACTCGACTAAACACATTTATAATAACATAACGTACGTACAATACCTCGATAGAGTTATTAATATTACAATAGTTCATTGAAACATATGTTGATTAAATGTTAATTACGATTATTGTGGTCTATTTAATGCTGGCATAATCTGTTAATATCCACAGGCTAATATTTGACGTGATTTTTACAATTGGATGTGATATATTCGTATCGACTGATCTGTGGCGTTAAGACAATGCAAACAAATTGGACTGATCCGTTAATACACTTCTATATTGATGAACGTATTTTAGATAGCCTGCGCTTGTCTCTGTTGATCGTGGGTTCCCGACTAAAGGAATCGATGCTTTTCTATCACGACTAGACAATGTAATACTTCTATACAATTGTGAGTTTTAGGCGACGTCTTTTAGCTGTAGACGTAAGGATAACGCTTGGAAACATGTTTCTCATGTTGATTTTTTGTATTCATTTATTCCTTTACTTTCTTTCTTTAAACATTCTACCACCCTTACAATATATACCTATTCTTTAAATTACCTAACTATCTTACCTTACTATAAATTAAATAATTAACTAACGAACTTAAACGTCGCGCCCCGGGACAGATGAAGGAAATACTCTTTGATTATTTCCTTACACTTGTCCGGTTCAGATGATAATTTAAAGTATGTTATCGACTCCATTTTTTTCAAATTATCAAGCAAAATGCAATCCCATACTCGTTCTCCATACTTATTATAACAACGCGTAGCAGGTATCTCGATACGTATGGCAGATCGCGTAGGTTACATGGTCGCTCTTGTAAGTTTAGTGCAGACAGATGACTGATAAAATCTTATGTGTAATAATAATGATTTTGAATTATTTTCTATTTGTTTAATCTTTTGTGCACGCTATTCTCAGAAACGGGTCGGGTTTAGTTTTGGGTTCATGTCAATCATAAATATAAAAATTATTTCAATAAAAAACTTTAACGGTTTAAAACGCGACATATAGTAGTTAAACTTTAAGCTTTGCAGCAGCGTGGTCTCCCTGTGACCGAGCATCCGAAACTTTAGGCCGTAGTTAAAATAATTTTCAAATAAGTTTAACTAATATATATGGCGTTTTAAACCGTTAAAGTGTTTTATTGTGTTATTGTTTTATTTCATTAAACGTGTACTACTCGCGTTAATTACACACAGTATAAATGTTATGGTAATTTAAAGACCCGCTTCGAACTTACAATATGGATCTTCTGAGTCAGTAAATCTTTTGCTAAATAGAAAATACTGTTTTTTTGCTAACTGTAAATAATTGTACATATGGTTATGTACGGTCAGCGATTGGGCAAACTTTATTGTTACTCCGTTCGCTGAGGCGTGATATCGATACGGATTATTCTGTTTCAGCGAGTCTTTCTTATTTCACCATTATCTGTTTTTGCTACCAAGGGAAAGATTTCGGTTTTCCTTTCACAATATTGCTGACAGCGGAAGAATTATACAAGGAAATGGTAAAAAATAGCTCATTGCACACCCTTGTATTCGGAATGGCTATATTGTTAGCATTATAGGAGAGTGGGGCCCGTGGTTTGACAACCGGGGCGCGAATAAATTTGCTCAACGAATTTTCGGTTGTTCGATTTCCGCTGTACCTACAAATTATTGCCCACCGAATTCTCTGTGCAAAATTAGAACAGTATCGTTAAAGTACAGTTCTGGCATCGAAGGAGTTATTAATAGTTGAAGGGACTAACTATTGCAATGGTATCATTTTTTACTGTAAATATTTTTTTTAAGACTGAGGCCGGACACCCATCATGTTTACTTGATGGAAGGTGAAATATCCCAGCTATATAACATCTACACAACTTGAGCTGTCGAAGTCAAGAGACTGAAACCGAAACTCGATTAAGCTAAGTTTCTCTATCTTAAGCTAAAGTTTTTCCATCTTAAGCTAAAGTTTCTCCATCTTAAGCTAAAGTTTCTCCATCTTAAGCTAAAGTTTCTCCATCTTAAGCTAAAGTTTCTCCATCTTAAGCTAAAGTTTCTCCATCTTAAGCTAAAGTTTCTCCATCTTAAGCTAAAGTTTCTCCATCTTAAGCTAAAGTTTCTCCATCTTAAGCTAAAGTTTCTCCATCTTAAGCTAAAGTTTCTCCATCTTAAGCTAAAGTTTCTCCATCTTAAGCTAAAGTTTCTCCATCTTAAGCTAAAGTTTCTCCATCTTAAGCTAAAGTTTCTCCATCTTAAGCTAAAGTTTCTCCATCTTAAGCTAAAGTTTCTCCATCTTAAGCTAAAGTTTCTCCATCTTAAGCTAAAGTTTCTCCATCTTAAGCTAAAGTTTCTCCATCTTAAGCTAAAGTTTCTCCATCTTAAGCTAAAGTTTCTCCATCTTAAGCTAAAGTTTCTCCATCTTAAGCTAAAGTTTCTCCATCTTAAGTTAAAGTTTTGATGTGTGATAAGGTCGGAACTTTGATTACACTAATTGATCCATCAATTTTTAAAATTTTACAGAACAATATAAATTCGTTTAAATCCTAAAGTTTTCAGTCATCTTGTTTACGCGATGAGAATTGAATCGATGATCTTTGTTCTAAGCTACAATTTTTTTTAACGATGAAGAAGGACAGACTAACTTGAGGTCCACTTAATCAAAGCGACATAACAGCCAGCCAAAATATCCATTTATGCTTTAGATATTAAACCGAAACCGACCCATACATTATCCAGGTTTTCAGACGAGTCCAACAAAATTATAAATTGATTAGAACCATGTTTGACCCGGTTGGGATCGAACCCACGTCCTGTTTGTTATTGGCCATACATTGCTCCTATAAGACCAACGAGCATCGAAGTGTATTGTAAATAATATGGCATGTCACTGTGTACACGTTGCAATTTATTTAGATTAAGATAGGTTGGATAGCCATCAAATTTGTTACAAATGGGTCTATTAATTCTGATGCCAGTGTGGTTATTGTAGCCTGAAGCTATGTCCAAATTAATCAATAATTAATTATTAAGAGTCATTGTCATTGGCGAATGTTCAATATTTTCATGTAATGATTTAATTTTAATGAAAAAATTATTGTAATTGAAAACATTTTTCTAGTCGTTGTAAAATGTTTATAGAGCTTGTTTACTTCGTATGGAAATCTGGATCTTAAGTGAGTGGTAAGATTATCGAAATTCTGTCCGCGTCAAGAACCACCAACACCGTCGACAAATGATAAAACCATGAAGTTTAATGACGTTTCGGTTTGAATCAGTGGATTTCCGAATATTCAAAGCCAAAATCAGTGTATTCAATTATGCACATATTGCACAATGTAATTACAACATTGACACGTGTGTATTAACAATTTATTTACAGTGCGTAGGCTTGCGTATATGATTATAGATTAAGACAGCTTAACAAAAAACATTAATATAATCTTCTCACTGTTCTTACACATCGTTCATCCATATATATTAACTTCTTAAATCGACATTTCTGAGAACCCCAAGCCGCACCAATGAATTCTCTCACTTCAGTTTTAATCTTAACTTAATGAGCAAAGCCTTCTTGTTATTCTCTTAACGTTTGTGTGTAATTAAAAACATAATTTTCAACAGAACATGAAAACCAATTTGCACAAAGAGGATTTTCCGCGGGGTACTGCTTACGTCTCTTTATTAAAACCGTTGTTAAACACTATTGTGAGTTGTCGACCTTACGATTAAAAAGTTACATACGGGCCTGTGAATAACAATTACAAGCTTTGTATATTGTCCAAGCCGGTTTGACTTCTGGAATTAGTTACATTCAGTTTTTAATTGCGCCAATTTTAATATCACTCTAAATAATTATATACTAGTAACCGTAAAAATTGTTTTTTAATTATTTAGAATTATGGAACCGTACTAATTATTTAAAAAAATATATAATATTCAGTTAATTTATTTTTAACTAAACAACCAAACAAAAAATAAGTTAACAAATATGTTTCGCGTTTTAAACCGTTAAAAATGTTTTTTTTTTATGTGCACTACTCACATAAACTAAAGACAATGCTTAATATTTCGCCTCTTAAGCTGTTATAAGTGTTGTGTACTATAGCTTTTATTTCCGTTGATATTTCAGCTTGATCTACTTTAACTGTACAAAAGACTACAAAGCCCTCTATCACGTGTATTCACATGCTTTCGTAAAACCTTTCGTCAGCCCAATACCGGCTTAACCCTTCACAGAGGAAATGTATTGATATTTCGACGAATGGAAATCCTTTCGCTTGATTGATTGCTTAAAAATGGTTAGGTATATCGTAATGCTTAAAGGTAAATAATCACAGATGGATTTCTCGGTATAGATTTTTGACATTAAAATATTGGTACTAGTCAATGGAGAGAAGGGTAAAATTACATAACATACATTTTATATATTGTATAGGGAGTTATAGTATTTATGGAAGGTATATGGTAACAGATGAATTATATATTATGTTGATAAACTCTAAGAAATAAATAGTAATAAATTGTTCTCGCGACTTAATCTTTCAATATAGATATATTGTGTCGCCAACATTTTTTTGGACCATTTAAAAGGAGTCGTTTTTCTTTAATTTCGTTTTCGCAGCGCACGCAACAGTAGCCCTCAGAGAATAATTATTTTCCCGGCTTTTTTACATTTTCCATTGCCTCCTCGAGTCTTCATCAATACGTGGTCTTATGTTAAATTCAAACCATTAGTTCCAACTTAGCGCCTTTAAAGAAATCAACTTACAATAGTGAAAATTACCGCTTTCATTGTTTCTTAAAAATCTTAGAATGTGTTGGACGGTTCCATATTTTGAGGAGGCGGATACTGGGGAGCTCTGGAGGCAGGAGGAATATAACACTTTTATTAGGAATTTAAAATGTTACTTCTTTATACACTACAACATTTTATGGCACGCTTAGTGACATAGTTATTGTGATACACAAAAGGTATATCACATACTTAAGGGCAGAGTTTAGTGTTTTCATTTGTCGCATTTGCCTACTGTTCTTTTTCTAAACGTTGTCTCTTCTTTATTTACAGTAAGAATAATTTTAGCATCCTAACCAGAAGAACTTATTATTCTGGTTAGGATGCTAAGGTTAATGTTAAGTTATGTATCCATTGTACTGAATATTACGTTGGCCATATTAATTGGAGGCTATTCCTCGTTGTTGTGGAAATAGCTTCGAGGAGTAAAGGATAGTAATATCAATGCAAATCTAGGTAAAAATTACAAATTATTAACAACACATGATTTTTATTATTAAGAAGAAGAGAAATAATGTTTTCCTTCTTCAAACGAATATTTTCAGATTTCTTTTTACAGGAAGCAAGATAAATCTTAAGTAATTTGTACTCTAAGACCATCATTGAGAAATGAGCTACGGTGTTTTGATTAAGGACCCTTGTCTTATTTTTGTTGCAGCCAAAATAAAGTGTTTGTTATATATTTTTAATACATGTTTGTGAAAGTCTCGTTTGTGTAAAGCTATTTCCATTTTATCGTTTCTTTGTGGGTTTGCAAAATTATATTTTTTTTAAATATACGTAAGGACGAGTACTTATTGACAAGAAAAAAGTTAGCTTTATGTTTCAATAAAATTTTTTTCATAATAATTATTGTCTAGATTTAGACCATGCGTTTAAAACTTGTAGTTCACCCATAACGCTTTTATAAGGCATTAGAAACGTCCGTAAACAAATAAATGTCACGTGTAAAATTATAAAAGTTTAAAAAAGTAATACATGTAATTGAATTATATAAATTGAAAATCTATTTAGAAAAATTAGACGACACTGATGGGATTTGAACCAGTATCCCACAGCGCAGACATTCGACGATGACGTGTAGGATACGGTAGCTCACTTTGTTAGAGCAGCAGCATGGAACACTGGAGATGCTGATTCAGGTCTCGCCAGTATCAACAATTCTTTCAATCTCAATAGATTTTTAATTTATTGCTATTTTTATTTATGTGTGCCACTGGCATTAACCACAGACATTATAAACATATTTGTATAATCCTACCAGACCTTGAATGTCAAACAGTTCCAATCAATATTAATTAATTCGAACAATTGAAACGAGACCGAAATCCACTGTTTCTGGAAATCGTAAACATATTTATAAAACAATTTGTGTAAACGTCTTTCAATCGGAGCGAGTGCCTTTGACATTAAGATTATTTTGGGATACAATTAATTGTTATTAGACCCTGAAAGTGACGCGTTTAAATTTGTTTTGTTTGTTTCATTGTATGGAATTATGACATAGAATTTAAGAAATTACGACAAAATTCTTATGTAAATGTTGTGTCGTATTTAAATAAAACACTTTAACGGTTTAAACCGCGATATATCAGTTAAACTGATTTGAAATAAGTTCTAACTTCGGCCCGACGTTTCGGTCACTCCGTGACCACGGCTGCTGCAAAACATCAGAAACATCGGGCCGAAGTGAAAAATTATTTTCAAACAAGTTTAACTAATATATCGCGTTTTAAACCGTTAAAGTGTTTTGTTTAAATGTGTACTACTCGCGTAAACTATAGACAGTATTTATTGTGTCGTATTTTAATATTGAGTGTTTAGATTTTACGTATTATAAGGGTAAGAAGTAGCTTTATAAGAAGTTAAGAATTCATTTAAAATGTCACACAAAATCGTTTCACATTACTAGAGTTCTTCTTTGACAAACAATCAAAAGCTCTTAATGCCTTAGATAAATAAATAATTTCCAAAATTTTCCAGGGTTTCGAGCTATTAATAATAAATTTAAAAAAAAATTGCGACTTTGGCAGGACTTGAACCGGCACCCTCAGCTTTTCATGCTGTTACAATTTATTATCGATTTTTATTCATATAGTGCTATTTAGGCAGTAAAATTTTAAATGAAAAATATTAAACGTCAAGTGTGTTCGAAATCTTTAATATATTATTCATGTGAAAAAACATGTTATTGCACATGAATAATTTAAAAATCGTTGCTCGAGAGCACGGAACGCTGACGAGGCCGGTTCAAGTCCTGCCCGAGTCGAAAATTGTTTCAATTTATTTTCGATTTTAAATTTCTGTATTGTACTATTCATGTAAACTACAGATAGTTACGCAAAGTATCTCAACGAGGTGTTATAGTTTTTACACCAACTTAGCGTCAAATAAAAGAAATAAGGATGTTTATTTTAAAAAGTTTTAAGTAGAAACTTACCAACATAAACTAATGTAATATATAAAATAGCAGATATAAAACCAGACTGTCATTATTCTTAACCTCAAGTACAACACACTCCTTAGCACTGAAACATACTCTATCTCAAAGTTTTGCCATGAAAACTGCATTCAAGTAATGTACGGTCGCCAAATAAATCACATGGTATTTAAAAATTTGAATTTGAATTGCAAGGAAATATCTTTTGAAAGCCCTAAAGATAATTTAATCTTTTACATGTTCTCATTCTCATAATTTAGTTAAATGTAATTAAGGTTTACATGAACTTTAATCTAGTCAAGTTATTTATATAAGAGACATTTTTATAGAATTGCTTTTTTAATAAGTATAATTTCCCTCGCATCCAACAGAAGAACCTTAAATAGTTTTAAGACAGAATAAATACATGACAAGGTTAGGATTCGAACCCAGGACTACATTGTTCGGTACAGGGTAGCTCCAATTGATTTGAGCTACCCATGTCTACATTGAATTTGTGTAACTTCTTAATTTTTATACAAAATTAATAACCTTACCACGTTGACTTTTCAATTTTCACACGTACACGCGTGACAGGAGTTCAATACAATGTCTGTGTTTAAAATATTGTTTTAAATGTTATAACAGATTAATTATAATATCTGAACTTTCACAGCTCTTCAAAAAGAATAGTAATAACCATAAAATGATGCTGACCGTACTGCTCTACCATTAGTGAATAATGCTTTTAAAAGTTCTATCTGTTTTATGGGTGTGAAATGTAGTAAATTTTTAAAGAAACTAATTCATTTATGTCGAATTCGAAGCGAATGTACAAAATTTGTATTTATGGTAAAAAAAATTAAAATCCCGTTTCCCCATGTTGGGCATGGGGCGAACACATTTCTGTGTCCGGTTCACTGACCGATTATTTGCAGACAAGTAGATGATTAGTTGATTAATGCAAGGCAACTTGTTTACCATTTGGCCATTATTAATTAATTATTCAGTAGTAGATTAGAGATATTAAGTACGTGTGTTTATTATTAATGATTATACTAAGGACTTACTGAAAATCAGTTTCAGGTCAACAAAGGGCCGGATATAAACTCAGTAAGATCCTATTCTACAACATAGCAGTACACAACATTATTTTATACTGTTAATATTAAGTTATATTGTTAAGATTAATTATGTTTTGTTTTTTATCTTTAGAATAAGTCTTATATACTTTTCAATAAAACACTTTAACGGTTTAAAACGCGATATATTTTAGTTAAAAATAATTTTCAAACAAGTTTAATTAAAATATATCGCGTTTTAAACGGTTAAAGTGTTTTATGTAAATGCGTACTACGCGTACGCGTAAACTATAGGCAGTATTTAACTCTTATATAAATTTCTGTGTGCGTTAGTAGTCAATAAATTTATTTCTCTTTTTTCTCTCTTTTATAGCGAAAGATCATTACAAAATTTCGTCACACTTATGCGGATTATATTCTTAATAAACCTGTTTTATTAACTAGTTAAAAAAACTTTCGGATACAGAAAATTTGAAAACATTAATATTTTTCACATGAAGGCACTATATAATTTGAAAATCGGAAATAAATTGAAAAAAATTTCGAAAATAAATTGAATTTTTTTTCCCCCTGCCCGAGTTGAAAACAGAAAATTTGTTTATTTATTTTCTGTATACTTTTTACTTTATTAAATTGTAGATCATCACAATGGTATCCATTTTTAGAATGTATTCTTCATAAGTTCATTCCACACCCACAAGTAATATTCTTATTAACCACCTACACTCTACTTTATGAATATTAGAGAGATTAGAATTTTAATATAAAATACAAGTCTTGACTGTAAACGAATATACGTAATTCGGCACTTCAAAGCAAAGGTAATCCTAAGAGGAGCCAAAATCCTCCTTTATTAAGTTCTTTTTTTTGAGGATTAAGAGAAAATATATTAGCTTGTTTGCTTACAAAATAGATTTTGGTCACGTAATAGCGGAGGCGCTTTTTGAGACGGAGGTAATATGATCACAACGAATTATTATTTTTTAGTAGGATAGTTAAAAAAGTATTAGAGAAGACTCCATGTCTTTCTCGTGGGAGTATTACGGACGAGAAGTTGATCAGCTGATCACGACTAGGACTCAAAACTAGGATAAGATCAGAACGCATTATTATTATTGTTTGTTAGTAAGATAGTAATTATATTAGTCGCCGCCGGTGGTTGCAAAAAAATCATTTGCTTAATTAGTATTTAATATAAGAATACTACATCCGTTTCGAATGCTTTACGGCAGCCGTGGTCACGGAGCGATAAATAAATGTAGTTAAAATACTTTTTAAATAACTTCAAGTAATATATTTCGTATTTTATATCGTTAAAAGAGATTTTTTTATTCAAAGGTGTACTACTCGCGTAAACTACAGACCGTATGTCTTTTTTTTAATAATTCTAATATGTGTGTTGTTAACCCTAGATTCGTATATTACTCGCAAGGAAAATAGTAAGCCCTTATTCAAATCAAAACACTTTTAATCTTTCAAAACGCATCGACGACACCATGGTTGCTTCCAAGCATCCGAAACGTAAGGCCGCAGTTAAATCAAATAATGAAGAGTAAGTTAATTAAATTTAACTTATTTATAGTTTAATTAACTTACTCTTTTTAAATGGTTAAAGGTTTATCACTCGCGTAAACTGCAGACAATACTTAAGTCCTAATTGGCACTTGGCAAAAACTTGCTTGCTTCCTTCAAAACAAAACAAAGTGCATATATTTTATTTTTAATGTATATTTGTAAAAGCTAATGCCCGTTGTATACAAAAAATATAAAACGTGAAAGAATTAGAAAACCAATATGTCTCTAGATTACATTTATATTACATCAAAGAGTTCAATATCTTTACTAAAAATAACACTAATTTCATCTCGACTCGATGAAATTGCTATTACAACGCAGTGAGCGTTATAAATGCAAAATAACTATTGAATCGGAGTCGATCCATCCTTTATTACCTCGGGGTGAATACATTACAACACCCAAGTGACTTTAATAAACAATATTCTATTTCAATAAATGTCAAATGCAAATAAAAAACTTTAACTATTTAAAACGCGATATATATTCGTTAGCCGTGGTCTGGTCTCCCCCTGACCACCCCTGCTGCAAAGCATCCGAAACGTCGGGCCGTAGCTAAAATAAGTTTAACTAATATATATCGCGTTTTATACGGTTAAAGTTTTTTATTTAAATGTGTACTACTCGCGTAAAATGTCAAATGTTTAACAAGACGAGTAGATTTGACAGGCTCATGTAATCGCCGGGTCATGAACACAATTTGCATCGGATCTAACATGTTTTTAATAAATTTATATTTTTCCTAAAACATGTTAGATTTCGTCTGGAAGTCTGGATATTAAATTGTATCGGAATTCTGTTGGGCTCACGAACAACCGTCCATAGATGAAAAAGCCGTCAAGTTAAGTCGCGTTTGTCAGTCTATGGGTTTCCGAATATCCAAAGCCGAAAATAGGTCGACAGCGCACTTTGTTTAGATGTTATGTGGCTGGGGTATTTCATCTACCACCAAGTGCAAACCATATTTGTCCTCCTCTATTATAAAAAAAATCGAAATTCCGTCCGGGTAACGAACCACCACGTCCACAGGTGAAAAGGCCGTGATTTGAAACTGCGTTTTGGCATTACAAGCTCGGCATCGCATCTCTTTTAGATGTTATATGTATAGGGCATTTCAAATTCCACCAATGAACTCCACGCTTCTTTATCCAAAACAAACAGCTAATATTTTGCACTGTCCATTAACACCTATATAAACGTCTATTTCTCTATTACGAAAGGTTGACTGTAAAATATATTGTTTTATTATTATAGTAGAAAAGGCAAGGTTTCGATTCTATATTTAAATTCTATATCTATACTAATATAAAAAGCTGAAGAGTTTGTTTGTTTGTTTGAACGCGCTAATCTCAGGAATTACGAGTTCGAATTGAAAAATTAAACGAATAATATATCTATCTTTTAAGATTATTTTGCAAAACCAACGGGAAGAGACGCGATCGACGTCGTGGCTAACAGCTTAAGTTTATAAAGATGGATGGGGTTTGCAAAAACTAGTTTTGATACCGAAAATAACGATTCTCGCGAACGAAGTCGCTGGCACAGCTAGTATTTAGATATATTCCTGGAATAAGAATCCAAAAAAACTTTCAAACCATTGTAGGCAGCTGAATAAACGGCTATTTTAAGCTTTAAAGATAATCTTATAATTCGTCTGGCTGAGAATTCTCTAATGTCAATCAACCTTTTCTTTTAAGGGCACTTAAGTTCAAGATTAAAATAGATACTTGACCTTTTAATTGGAAATAGATGTAATCAGAATTGCAAACCGATGCTAATTACGTGATTTATATAATATGAAGAAATATATAACAGTAATTGTAGTTCTGATGAGCTTTATAAATACGTTTTGATGTTACTCTAAAATGCTGCTGAATCATGTGTTATTTTATTAAAGACAGATGGTAAGTTTTAAGCTATTATTAATTTAATTAATGTTTGTATAGCTGAAGCACTATGTATGTAATAATTTTAGGGTTCTTTAGTGTGAATCCCAAGATAAGTGCAAAAATAAATATAAATTTAAAATGTATAGAGATTACGAAAAATACACGGCCTGTACTTGAACCGACATATAGCGTGCGAATGATAACAACTTAAGCCACCATGTCTCGTTAAAAATGTACATAAACGCCACACCGTTAAAATATAAGTTAAATAATCTTTAGCTTAGTTAAAGTTATTTTAAAATTATTTCAACTGCGGCTCCACGTCTAGAATGCTTTGCAGCATCCGTGGTCGAGGGGAGACTAAAGGTGGAGGGTGTATCTGATGTAAAAGATTTTTGCCAAGTCCTTGCAGAATTGACAGCTGCAAGGCATCCCAAACGTCGCGCCATAGTAAAAATAATTTCCAAATAACTTTAAGTAAAATAAATCGTTTTACCATTAATGTGTTTTAGTTAAATAAATGTAACTTGTTCAAAATAGTTATCGAAAGTTTGGATTATTCACAGCAATATAAAAGCGATATTTTAGTGGCCCTATCCTAACATAATTACACGGTATACATTTTCGAAGAAACTGTCTGATGACAATACAGAGCACTAATGACACTAATAAAATATTAACAACCCGTTTATATTACATTCGACACGTTCTCATAAGTAGGTCAATCTGTTGATTGACGATTTGTATTTTAGTTTCATAATAAGGGAAAAATAACATATACACATTATAAAAGATATATATATATTAAAGGTATTAAAATACACATATATAAAGGATAAAAATATTTGCATATCTTGGTAATAAAGAGATTAGTAAATGTTATATAAACTTTTTATAACGAAAGGGAACCGACGTAATTTTTTTTTATTCTTTTAACTTTTACTATATATGAAGTAGATTTTTTTTTCTTTAACGTCAGAGACTTCGTCCGAAAATCTGGATATTAAATAATAGGAGGAATATCGGAATTGAGTTTGGGTCACGTTGTCCAATTACAGACGAAAAAGCCGTGAAATTTAATTGCGTTTCAGTTTCAGGATTTTTTATAACATTTTAAAGTCGATGCGAAATAAATGTTTCAACGATCTTACTACAATAGAAAACCTTTATCAAATTCTAGTATTTTACAGTACTGGATGAAAAAACTTATAAACTCACCATTGCTCTCTAAGATTTTTAGAAATTTTCTTTCTTTGGTCTGAGATCATCAGATCCTGATTTTCTTTAAATGAGAACATGTACTCTCCAATAAGAAAGGATTTATCAAAACCGGTTAATAAATAGAAAGAACCAAACGTACAGAGCATATGAATCGAATGGAAGTAATAATCTACTTTTTTCGCTTATGTATTTCATAGAGTCAGCCCCATGCGAGTCTGTCCTCCTTTATCTTAAAAAAGTCGTCTGTCATTCGTTTTTTTCCTTGTCAGTATTTGTTACATCTTTTTTTGTTCATTCTATCTCTCTATGTATTCAAAGGTTTTTGTTGGATAATTAAAAAAACATACTTAGGAACTGAATATTATAAAGAGTTAACAGGCATGGCACAAAAAAAAATTGTCGATGGAAATATATCAAGAAGAGTTGTTTTTTTTAATTTTTAAATCTTTAAAACCATGATTAAGTCAACTTTATAAAATATTAGTAATATCTAAACGTTTCTCGTAAAATTTCTCTATTTTGTTTATTGTAAAATAAATTGAATGAAAATAAGAGTCACCTCCACGCGAAAAGCGAATTCCCAGACTTATAATATCGCAGTAAAATCCAATTTATGGCATTTATCCGCTAATAACTGGGTTACGTGGGAATCGTAAAAGTTATGTACTCTATGAGGCTTATTCCAGCATTTCAAAAACGGTTAAAAGCTATTTTTTTACTAATATTGATATTAACAATCTTTTTCTAACGTAGATTGAAAAAATTTTAATGACACGGTCGGGATTGGAACGAGCGATATTGATCTTGCTAAATGTATAAATGCAAGCTTTCTTGAAGTCTTTACCGAAAGAAAAAAAGTAATGACATATTTTTTAATATTTCAATTCAGTGTGCGCGCGCCTTTTTTTGAACATACAGAATTTAAGAAAAAAGTTTTTGACAAAAATCTATTTATAACACACACATAAGACATATTTTTACAATTATTTCTTGTCAATATATTTAAAATATTGTATTCTTGTAACAAAGTACAAATACAGGCTTCGGACGCGTTGCGTTAATCTTCAAAAGTTTTGGATTCTGATCCGGATATTCAAATGTTGGAATAAATTAATTCGGTTGCGTGGGATCTCAGATGTATCTGCATCAAAGGATTTATCACTTATTTTAATAAGCCGGATTGTTTCACGACTTAAAACTTACGGAAATCCGTAACCCCGAATTAAACTTTATTTTCTCTTTATAACCTTATTCGAGTATTGCTATAAATATTTCCTTTTCATAGGCAGCACGTTTTACGACCTAGAGGATTTGAATTTCTTCACGTTCATAACAAAGGCGGGCCATAACAACACTCAAGGTACTGCACTTGTTGAATACTTAGCTTTTGTGATGGAAAAGTAAATACCGATAAAGAAAACTACGAGGAAACTTCTTTTCTGGGAAACGTATGGGCCTTTATACTTACGTGTAAATAAACTTAATAATAATATTCTAATCAATTATTATTTTTTGGGGCAGAGTAAAGGTAACAATTTAAGATGTTTTCTCTTTACCCCAGATGCAGCTAAGAAACAAAATCGTCGGGTCGTAATTATATAAAAGCGTGCCCAACGTTGGAAACTTGATTTATATTAGTTATTTTATTTATGGTTTTAATATATACCGCGTTAAGACAGTTAAAAGTGTATTATTTCGTATATGCTACTCGTTAAAGCACTCTTAACGGTTTAAAATGTGAAATATATTAGTTGACTTATTTAAAATTAATAAACGGCCTGATGTGCCTCCGTAACCACAGCTACTGCAAAGCATCCGAAACGTCGGGCCGTAGTTAATAATATCAAATAAAACACTGTTAATGCTTTAAAAAGCGAAATATATTAGTTAAAGAATTTACAACATTTTGAACTACGGCCCAATGATGGGTCTGAGCACCTAACCATAGTTACTGCATCCGAAACGTCAGGCCGTAGTTAAAATAAAATTGTAAATAAGTGACCTAATAGATTTGCGTTTTAAGCCGTTAAAAGTGTTTTATTCTACTCGCGTAAGCTTCAGACAATAACGCCATGTTTCAACGGCATCAACTAATAATATTACTGAATGCCGAATATTTAAAGAGTAATTAGCTCAAAGACATTTCTTGTAACCGTGGCCAACTCGATTTGAAACCTTGTTAGTTTAGTTAGTGGGATGTAGGTCTATTGAATTGGATTCGGCAGATGGGAATATGCTAGTTGGCTTAAGAGGATTTGTAGGAGTTATGTAGTTCGTTTTGGGGATTAAGGGACACACATCGATTTTCTACACTACGTGTATTATGTAATATTTTGCTCTCATAAGCCTTCGAAAGTAGCATTTTTAGTAGCATTAGTTGTGCTAGTCAAACTTTTCTAAACTTTTACTTGCAAGTTGAAAATTTAAAATTGTAAATGTATATATTTCGTAGTTTACGCAAAAAGAAAGCAATTTTTCAGAAGTAGTTGAATCTATTTCAAGCAAGCAATAAAAAGCAAAAGATGCAATTTAATACAGGATTATTTTTAATTATTGTTTAATATAATTATTGTTAAACTACGTGTTTAAAGACTGCCTCTGTAGCCAAATGGTTAAACGTATTGCCTAGCATTGCGTTAAGCGCGAGAGGAGGTTCGAATCCCAGGGAAACATAAAATTGTTTCGGTCAGGCAGGGCACAGAAGTCTGATTAACTACTTGCCCGTTAAAGGAACAGATCAGTGCAAAGGACCCAGAAATGGGTTCGCCCCATGCCCCACGAGCGGGAAACGGGCTTTCACTACGTGTTTTAAGAATATTTATTGTATTAATATCAGTATTAAGATCTACATTATTGTAACAGTAGTCTTTGATTCCACGGTGATTAAATAAACGCTTCAATTTCGCCTTTTAATTTTTTTTTTTATTTGACTTGGTTTGCATCAGAAAAACTGAATCTATATTCGATATGTAGGTATGCCCAGCTGTTCCTAAAACAGCACTGCATAACATTAACTCCTAAGCATCCATAATGACTATTAGAGATTAGCCAAATATGATAATTAGGGTTTTATGACACTCACCACTTCCACGTTTTCTCGAGCCAAATTGAAGTAGTTCTGGAATCCCAGTTAAGGCGTGCTGAAGCTATTAAACGATCGTTAAAATGATATTACAAGCCGAACAGTAATTCTAGGTTGGATATAGCAAAACGATTAGAAAATTAACAATATATTGTACTTCTGTCCGGTACTGAACATTACCGGTGACTGCATAATGTCTTCGCGGCCATTTTGTTTGCGGCATTGACAATGCAGCTAAACAAAATGGCTGTTGTAAGCTAGTCGTTCCTTTAATTACTTAATCTTGCCCGATCGAAACAATGTATTGTGGTGAGGTTCGAAAATAAGGTCTTATTTATTTATGTAATACACTTGAATGGTTTAAAACGCGATACATTATAGTTAAAAATAATTTTCAAACAAGTTTGACTAAAATGTATCGCGTTTTAAGCCGTTAAAGTGGTTTACTTGCGTGAACTACAGACAGTATTTATTTATTTAGTTTTGTTTAAGTATAGCCATTGAGCTGTGTGCGCGGAGGTGAGCCGTAAAATATGGATAGATAAATGCTAACTTTCTGAAACCTTCCTTGAAAATAATTAGAAGAAAATTTTGGTTAAAACACATTCAAGATAACTTGCAACATATTGTTCGGTGTTTTGCTTTGAAAGCTTGGATTGTTTTTGTGAAGTCGTCGTATTTTACTTATTTTATATGCCTTTTCAAGAAATCGTGATATTACGAAGTCTAAAGATAAAGAAAATATTTTGTCATTCTTTATGTATATGTTACACTAGAACGAGGGGTCAAGGTTATAATATATAAGTATATACATTAATCCGGTCGATTATCTAGAATAAAATTAATGGCCTGTTTATTATATACTAGCTGTGTCAGTGACTTCGTCCGCGTAGTATAGTGATTTTGGCCATCCAAATTTGTTTTTGCAAAACTCTTCTTCATCTTTATAGAATTTCCTCCGTTTTTTTACACTTGCTTCTGTTTTTTCGCTCCTATTAGTCACAGCTCGATGTTTTATAGCCTTCCTCTATAAATACTCTAACCACCACAAAAGACGTCGATTTGAACCAGTACTCCCTGAGATTGGCGAGTTAAAACAAACATACAAACCATAAAATTTAAAAATCGAAAATAAATTGAAAAAATTTTCGACTCGGGTAGGACTTGAACCGGCATCGTCAGCGTTCCGTGCAGCGTCCAGCGTCGAGCAACTGCCCGAGTCGAATTTTTTTAAAATTTATATTCGATTTTTAAATTATATAGTGCCTTATAATTAAATAATAAAGATTTCAAACATACAAACCGTTCAGCTTTATATTTTAGAATAGATATACATATTGTGTATTACGTAATAAATATGGCTCAAACGATGTGGTATATATTAATTATTATACTTTATTATTACGAGAGATCATTCATTTCGAATGCAATAAAACTCGAACAAAAATGTTGCTCTTCTGTTGTAATTTTAGTCGACAAATGACAATTCCAATGATGCTTGTATTTTACAAAAATGTTAATCACTACTTCTATCTTTGAAGCATCTCTTTGGCGGTCCTCTTTTGGGACAAACAAGTACTGTACCGTACAGTTTACAAAAGCGACCTACTTTTGTGAGTATAAAGGTGAGCAATAAAAGTACGAAATTAAAAAATAGAGTTCCCTAAAAATCGACTTACGTGATTCAGGACAAAATCCTTACAGTAAATTCTTCATTTATAGTCTTCAAAGGCGATGTCTTCTTCGCGAACTTTTGTGGTTTCCAAGCCCTCTGTGTTTAAACTTTCCTTTTTGTTCAGTTTTTTAATTGTTGGACTGACGTTGGACGGTAAGGACGTTAGTTAGGACTTTAAAATGTTAAAATAAGATTTTTATTTTACATTTCTTTGATATATTTTGACGGGCATTGATGTGTTATCACATTGTTACTAATAATTGCCGTGTCATGGAATCGTTACCCATCGGGGCCAAGATGTTTCTAATAAAATTATTATTTTTCTGAAATGCATAGGATCTCGTCTGGCAATCTGGATATTAAACGGGCAGGAATATCCAAATTTCGTCCGGGCCACGTGCCACCGTCAAATGAAACAGTGATTTGGATGTGGATTTCCAATGTCCAAAGACAAAATATGTCCACAATGC
Organism: Leptosia nina; assembly: GCA_963661955.1. Lineage (NCBI taxonomy): Eukaryota > Metazoa > Arthropoda > Insecta > Lepidoptera > Pieridae > Leptosia > Leptosia nina. Next base: position 1,648,205 of record CAVLEF010000083.1, on the reverse strand, counting down.
GACTCGTTAAGATTTTACAAGTATATGGATGGGGGTTTCCACCTTTCACGAAGTGAATCTCACGCTTGTCTGGCCTCTTTCATCATAAAAAGTCGTAAGCAAATCCACTCTTGAGTTTGATTAATATGTGCATCATCAATATAATCAAACTCAAGAGTGGATTTAGGAGCGAAATATTTAATATTAAAACAAACTCTTGGAGCGCCAGCGATTTCAATAAATCGGGAAATAGCGAATTTATTCAGACCAACGGATTGGCGTCTTGGTACTGGATGTTAAAATTGCATTTCTTTTATACTAGTACTTTGAGAGATGACTCTAGGAATTATTGTTTTGAAGATATTTGCTAAGTCACGATTATAAATTGAAAAAAAATAAGAGTTGAACGTAAGAAGCAGGACACGAACTGGGATCCACAGCGTTCCGTGCTGGGGCTCTAACTAATTGAACCACCGAGTCCTAAACGTCATATTCGATTTTCAACCTATCAATATCTGTACCTCTTGCGCATTATATTTTTAATTTATAATCGATTTTTATTATAATGCCATCATGTGCAATAATACCTGAATAATATTACAGTTCACTCAGTCAGTCAGTTTCAATCGCTAATATCTCCAAAATATATTAACTTCCTCCTCATATTTATATACTTTTAGTTGTGGCCGTGACTTCGTGCGCGTGGAATAGTAATTTTGGGCATCCAAATTTATTGTTACAAACCTTCTTGTCATCTTTATAAATCGCTTGGCGTCGCCATTGTCTGACTCCCGTAGTTCTTGCGAGATCATCTTAAAAGATAGACATACACTGTCGCAGACATTTTTTAGATTAGTTAAAGAGGAATCATTCTCTCAGACATTTTTTATAGTTTCTTATATTATAAATAGTTAACTAAATATACTTCGCGTTTTAAACAGTTAAAAATGTTTTGTTTTTTAAATAATTTGATAAGTTTTAATAAAAAAATTCATAAGATCAATACTTTATATTTTCGATTTAGTAATTATAGAGTGCTAGAGTATGTTAGAAATTGAAATAATAAATAAATTAAAAATAGATACTAAATACTTGTTTAAATCTAAAAAAAAAAACAAATTGATTGATAATCGTTTCGTCTCAAAGGAGAACTTATTAGCAATATAGAAGACTCATTGACACAATGATACTTCTGAAAGCATTTCGCTGTGACAGGTTGAAATAGAAGATCCCTTAAATGCACAACCCTTACATTAGCAAGTGTACAGAATAGCAACAGGCGTCATTTATCAATGTACTCTTCAAGATGATTGATGGTAAATACAAGCACATCCCGAGTGAATATCTATTCTATTTGCTCCTTTATCATCTTACTATGGAAATACAAAGATCCAAGCTCTAGTATCATTCAAGAGAGAGTACTTAGTCTGCACAATCAAGTAATTTTAAAATTATTGAAAGTCTGTTTGATATATAAGTTTGTTTGTAGTATATTACATCAATGGACAGTTACTTTCATAATGGGCAATCTGAAAAATCTCCTTGAATATCATTATTAGTGTAGAACTTATATGTAATGCAAATATATAAAGATATTGTTAGTTTGTTTGAACGAACTAATTATAGGAACTAATGGGTTGAATTGAACATTTCTTTTTGTGTTGGTTTGAGCATATAACATCGCGGTACTAAACAAAGGTGCGAAGAAACAGCCGTCATGGGTAACAGCTTAAACTTATAAAAATGAAGATAAGGTTTGCAAAAACAAATTTGGATGCGCAAAATGCGGACGAAGACGCTGACACAGCTAGTATTAAATAAGGAATTAAATTAAAAATCGTTACCTCATCTTCCAACTTACAAGCTATCCCTGATACTAAACACCATAATACCATTTTTATTCTTGAAAGTTCAAAATTATTAAAAATGAATTTAATTTTAATACCATGTTTGCTCAATTTATTATTGGTTATCCATTAAACTTAATTATGCACGTTATTGGTACGCGACATTTAATTTGTTTAATAAATTCATTTAACCTTGTTTAAATACAAATTTATTTATTACGAACTGTTACCTAATGACAAATACTTGAGTTCAGCAGATATTTCTCGCTAGTTCAAAGGCAAAGTTTGCCACTTTACAGAAACTTAAATAGAATAAGCGAGTTCGCTAAGTTCTGTTAAATTATTCACGATTAACTTTATTTTATTCAAGGTTTTGTAACATATAAGTTAGCGTAGCGTATGCGCTACGTCGATCGTAGCATGAAGCTACAAGCTACGAATTTCGTAGACGCCCGTTGAAAGTAATTTTTTCTTAGTGGATCGTTCTGTTTATTTCCGTCTGTTCTGAATCACGGTTTTGAGTCGCCGAGCTGATTCCATCGCTAGCTGATTTAAATTTTGTGTATTACAGCTTTTACTAATAAACTTAATCTGCAGTAGTTTTGGGCTACAGTAGAAATTTTTACCATTTATTTAAATTTCATTTACACTCCTTTATTTATATATAATTCAATATAGAATATAGTTGATAAAACAAAAGATATATTCTAAATTCGATAATTTTGTGCGGACAGATTATTCAAGATACTTTCTAGAAAATTTAACTTTCTTTACCCAAAAAGATTCTTTAATCTAATGCTCCGCTAACTGATCTAAAAAATCTCAATTGCGCTACCGAGTCCTACACGTCATCGACAAGTTTTTTGTAACCTATGCACATGCACCTCTTGCGCAAAACTTACAGATTTTGGTGCAAACTATACCGAAGTTCATTTCTTGCGTGAAACATCGGTCCTAATAAACTTACATTAATGTGACTATTAGGCCTAACATACTAAATAAGTTAATATCAATTCAAAAGAGGGTCTCGAATAGCGGATACATACTCGTAATAGTATTGAGAATAGTTAGATGACGAAAAACACTTTACGCTGATGGCCGGCGTTATTAGACCCGCTCGCGTCATTTCTCAATCTTTTGAACCGTTACGTACAAATCCAATTAAATATTTTCACTTTATTAATTCTCGATTTTGCCAAGTATCGTTTCCTTATTGTAAAGGAATCGCAAAACGCTCTTAGTAAATCAATAACTCTTCGAATCAGTTAAGTGTAGCTATAAACATTAACATGCTTCCGCCTCTAACGCATACGTTACGCGTAACGATTATGACGTCGTTACGTTTAACGAGCGATGCAAATGAATTCTATATTTCAAAAGGGTTTTTTTAATCCCTTAAAAAATGGCATTTAATTTATACTTCTCTGTGGTTTTCAACGATATGTCTGTGACTCATTTAATAATAGAAGATATTAATAGCATTCAGCATTTAAGGAAAACATGTCGGTTTCAAAAGAGAACTTTGTTATTTAATTAATTTTAAACTATGACTCACGATTACTACCATGGGCAGTAGAGCACTGCAGTCGTCGAGTTGTAGTTAAAAATTATTCAAATAATATAATTCACGTTTGAAACAGTTAGTCAACACTAAAGATTAAAAAAAACATTACACACTTAAAATATTGAACAACAATAATCTGAAAGATGTCTATCATTAAAAAAAACATGTTTCGAACCTTCGAGCAAAAAGTCTGGCGTACAAACAGCACTAGCTGTTTAACTTAATAGTAGATGTTAAGTTTAAATAAGCTTTATATCTATATCGTACATATCAAACAGTTAATTGCTATTATAGGGAACGTGACGTCACGTTATTAGGTAATGTTCAGAATTCCTCGTAGTAGCGACAGAATGTGGGTATGATCGATCTATATCAAAACAGTGGCTATGAATAAATATGGCTATTCAGGCACTATATGAACTAGTTTAATTTTGTGGTTCGTAGTGGCCTATCAATTAAAGTACATGTCACTGTTGCGGTTAAAAAGGTTGAGTGGTTAAGCGTGGTAATTTAAATTAAGAACCTATTAAGATGGAAAAAAAACGACAAGGGCGGGACTTGAAGCGGCTATCACAGCGTTCCGTGCTGCTACTCTAAACGTGGCGTTAGTTTTATTTCAATCGAAATATATTTTTAATTAATATAATGCTACCGTGATAAGTGAAATCATTAACGTTGTCTAATATGATATCTGGTCAGGCAGTCATTTCAGTTATTTTTATGACGTGTCAACAATAGAAAATGATCTATTGGTGTATTAGAAGGATTGTGCCAGATACATCATAACATAAGTTAGCTTAGATATTATTGATTTATTGTTTGTAACCTGGAAGAGACTAGTCACCCAAGGCTTATCCTAGTGTGGGAATTAGGGACTCTCTATCTGTACCATGTATATAAAATTAATAAAGAATTTTTGATTTTGATTTTAAATGGTTCCTGTCCGGTGATCAATGATCTGATCAACTGGATTCAATAACAAAAATAGTCATAAATAAATAATTGAAAAAGTCAGGAAACTAGAGTCCACTTACTGCCAGACACGCATATATTTGTGTCTTAATAGGAAATTTATAAATACTGTCTATAGTTTACGCGAGTAGTACACATTTAAATCAAACACCCCCACATGTCTCCCCGTGACCACGGCTGCAAAGTATCCGAAACGTCGGGCCGAAGTTAAAAATCATTTCCAAATAAGTTTAACTAATATATCGCGCATTTAAACCGTTAAAGTGTTTTATTTAAAAGGAAATTTATATGTTACGCAAGTAGTATTTGAGAGTGCTACCTAAATGTGGTTTAATGGATTTTATAAGTAACGTAAATAATCGGCTTAAATGTACTACTTTAGTTGATTGCTTACTTCTTAATTAACTAAATTATTGAGTTTTATTTTTTGTGTCTTGCTTCTGTCCTACAATAACGAATATAACAACACTTTCCACTTTAGTTTCTATAAGGTTAGCGTTGAAATTACTCGGGAATTGGTTTAGTTTAATTTAGTTCGAGTTAGTATGGTAACAGGAAAAATAAACGTAAATTTCAACTTTTATTCCATCCTCAGAATTCAACACACAGTTATATATTACTTAAACGTTAACAACTTTTCAAGTTTTACAATAAATATCTTTTTATTCTTAATTGGATTTGTACATTCCTTACAACTAACAAGAACTTACAAGCGGCCTAATCTAAAGACAATCTGTCGATGAAAATTTAAAAACAAAACGGTCCCTAATATGTACATAAAGGCTTACTTTATTATATATTTACTAAGCTAACATCAAAGTGTTTCTTTGCAAACTCGTAATTTCAAATCGGAAAAGCGAAAAATCCGATTTGAAACTGGGCTCGTAAGTTTGTAAAGAAACAAATTAAACGTTATATATAATATATCTACACTATCATAATAGGCCTTTAGGATACCTACTTGCTGAAAATATTATATACATAGACTAAACTAAAACACTTTTAACAGCCTAACTGAATATCGGGTAGTATTGAAAAATAATAAACTAACGTTTGAATTATTAGGAGAAAAAATCGAAAATAAATTGAAAATAATTTCGACTCGGGCAAGACTCGAACCGGCATCGCCAGCGTCAGAAAGAGCAAACAGTACTGAGCGCTGACGATGTTGGTTCAAGTCCTGCCAGAGTCTAAATTTTTTAAAATGTATTTTCGATTTTTAAATTATATAAACGTGCAATAACATGTGAAAAATATTAGTTTTCATACGTTATTAAAAGTGTTTTATTTTATTTGTAAAACCCACATATTTGATAATAAATTTTCATATTCTGAAAGCTTATAAGCAAAATTTAATCATTTTTTAAAGAACGAGAAAATGCATTGAAGGCTTTTAATTATCTACACTTTTATTTGTATTAAATAATTATGGTTCGTTCAAATATAATCTAATAATTACATTATAATCTATCTCATATATAATGATCTATAGAAAAAAGATCTATATGTACTTCGTAATTCTTAAACTTTTACTAAATAAATCTATCACAGAGGCAAAATAACTTTTAAAAGCTTTAATTAGCGATTGCGTAAAACTTACATTCAGTTTTAATCACAATTAATTAGATTTACATAAAATTTACAAGGTTCAACGTTTATTTACATTTAAATTGATTCCATAATTGCCTAGATTTTGACAGGTTTCCGTTCATTCGTTGCTCGAGGGCCTGAAACAAAATTATAATCATTTAAAATATTATTTAAACACTGTAACGACAACACCAGTTTTAATAGTACGTCACTTATACCACAATAAAAAAAACTTCTGCTTCAAGCTTGGGAATTGTATCAGGTAGCCTATTGGTAAACCAACCGGATGAATAGCTGATGTGAGTTCGAATAATTTTTAATGTATTTCAATTAAAACTTGTATAATATACAGTAGTAAAAGACTAGACTACAAATAAAAGAAAATATGACACTTCATCTATAGCGAATAATATAGCATTAAAAAAAAACCCTCGTCGTGACCACGACTGCTACATAGCATCCTAAGCGTCGGCTCCTAGTTAAAGCAAAAGTAAAAAGATAGTATACTGCACATTTAAAATTATTTAATTTAAATTTGTTCAACTTGTCTAATCCACAGACACTACAAATATAATACAAAATTTTATAACATCTAAATTATTATCAAATGAACTAAATTTAAATAAAAATATTAAGGTCTTCTAAAAATATATAAGGCTGTTCTAAGAATGATAGGGTTTTAATTAAGGGATTTTCTTGCCGTTGCTCAAGTTGTCTAAGTAGTTAAGACAGTGTTAGGTGTCAATAGACAACTTCTAACCTTTGATAATTGACGCATCACCTCGAAGTATTCGTTACAAGGTGAAGTGCCTAGATTTTTTATAAAAGACTAGCTGTGTCAGCGATTTCGTCCGCGTGGAATTGTTATTGTGGGCATTAAAATATGTTTTAGCAAACCACCTTTTCCTCTTTAAAAATGAAAGCTATTACACACGACGTCGTCGCCCGCATTCCGTCCTTCTTGCAAGTTAATCTTAAAAGTTAGACATATACTTAGATTTTTTTAAATCATTTAAAGAATAATCACTCGTTAATGCATATTTCTTAGGCATCTTGAACTCACAAACTCTTCAGCTTTATATATTTGTATACATTAGGGCTGCAAAAAGGGTTTGCTAATCATCATAGAATTTTTGGCCATTGAACCTATACAGAATGTAAACTAAAACTACAACTCCTCAACTACTTAAAATTAAACAGTTTAAAACGGAAATATATTAACTTAAATATCAAAAAAAAAATACTTTTGATTAGTTTACTATTTCGTACGAATTTTAATTTTTGAAAAACAAATGTAATAGTGTCTGTAGTTTACACGAGTAGTATACATTTAAATAAAACACTTTGCAGCAGTGACATCGTGACCACGGCTGCTGCAAAACATCCGAAACGTCGGGCCGTAGTTAAAAATAATTTTCAAACAAGTTTAACTAAAATATACCGCGTCTTAAACCGTTAAAGTGTTATATTTAAACCAAATGTGAATGAAAAAACTTTAAAATTCTTACATATTATTTTAAATCGAGCCAGGAATACTCTACATGCACTAAAAGGACAATCAATATTCATATATTTCGTAGTATAGACCTAATTGGCAACGATCAAAGTTAATATTACAACCATATCCCAGCCTTAATCTCTACCCGGAAACTGAGTATAGACTGGTCGAAAAACTACGTCATTACAATATCTATATCAACAACTGCATTAACTGAATCTGAATGATAAATACATTTTCGTCTGATAACGCCGAATAATCAAAATGACTGCATTGACGTCATAGCACAGTAGATATCGAATGACGTAGTAATACTTTGAAATAACATCTATTGCTTATTGTTTCTAATAATAACTTTAACAATGGCCTGGCTGAATTTCTATTGATAGAAACTTAGGTTTTTTACCACGGGATTTTTCGTATCTAAAGAACGTTCAAGTTCAGGTGGCTCCCACGATTAATACAAACACTGTTATAACCATCGTATCTACCAACATTTAAGATAAATTAAAAATCTATTTGGATCGATAAAAATTACGACACGGGTACTTGGACCGACATCCCCAGCGATCCGTGCTGTTGCTCTGACTGTAATTAGTAGTAGTAACCGAATTAGCGTGTCGCGCAACATTTAAGGTGTTAACTTTTTTAGGTATACAAATTCTCTTACATGAAAACAAATCATAAGTGTTTGTAGACTATTTTTTTTTTCGTTTAATATTGACCGACAAGTATATATGTGTTATTTTCAGCGTTTATATAAAACACATAAACGCAATTTATATTAAAATTGAGGTAAATAAAAATAACGAGATGTGTCGGGCAAATAATGCTCAAAATATTTGTAATAAAAATAGATCAGTTGGTATACTAATGGTAAATTCAATTTCTACTTATAAATTCAAATACAAACTTTTATTAAATACTTTTTATAGGTGATAGACGGGGATAAACAAGCATAGAGTTCACTCAAAGGAAAGCGAAGATGCGCTGAAGTCCTTAACTATGTATTCTCTCATGAATCGTCGATGTCGTGTTAAAATTTAAAAATATTCAAACTCTACTATTTTAAATTTTCATGTTCCAAAAGCAAGTCTTCTTTTAGCAACGGTCTATAGACGATCAATCAAACAATGGATTAAGTGAAACCGGGTGTACAAACAGGATTTGTCACGGAAGCATGACTGAGTGCAAACATTCCAGAGATTTGTTCAGCTGCTCCCTCAACTCGAGTTCATGTCGAGATTATTGTATTCTTCGCTTTGTCAAGGAGTTGGTTTACTTTGCATTTTCGGGACTAATTACTATGTCACAGACTAAGCCATGTATATCAAGATTATATTGACGGCTTTCGAACTAAGTAATGAACAATTAAAATTAATAAGAGTGATGTTTTGTTTCATATTTGAATCCTGGGGACACTATATTTTTGGTTGGACTGATTCAGCTCTTAAAAGAAAGACTCTAGAATTGTTATTAAAACTAAGATTATATAAAAATAGGTATTTACTATACTTACAGGATCGTCTCCTTTGGTTCATTAAATTGCGATTCCTCGTCAATCAACTGCAAATTGAGTTCATTTTTCGCATGCAAAATTGATTTATCTTCAAGCAGAATATTCTCAACTTCCACGCCCTCTTTCTTCCCATTTCCTTCTAATATCTTCTGTTTTATCGACGGTCCTCGGTTAAAAGAAGAAGCTAATAACGTTTCCTGTATTGTATCATTACCATTGCATATTTTATCCGCCTTATGCGTAGGCATCCGCCCTGAGTGATAACTATTTCTGACTCCCCCACTTGACTCGAAAAACGGGAGGACTTGTTTGAATTCTTTCCTGAAGTTATCATTCAACCAGGCGTAGAGAAACGGATTATAGCAAGTAGACGCCATCGCCATCGAGTGAGCGAGGAAAAACGAGACGTAATAATAATTCCACTCAGTCATTTGAGCATAAAAATCGTTGAAAATGTTAATTAAATTCAACGGGAGCCACGATATACCGAATATGGCGACCATCGAGATCAACATTCGGTTCGTGCGTCTCTTTCTATCTCTATCCGCTTCTTCTCTCCTTGTATTTTTTGCACCGGGTTTCGAGCGCGCCCGGTCGTTCAATCTTATACTAACGCACGTATAACAAATAGCTATGACTAGAAACGGTATGAGGAACTGCAAGACAGTTGTGAAAACTCCGAATATCTTTCGAGATTTATCAGACGGCCAGCTCTCCTCGCAGTATGTCTTGTTGTTTGTAATCTGTATCCCCATAAACAGGCCGTAAGGGCAAGTGACCACTAGGGAGAACAGCCATATGAATATTATAATGAATACGCAAGTATTAAGCTTCATGCGGGGATGAAACGGGTATATAATCACGAAGAATCTATCTATAGCTATCGAGGTCAGGGTGAGTGTGGATATGTAGACGCTGGTCCCCTGGGCGTATGGCATTAAGTGGCATAACAACCTCCCGAAGACCCATCGTCCGAGGAATGTGTACATAGGCGTCAAGGGTACGGCGAAAATGCACAGTAGAATATCGGATAAGGCGAGGTTTGTTATGAATAGATTTGTGACTGTTTGCATCGCCTTGTTCCTGAAGACCACATAGCAGACGAGAACATTTCCGAAGACTCCTAGTATAAAGATCACAGAGTATAGGATGCAGAATGCAACCTGAACTATCTTAACATCGATGATGTCTGTTGTCCTATTGGATTTCGGTTCTTCCAGGACTTCAATGGATTCGCCGGTCAGGGTTTTTAGAATGAGGACCCCTCCGATGAAGGCTGTGCTGTTGTGCGTCATGCTGCCTATCAACTCATTGTAAGTTTCATTCGAAGGTTATCGTGTATGGTGCCAATCCATCTGAAAAAAAAGAAAATACTGTTAAAAAAAATAAGTTCAGCTTAAGAATTCAGTTTCAGAATTCAGATTTTTTTTAACCTAACTAGTTTTTTACGAGTAACGGTTAATTATATCACACAGCGTAATGTGGCCGCTGTAGCATTATTTAGCTGTGATGCCAACGAATTATCCCAAAATTAGGTTTTTTTGTGGTGATAAAACAAGCTCTGACATATAAATAACATATCTTTGAAGGCATTACTCATAAAAAAGCCGTGATTTAACACGACCCTAAAAAAGAAACAACGTGAAAACAAAAGGCGCGTAAACATTCTTAATTTATTACTGATACCTGATGGGCTAAGTTAACATTCTGCCCACGTACAGACTGCTAATTTACAAACTCAATGCTTTTACAGTACGCCTTATGTCTTTGGAATAAGTGTCAAAATGCTTCCACTCATCGCTACGTTAAAGCTGAGGCGATCACAGCGTGTGCTGTTGCCATGGCAACCTGTATGACCCCATCAACTCGAGGATACATTAACACATATAGTATATCGTAAAGTGGAATAAATCGCACAATGGGAGTTATGTCATTGGATTGCGACCGAACATAGGTTCCGACGCCAATTTCGAATTTGGAATTTATCGGGGATTCTTTGAATTCATGGCGCTAAGTTTACGCTTGCGTGCAATTGGAATACTTGTTACTCTTGTCAAAGTAGCCACGCTATTCAAAGAAATGGTTTGGGTTTTATATTTATCATTAATGTACTTTAATACAAAGGCTGACGATGACGTGGAGTACACGGCACCACAATAGGTTGTATTAGCAGCACAAAGGCTGCGGTTCAAGTTTCGGCCGAAAAAAAAGATTCTAAAACTAGTTACAATATTTAACTCGAATTAATCTAGATAAACCAGATATAACTTTCAACGGATGCTACAGCCAAAATCTCATAACCTCACTAGTGAATCTAACCTACATACTCCATATTAAGCTCTTAATTAAATATTAAAGATCGCCTCAATCCACTAAGCATATCGTATATTAAATTTCCATAAGCATAAAGCTAATCATATCTAAATAGCTCCCTATTTTTATTAATAAGAAACTGAATATTTTGAATATGGTATATTAAGAAAACGATTTTTAAGTATTTAATACTATATCAATTAAAATAAATTTGAATTTAATCGTAATCTAATTAATTACAAAATAAAAATACTAGTGAAACGGTCACAAAAATATGTTCGCCCCGTGTTCCAGAGAACAAAACAAAAGATTTTTTTCATGTATAACTTCTGCGCGAGCGTTGCACGGCAGGCCATTAGAGCGGAGTGAAACGGTGGGGATGCCGGTTCAAATCCCGCCCGTGTCGCATTTTATTCAATCTAAATTTTCAGTTTAAAATTGAGTAATTAAAATTTTCAGACAACTTGAGTAGCCGTGATTATGTTCTCAGCTATAAATTTCACGTAACAATATCTAGAAGGATTTAATTAATAGAAATTGCTACCGAGTAGTTTTATGGGACTGTTTTTAGCGTTTCCTCGGTTTAACAGCGCGAAAATGAGTGGTATTATCGTTCATTTTGTCCGTTGGGAATATTGCTCTGCGTGTGGCAGATAGGAAAGCGATGCTTTATGTCTTGTAATTACTTTTTAAACGATTAAATTTCTCGCATTTAATTGCTGGTAATGAAGAATTATGCTCGTTTTAACATTAATAGTCTCCAACGTAACGAAGCAATAGAACGAGTATACTAATATATAAGGCTGAAGAGTTTGTTTTTTTGTTTGAACGCGCTAATCTCAAAAATCTAAAATAAATTGAAAAAATGTTCGACTCGGGTGGGACTCGGTGGCTCAATTGGTAGAGCAACATCACGGAACGCTGACGATTCCAAGTCCTGCCCGAGTCGAATTTAATTATATAGTGCCTTCATGTGCTAATCTTATCAAGGCCATAGAACTGCTGTGACTAATAGGCGAAGGAAAAATATTCATATTTATGGTTTCCGATGCGTAATTGTAATTACTGCAGAAATGGTAAATATATATATATATATGATTACTATACTTTTTATAATTATCAAAAACTTACACGTTGAGGGCACTATATAATCTCGTTGGCATATTGTATCAATATTTTTTTATTGATTTAATAAGGCTTACTAATTAGGTACACATGTTTAACTAGTTACCCTAATTATAGTAAAAATAATTCTTATGTACCTAACTTATAAGTATGCATAGCGTTGATATATGCCTAATAATCCATGAGTTGTGACTTCGATCTCCAGCGAGTAATTATGATTATGTAAAACATGTTGGATTTCATCCAGAAATCTGGATATTGAATGCGCGGTACGAATATCAAAATTCCGTCCTTACGACCGCGAAGTTTAATCGTTTCGACTTCAGTCTGTGGATTTCCTTATATATAAAAGGCAAAGTTGTTTGACAGCGCATAAAAAATAAAACATTTCTAAGATGTCAAAGTCAGTACCGAAACAATTAGATTTATACTTAATTATTTTAGATAACTTTTTTTGTCCAAAAGCATGTATTTTTGCATAAAAGCTTATACGTGTTTATATATGTTTTACTGTGAATAGGATATTGTAAAACACATGAGCATTTTAAAAATAATTCTTGTCCTTCATGCACTATTCTCTGTGTGTACGTAACTTTGGCATTTCAAAGAATAAATAGATGAATGTGAAAACAAATGAATCAAATAAATAGGCCGTCATTGTCCTTGCACTTTAAAAGCCGCATTAATATTCAAACTTTATTTTGTGATCGTCAACGTGCTCTTATATTTTCTTTATACTAAAAACATAATACTTGTCTTCACAGCCGGTAAATAATGTAGAGATTGAAAGCTAAAGTAATAAAACTGTATTGGCACGCAGTAAATGATTGTAGCTTTAATTGTTTCGCTCGACTTGTTTTCCAAAGTGCTTTCAGGGCGCTTAGCGATAAATAATTTGAGACGCTTTAAAGTCGCCCTTTGGAAGATTATGTTGAGAATATTTTCGGCATTATTCATGCTTATACTGTGTAACAGAATATTGATTGGGTTTTTATTGAAGTATATTATTCTATAATAACTCGTTTATATTTCTTTCTCTACGCCATGTAAAACCAAGGCTACAGACGTCGTAATAAAATAACTAATAACGAGAACTCTTACGCTAATGTAACGAAAGATATATTTAACGAGTGCTATATAGTGCGATTGACAAGGACTCGTCACTCGTCTCTAAGCGCTCGCCAGTAACGCACGCAGTAAACCTTTGTCTACCCTCGAAATGAATAAGTGTGATGTGTGTAGAAAAACTGTTACAAAAACTAGCCCTGGTTGGAAATGCAGTAAATGTGAACGAGTGGTGCATCTTACCACTAGATGCAGTGGTCTAACAAACAAACAAATTGCTGCACTTAAGGCAGCCCCTAGTTTGGAGTGGACATGTTTGGATTGTCAGCAAGAATCACCGAGGCGTAATTCCTCCTATGTCGGCTCTGATGAAGAAGATGACATCGTACAAGTCAACCCAAGCAAACTGCTGAAAGACCTCTCAAAGGAAATTGAAAAAGCAATACAGAATGAAATGCGCGATCTAAACGAAACTCTTCAAATGCAGACCTCGAAACTCGACGAAGTTGTAGAAGTGATAGACACCTTCAAGCAAACAATTAAAGCACTTGAGAGAAAAAACGTGGAACTTACGAACAGAAATAACAATCTGGAGACTCGCGTTGGTGTATTGGAGCAGCGCCTGCAACAAATGGAACAAGATACCCTCTCTAATTGCATCGAAATCGCCAATATTCCCTATCAAGGTACGGAAGAACTTAATACATTAACGGAATGTATTGCAAGTAAACTTAAACAAACCTCGGACGATGTTATGAACGTCGAACGTGTTGCAGGTCGAAAAGATCAACCGATAACGGTACAGGTGCAACTGAAAAACAAAGACCTGAAGGAAAAATGGCTAATTGCCGCCAAAAGCATAAAAACCACAGTATCGGATATTTGTCCCTCGGAAAAAAACAATTGTAATATTATTTATGTGAGAGAAGCTATGACAAAAACGAATAAATCTCTGCTATGGGAAACTAAGCAGGAACTTAAAATAAACCAAAATTACAAATACGTGTGGTTTAAACATGGAACAGTAAAAGCACGGAAGGATGAAAATGCTAAAATTCATTCAATAAGGACAAGGACCGATTTATTAGCTATAAAAAAAACTAAATTACCCGCCCAAAAGTAACTGAATTTTATTATTAAACTTTTTAACTTAATACATAACCACGTAAAATTAACATAAATATGGAAAACTTTTCAAAGGATATCCATGAGATTAACGACTGCTTAAATATTAATGAGTTTTTGTCTATACTTCCTAGTATCAATATAAATTTGTTATGTGTACATCTTAACATAAGATCGGTTATCAAAAACTTTTCGAACTTAGAACAGTGTATATCTTCAGCTAACAAACTTATCGATGTAATTATTCTTACAGAAGCTAACATTCAAGATAGAATCAGTTGTTTGTATCAATTAAATGGCTACAAAATGATAACAGCGCTCAGAAAAACTAGAAAGGGCGGCGGCATAATCGTATATGTAAGTAGTAAACACAAGTGCAACATTAAATACCCTAAAACAACACATTGCGAAAACATATTCCTAACAATAACTACCGACACAAAATACACAGCAAATATCTGCACTATTTACCGGCCCCCGCATACTAATAAAAGATTGTTTATCGACGAACTGCACAATATAGTAAACACATACGGAAACACAGCAAATGATTTATATCTACTTGGAGACGTCAATATCGATCTGAAATTGGACAATCCTATAAAACATCAATACAATAATACGTTGCATAGCTCAGGCCTTTTATGTGGGATCGCATCTCACACGCGAATTGAATTATACAGAGACAAAATTAGTAAATCGTGTATCGACCATATTTACGCGCGATCCCGCACACAAGACATTTACACCGCAGCGATTGGAATGACACTAGCGGACCATCGCGCAATTATGCTAGCGTGTCTCGGGCCGCGTTCACAGCGCATTGCCCAATATAAGACGTGCATCGATAACATTAAACTACAAAAATACATTGAAGAAATAAATTGGAATGAAACTAATAATATGTCGTGCCCAAATGCAATTTATAATTTTATTCGCGATAATTTAACGAGGTGCTATAAAAACTCGGAATATACGGAGAGGATTAAAAGTCAATATAAAAATAATAACGAATGGATGAATGCTAAAATTATTAAGGCGTGTCACTATAGAGACACATTATTCTCACAATGGCTAAAAGATACGAATAATTTTATCTTAAAACAAAAATATAACAAGGCACGAAATTTTGCTACTAAATTAATTAATAAAACAAAAAATAAAATTACTATTTCTAACATTCTAGCAAACAAAAGTAACCCAAGGTCACTCTGGGACATTCTAAATAAATTAACGGGAAAAATAAAATCCTCAGTGGACGCGTCCTTACTAAACTACTTCGGCAATCATTCACAAACGAACCACAAAGACATTGCAAACAAATTTGCGCGTACCTTCGACGCGGGTGTGAAAAAAATAATAACTAATTGTTCCAATCCTTTATTGGAAAAATCGGTATATCAGAGAGTGGCCGACATTAGTATACGCTTTAAGCCGGCGAATTCGAGTTCTGTAAAAAAAATTATTAAGTCGATAAGCACAAACAAAGCACCAGGCTACGACCAAATACGGGCTATTGACATTAAACTATTATGCGAGAAACTAAAAAATGTTGTGGCCAATCTTATTAACGCTAGCATCAAAACAGGAAAATACCCTACATTGCTAAAAACAGGTATCGTTAGACCAATATACAAAAAAGGTTGCCATAAAGACTACGATAATTACAGACCCATAACTATCTTATCAACTATTGACAAAATAATCCAAAAATACATATGTGGCCAAATACATAGTTTTTACGAAAAAAATAATATACTTACTACAAATCAATATGGTTTCCAACCGCGTAAAAATACAACACAGCTGTTATCAGCTTTTACAGACCGTATATACAAATACTTGGACAACAAGAAACAGGTTTTAGTAGTCTTCGTAGACTACTGTAGGGCATTTGATACTTTGAGACATGATAAAATAATACAAAGCTTGGACGACTGCGGAATCAGAGGGAACCTTCTAGAATGGTACCGCAATTATCTAAACGACAGGACTTACAGGGTTAGAGTATGCAACACGGATAGTGATCCAGTAAGCGTAACTGAGGGAACAGCCCAAGGTTCAGTTTCTGGATCTTTGCACTATCTTTCTTACGTAAACAGTCTGCCGAACGCAATTAATCAATGCGAAATATTTCAGTTCGCAGATGACACCTGCCTTGTCAGCGCCGGCTCAACAATAGGAGAGGCCATGAAAAAACTTCAAAACGAATTTAACGTCCTTTTAAAATGGTCACATGATTTCGGACTAGTCCTCAACACTAAAAAAACCAAATTAATGCACATCCGATCCAGTCGTAATTGTCCGTCTAGCGACACCTTACCTCAAATAATAGCGCACGAAAATTCTTGCCTCCATAGAGGGGAATACGACGATTTCTCTTGTATCTGTGAAGCTCTAGAAATTGTGGATACACATACTTACCTGGGCCTCATTATTGATAATCGCCTCAACTGGAAACACCACATAAATGCGGTGTGCGACAAACTTAGGGGAATATTGGCCAAGTTTGCAATAATTAAGTACAAAATACCATACACAACTCGCTTACTACTGTACCGGGCGCTAGCCGAATCGATCATTCAATACGGTCTATCGAGTTATGGGAGATCCAGTAAATCTCACCTTGATCGTATTTATTCTCTTCAGCTTAGAATCTTAAAGAAAATTGTTCCTAAAAACATTAAAACAAAATTTACACAAGATTATCGACAGTTATTCGCATTCTGTAAAGTAATACCTATACATGAAAAAGTAGAACTAAATATCCTAACTGAAAACTATTACACAAACAATTTCAATAAAATAGAGCAAAAATATTACTCGGCCAGAAAAAGGGACATGACCTACTTGCAAGTGCCATATTACAACAACCTATATGGAAAAAGAACACTCGACTATATCATACCCAAATTAGTTAATTTATTACCAAATAGGTTAAAAATGTCACTTACCACAAAAAATTTTAAAACCAAATTTAAAAAATTCTACTCCCTCCAAATATCTTCTAATTAATGTTGCGACTTGATTGTTTACTGCTTATGCGTGAAATTGTTTGTAATATAACTATATATACATGTATAAATGTAATGTGTGCTGAGATGAGGGCGTCACGGAAAAACTCGAATGAGTTTTTGTTGACGCTTATGTTAAAAATAAAATGTAAAAATTTTGAATAAATAATAAATAAATAATAATAGGAATGTATTGTATAACAGCACGAATATGAACCGGTAGAGGCAGTGTAGCCTAACAGCAATTTTATGACTTGACTTATTTATATTTGTGACAGTGACCGAAAATCGTTAATATAATTCTTACACACCTAAAAGTACAAATACGTTTTCGACAATTGCTCATTTTTATTTTTTCCTTATTCAAAGTCATGTTTTTTGTTATTAAGCCACTCTGCCCTTGTAGCCTCAAATAATAATTAAACAATATCATAGTAAAAATCAATCAGTTATATCAATAAATATTCTACGCAAGCAGTACGCATAATAATTATTACGAAGTAATTTTGTTTATTTATTTTTGAAGACTACCTACCTCTAACAATTAAATATACCTATACCTATATGTATGTGTCGGGCTTACTGAATCAGGTTTATCTCGAATGTCTGTAGTTCTCCTCGACTTACACTTATAATAAAACACTTCTCAACGGTGTAAAACGCGTAGCAGTTGTGTAACATCGGACTGTAGCCTATGTCATAATATTTCTAGTTTTAAACTGTTAATCGTGCTTTATGCAAACAAAAGCAATATTACCGCTGTTTACTCAAAACGTAGTAAGCCTATAAAGGTATAAACATTCAGAGTCGTAAAAAGTAAATGAATGTCGTGGCAAATTAATGAAGAGCTCACGAAGAATTCAATTTGCGCGATTAAGGGCGTCCATTTTGAAGGCTTACTAAATTACTGTTTATTGTATACAGTGTGCTTTCTCTTTCAATTTTATTGAAAATATTAAACGGGCAAATATAAGTTTTATTCCACCAATCTGAATGTTATTACTATTATATTTTGAGATTATACACTTTTCGACCGCCTCTATAAATGGTTAAACGTTTTACTTAGCATTGCGTTAAGCGCGGGAGGTCCTGGGTTCGAATCCCAGGGAATCAAATAAAATGTTTCGGCCGGACAGGGCACAGATGTCTGATTAACTATTCGTCTGTTAAAGAACGGATCAGTGAAACGAACACAAAAATGTGTTCGTCCCATGCCCCACGAGGCGTTTCCCCCTCGTGGGGGATTTCACTACCACACTTTTTGACATTTTAGTATGTATTTTTTTACTTTCAAAAACAAAAAAAGGAAGTTTGCAAACTCCCCATGACCAAGACTGTTGAAAAGCATCCGAAACATCGAGCCGTAGTGCAAATCAATTAAAATTAAACTAGCTAATATATTTCGCGTTTTAAACTGTTAAAAGTGTTTAATTTAAAGATAATACTCGTATTAAGATTGTTCTTTATTAAGGATCAATTCTCAAGAAAGGGATGAAAAGAGAATCAGAATTTCCCCTTCTCAGAATTCTTTGTCCACAATAACATACGACGTTCAGAATTTGTCCTACTTACAATAAAGAAAACGCACGTCACGATTGTTTTGAATTTATTCGTGACTCTTTTCATGTCTGACAAGCCGCGAAATCGAAATAGTTGTGGATAAGTTAGTATGATGAAATTTGGTCTATTGATGTCATGTTGACTTTCTTATATGGATAATAAGATATATTACTTTACGATAATATTCAAGCAACCCTCGCTACTCTAAGTCACCTTTATCATCGAAAATATTTTCACATTATTAAGTTTTAATCGTAGAAATTATATTTTATTTTCAAAAGCGCGATAAGCGATTCTAAAAAGATATTAGTTATTATGTCTCAAACGAACGATAAAATATGAACAATCTTGCTATAACTTAATTATCCTGGAATCATTAATATGTCACTAGTTTTTTAATGAATAAATGATTTATAAGCCTCTAATATTACATTAGAATAGCAATAATATATTATAATAGTAGTAGTACATACAAAACGATTGATATTTTTATTTTTGTAAGTTTATGATTTTTTTATCACGGAAGAGAACAGAAAACCAAGGAGTTTACTTGGTCGTGGCTGAAGTACTCCTGCCATATAACAACTAAACAAGATACGATGTCGATCTATTTTTTTCTTTTAGATAGTCGTAAATCTACAGACTGAAACCAAAAACGCGACGATGGTTTTTGACCCGGAAGGAATCTTCATATTCCTACCACCAATTTAATATCCATATTTCCAGACGACGTCCAAAGTTTTTTAACTTTGACGCTGTGGTTGTGTTAATTTTATCCCTTTTTAAATGAACCGAAGTAATTCATAATAAATAAATACACCAGTTTTTCTGTACCGGAAATTGCCTAATAAAAAAAACACTTAACGGTTTATACCACATGACTACGGCTTCTGCACAGCATCCGAAACAACGAACCGTAATTAAATTGTTAACGAATATATTCCGCGTCCGTTAAAAGTGTTTTATTTAAATGTGTATTACTGGCGTACAGATAATACTTAACAGACAACATGTTTTGAGAAGCAATAAAGCTAATTTGTGAACGTCTTGTTTAGTCTAATTGAAGTACGCTAAACATACGCGATTTGTTTTGCACATGGAAACAATTCTTACGTAAATTAAATTCTGTTTTTCCGAATTTATGAAAAATATTATGTTAAGAAAAAAATACCCAGTGAATTGTAACGTTAGGAGCGTTGAGCTTGAAATGTCAGTTAAGTAGCTCCAAAAGTTATTTTAATTAAGTTGTGGGAATTTTCTCAATTTCTACTTTGACTAGAAAAATTATATCAAAACCATTACTCGAAACCATGATAAAAGTGATCAGTGCTGTTCCCTTAACTTGCCCTGACCACAACAGAGATCATATTTTGTTTAACTTAATAAATCATAAAACAAATGGTATTGTAGGAGAAATTTATGGTAATAACTAAAAATTTTGTGCAGTTACCAGCCTTTGCTGTAATGCAATGAACAGCTACGTTACATAATAAATGAAAAAAAAGTGTATTAAACTAAAGTTTATGTATTCGGTATAGATTTTTGATTTTACACCGTAAGATACTATAGAAACTTAAATTGTGTAATCATTCTAAGAACAAAGCTTTTTTCATATTGTCGGACCGTTGTTAATTTAAATTAAAAATAAGTATACTAATATATTTCGCGTCTCAAACTGATGAAAAATCGTATAGACTTTTTCCTCGTATGCTTTAAAACAAAGATTGTACTGCCGAATCGAAACAATTTATTAAATCATTGGGTTTCGAACCCTAGACACCTTAACGCAATGTCAGCCGTTTAACCATGAGAGAATTCTTTTAGATGAAGACGGCTCTTTTATCACATTTACATTATCCATATTTTACCATTAGTAATTTTATTATATGATACATTTTAGATAAAAGCCACTTAATGTGACGAAATATGAGACCATTTGTGTTATCAAGTTTATCTTTTGATCCTTTATGATCTGATTGCCTACTCAAAGATACCATTAATATATGAGACCTACGTTATTTAAAAATTATAGATGGAGATAGTTTCAATTTTCCAGCTGCTAGGCACCTTAAAAGTTTATATATTTTATATAGTGGTTTGACGGACTTTAACAACCTCTACAAAATTAAAAATCGCACAAAATTTAGTAGCAAAATATATATCGGCGCAAATTCTCATTATTATATGTCATTTATTATAAAGAACTATTAACATTACGTAATTACTGTTATTCTTAACATTGACTTTGATTTAAGTAATAGAATAAGAAGTTTGGTAAATCTTATATCGTTTATTTAAAAGGCGGATCGACAAATAAAATTCTATAATCACTCATATACAAAGGCCATAGCGACAGGGTGGATTATAATAGAGGGTGGCACCATAATTGAATATCAATAGGGCAAGCAAACAGGAAGAACACAACCCCTCGCTATCTTCGGTGTTTCAGCGTATGCAAATGACACGTTATTAAAGCTGTGGTCTCCTATAAACGCTCTAGATCGCGTACAGCATTACAAGCTAAACTATAAATATACTGTTGTTGTCTCTTTCATAAGATACGGGTACGAAGCGCTGGGCGAGCTTAACATAACCGTGATATAGTACAAAGAAGTTAAGTTGCGCAAATGGAAGCTTAGAACTTCACGTTGTTGTTCACATTGCTGATCTTCATAGCCAAGTGGTAAGGCACCACACCCAGCCTAAACACAAGAGTTAAACATTATTTATTTACGTAGTTAACTAGGTACACTTATAAATGTCACAAAACTAGAGAATCTAACTTCACATTTACTACCAGTTCTCAAATCAAGGACGTAGAACAAGAAGAACTGGCAAAGAACTCGTTTACGACTCCGTTTACCGTCTCGAATTATTTCAAATTGTGGCAGCTTTGTAATTTAGCGTGTAGAAATACATTTATTTCTATCAGATTTTATATTCAGTATAAAAATTTTGTTTGACCGCCTCTGTAGCTAAATGCGTTAAGCGCGAGAGGTCCTGGGTTCGAATCCCAGGGAAACAAAAATTGTTTCGGTCAGGCGGGGCACAGAAGTCTCATCAACTACTTGCCTTTTAAAGAACGGATCAGTGAAACGGACACCAGAAATGTGTTCACCCCATGCCCCACGAGGGGGAAACGGGATTTGACACACTATAAAAAAATTGTTGACCTACTTCTGCAATGACTTAAACGTACGTATAAATATGATCTATACGTGCATGTAGTACGTGACCTACTGCGCTTATAGATGACCACAGCCCTAAAAAGCCCAAAGCACTCATTGTCAATCAAAGTTCCGAGTTTACCTGCTGATGATAACCTTTTGACTCGAGTTTCAAAGCTTTTAGTGACGTCAATATTCTGTCCCCAATACGACATATTTGGTTAGCCACTGAGATTGGGTTTAGATAACGCTTATATCTTTACATAGTTTATTTGCTATTTAAAAAAATAAAAAAAATATATTTATCGTTATGGGTTTCCGAGGCGTATAACAGGCTGCAAAAACGGTTCAAGATACCCAAAAATATGTATGAAAGAATTATTCCTTTTTAAATGATCTAAAAAAAGTCTATCTTATTCTATGTATGTCTGTCTTGTAAGAACGACGGGAAGGGATGCGACGTCTTGGGTAAAAGCTTAAGTTTATAAAGATAAAGGGGTTTGCCAAAAACAAATTTGGATGCTAGATAAAGTCGCTGGCACAGCTAGCATAATACATAAGTAAATCTACAAATGCTATAGCAAAATAACATACTTTTTAAAGTAATTTACAGCATTCTAAGGCTGAATTTTTACTTCTTACTTCATTCATCAATTCTTAAGGACTTAAACGAAGCAATGTTTCTGGGAACAGTTCCCTCGGTACGTAATAAAGAGGAGAGACTGTGAATGGGAAACTTAACGATTTTATTGAAGCGATTTGTAATCTGCGAGCTCAGACATTGTGTGTGCTCTCATAGATTAATTAGGATTGGAACTTGATCCAATTCCGTTTTTCAAACGCTTCCTTATTATAAGACACTAGCTAGTGACTTGGTCCGCGTAGAAAAGTTATTTTAGGCAGTAAAACTTGTTTATGCAAACCACCTCTTTATCTTTAGAGATTTAGTCTACTGCCAAAGAAGTCGGTCGCGTCCCGTCGTTCTTGAAAGTTAATCTTCAAAGATAGATATAGTGTCGCGACATTTTTTTTATCATTTAAAATA
This sequence comes from Leptosia nina, assembly GCA_963661955.1. Taxonomy (NCBI): domain Eukaryota; kingdom Metazoa; phylum Arthropoda; class Insecta; order Lepidoptera; family Pieridae; genus Leptosia; species Leptosia nina. The sequence goes on along the minus strand of CAVLEF010000083.1, from coordinate 1,624,822 downwards.
TTACCATTCTTTCATGCATATTTTTTGGGTATTTTGAACCGTTTCTGCAGCGTTCGCAAAAGAAACCCGCAAAAAATTTCTTCACATTTCCCGCTGTTTCTTCGCTCCTATTAATCGCATCACGTTGATATATAGGTTATTGATCTTCCTCTATAAATGCCGTAACCAATACACAAATAAAGATTTCAATTCCCACCAGTATTTCAGGTTCAAACAAACAGACTCTTCAGCTTTATATAGTTACAGGTAGTATTCATTTTCTTTGGCTTTTCATCTAGATCTGTCTTAAATTTCATAATTTGACCATATTGTATAGTAACGTACAAAAACCCTAGTAATATAATCTTAACAAGTTTTATCTGCAGTCTGCCAACTATACCCGTTAAAGAAGTCAAGTGACTGTGTATTAATATTGTTTTTACAATATTACTTACTGAAGTGTGATTTGTACAAACTACAATAGCGACATCTACTGTTTTCTCCTGCAGTGTAGCTTGGGAAGCCTCAGGTCGTAATTATACATATTTAAAGGCTTCTTTAATTATCTACGAATGTAATGTACGTATGTAGATATATTGTAATCCTTTTATATTGAGGATATAATTTATATGATTCATCAACCTTATTCATTTTTAAACGAGAACGCGTAACTTTTACAACATATGTACTAACAAGTTCTTGATATAGGCCCCATGTATTTACATAAAAAAAAAAATTTACACTTATATGCAGTTATAAGTGTATAGAAAAGTTATACATATATTAAATTTAAAAACGTTTGTTACCTAAACGAAAAAGCTTTATAAGCGAAATCACTCGGCTCCCGAATATGGGGAACAAATAAACAAGTTATTACTTAATCCATCATCCCTGTGCAAATAAAACAAATGCGGATGAAACGGCAATGGAAGGCTATCAAATATCAATAAAAGGATAATGTTTCATATATTACAGCCATTTTCCTCTCGCCCAATGTTTTCCATGTGAATGACCCGCGTTTTGTGTTGTGATAGAATTTACAGTCCGCTTGTCCAGCCTAATTGAACATTATAAGGATACAAGACATAGTTTTGTGCCCAAAGTAATGTTATATGTATGAGTTATCTTATCTTAAAATAACTAAAACAAAAAACATTGGTAAGTTTCTAATAGAAAGTTATTCACATAAGACTTTATTTTAATTGAACGACTTCTTTGTTCAAATAAAATCGGTTTAAAACGCGAAATAATGCCGTGGACACCACGGCTGTTAAGCATTATGCGTTAGTAGGTAGAAGGTAAACTTAAAGAAAATAAAGACAAGTATTTCCCCTTTTTAAACCACTTGTACTACTCAGCTTTACAGTTACAAGTATCTTACAGTTACTAAACGTAATCAAACGCCACATGAGAGTAAAGAAATACGCTGTGAAATTATGTTTGTGTAGATAACATCGAAGTTTTCATCGCAAAAATGACAAATACAAGTATGGGTTAAAATCTCGAATTAAAATAGAAATAAGTAGAGTGGAGTAAAATCTTTAATTTATCACAGTAACGAAAATAAATGGCAGTATTCGTTTTCTTCACGAGTTGTACATGCGTCAAAGTCCGTCTAACCTATGTTCAGACTTGCCAAGTTACGTCGGCCGTATTATAGCTATCTATAGAACGTATAACAAAACACAATCGTCCTTGCATGTCAATGCTCTTAAGAATCGCCGTTGAGTTGTAGTCTGTAGACGTCATATTCATTACCGTTTCCTTTCATCCTATAAACAGAGCTTTGCAAATACTGGAGGAAGTCGTAAACCTTACGCTTTGTAAAACATTCATCGTTTGTGTACACTCTGGGATATATATTGTCGGGCTCGTTCGGTCTAGCTATGCTGATAATGAACCAATCGTGGTTTGAATCCCCATCGGGTCCAGCATATTTCTAACTAGCTGTGCCAGCGACTTCGTCCGCGAGAATCATTATTTTAGGCATCCAAATTAGGTTTTACAAACTCCGTCATCTTTATAAACTTAAGCTGTTAGCCACGACGTCGATCTCATCCCTTCCCGTCGTTCTTGCAAGCTAATCTTAAAAGATACATATAGCGTCGCGGACTTTTTGTTAGATTTATTTATTTAATTATACACATATTCTATCATTAACAAAAAAAAAATCTATTGCGATAGACTTATTATATACATATTTTAATAGAGTGATGTTTTTGTCAATTCACCCAAGCTACACGTAAAAATGTCGATCCCCTCTTGTAGCTTATTGATAACACGCATAGCACGGACAAGAGGGGATAATATCAGCAAGTTGGTGCGTGAGTACGGCAGCGCAAGTAAGGGTGGTCGTAATCAGTGTAAGGACTGTACTGAACTCCTGTGTTCAACTCGCCCCGCAATACTTTGACCAGATATATCACAAGGAATAAGTCCCTCTAGATGTGTATCAAAGAAGAGAAATATTTCTTTGATACACATTTTTTCGTTATCTTGACCCGTTTTCGCAGCGTACGCAACTGAAACCCACAGAGATGAAAAATTTCTCCCGTTTTGTTCACATTTCACGCTGTATCTTCGCTTCTATTACTTACAGCGCAGTGTTTTAGTTAATAGCCTTCCTCGATCTTCCAACCAACACAAACGATGTGAACGAATGAAAAGTTATATATATATATAACTTTTATTTCGTTTTAGTTCGTATATATATATACGAACCCGTAGTTTCTGAGATTAGTTCAAACAAACAAACTCTTCAGCTCTCAATGGTTAGACACATTTCCTAGTAAAGTGTTGAATTCCAGAAAAATTTAGTAAAACGTAGTTCCCGTAAAGTCACTAAATTTAAGTTTAAACCGGCTTCGGCTAAAATCACTCGTGTTTGAAAGATAAGAAACTTTTATCATTTCATTGTTTGGTATATTTTTGTTTCGTTCTTCATCTCCGGAATATATATCAAGCTAATGCTAAGTTAATGTGTTTCGTAAGTTAAATACCATTTCGTCTATCATAAGATTCGAAGACAAATGTTATTCTTACCGAAATGATTAATGACGAAAACGTCTCTATAAATCAACTTCATACAGAAGAGGTCATACTGATATTGCTTATTAACAAGATTTAATGCAGCGAAAAGTGGAAAATTGTTATGAAGGTTTTTAATATATATTAATTTGTATTGTAAAACGGTGTACGGTATAAGTTATATATGAACGGCCATATTATCAATAATAAATCATTTTCTTTGTAATGCAAAAATTAGACTAAAATTATAAATTAATTATCGTCAACAATATTTCATACATTTTCTCTACGTCTTAGGTCATTTATATTTAATTAAAACATATTTTAAGAGCATCGCATAAATGTATCTTTTAGATTTTATTAAAATTAAATTAATATATAAAGCTGAAGAGTTTGTTTGTTTGAACGCTCTTATCTCAGGAATTACTGGTTTTAATTTAAAATATGTACGAAAGACTGATTTCGTACATATTTTTAATGACGCGACCGTCGTCGGTTTGCACAAACAAATTTAAACGCCCAAAATAATATTCTACTCGGATGAAGTCGCTGGCACAGCTAGTGTTCCAATAAACAGCTGAAGATCCACTACGCATTCTGTCGATCTCCCGAGGGGCATTGCCTTGATAAATTGGAAAATTAGCTACCAATTGCTTACATACATAATTTAACTGTCGGAAGTAGTTAGTTCGTACGATCAAAACAAAAGAAACGTTTATCTAAAGAAACATCATTTATTTACGATTTTGTTTATAGTAAAATAAACGAAGGCAATTGATTAACGATAAATACCCTAGGTAACGGCGTGTATTGTCTGTTTAATTGCGAAATAGAACTTTACTCATTATAATTTATATGAAGAAATGTTACTCCAATTCCATCCATTCTCATATTAAATAAACGAATGTTTTTTTGTAGTAGCTCCGTAGATATACTAGCATTGCGTTAAATACAGACCTTAACACAATGTAGAATAACATGTTTAACCATTTAACTATAGAGGAGTTTATATATACAGAGAGTATAATATATATTATATTATATATAATTTTTATGTACATTCACTCAAATTAAGACGTTTTTATTAAACAGTGAATCAATTAAGATAACGCGATTCAAATTACGCAATTTGCATAGAGAGCGTGGGAACACCCTTCTTGCTAACAATGTATGCAGACGTGGGATCAGAATCAAAATGGGTTGTGGAGTTACAGATAGACTCATAAGAGCAAATCGATTAAAGTATTCAAAGAAGAGTTATAAGTTAAGGGTGTTAGATCAAAAACGTGAAATAGCGGAGATGTTTTTTTCACGTAGAACTTATTTTTTATTAATACATTATGTGATTAAATTATGATATTTAAAAAGTTATGTTGTTTTACTAACTACATAATAAACTTAAACGAGACAGGACCAAAAATAGGTAAAATGTATATTTTGTAGTCTTAAGAAGTTTGTAGTTCAATAAAATATAATTTACTTGACATTACGAAATAAACTAATAAATTAAAAAGTATTAGAACTAATATAAATGTAACCGATGTAGGTATATATCTTATATTTGACGGAATGGTTTCAACTTCGACGGATTTAAACTCTGCCTTATACATATCCTATATTCAAATACACTACATTGCAGCAGCCCTGGTCACGGGAATACAAAGCAGCCGAAACGTCGGGCAGTCATTCAAAGTCATTTTCAAAAAAGTTTAACTAATATATGTATCGCGTTTTAAACCGTTAAAGTGTTTTATTTAAATGTGTACTACTCGCGTAAACTACACACGTAGGTATCCTACATATCAAACTATTGCATTTTGTCGTACGATTTATTAAACATGAACTTAACTAGGCTTCGTAGTTTAATATAAAGTTACATTTCTATGAGTTAGGCTTTTCCGCTGCAAATATCAAATATATCCCACGCCGGAGGTATTAACGGAATTGCCAACTTGCGAGTCACACCGCACTAAACCTGCAATATGTGGCTCGTTCCTCATCAAGAGATCACTTGCAATGAGCACGGCGTTTATTGAAAACAAGAGTTTTGCCGCACTGCACTTTGAAAGCTGCAATATTTGCAAACGACCTATATATAAGAGGGTATTAAGGGAATACGGAAATAGATTTGTCACGTGTAGTGATTAAAAATAAAAAAGAGGCGTTCCTAGTCGTCTTTAAGTTAATATTTAGTTTCTGTAGAAAAGAAACTCCAAGATGTTAAAAAAAAATTGACTCGAGTGGATCTTGAACCGGCGTTTACAGCGCTCTGTGCAGCTCAAGTAATCGTAGCTAGCTGGTTCAAGTCCCGCCCGTGTCGTTATTTATATCAGGCCGATGTGCAATAATATGTGTAAATATGATAGTTTTCAAAGTGACTATTTGCTATATAATTTATTCGGAAATTTAATGAGGAAAAACCTTGGACCATATAATTAAGCGTAAGCAGGCGATAAGACATCAATATTGTGCTTCCAACATGAGTATCGATATTATTATATTTTTAATAACAGAGGAGGAAGGTGAAATTCTCATACATACTACCCAACCTTCTGAGAAGATGCACTACCGTTGCCTTGGACATTTGGAAATCCACTTACTGAAACTGAAAAGCGATGACACTTTGGTTCGTGACACTTATGGAACGATATTCCCAACATTTAACATCTAGATTTTTCAGGCGAACTTGTTTCAGAAATAAGATAAAGATAAAAGAAATACCTCGAACCTAGTGGTAAGCAAACCTACGAAACGTTGAGTATTTTTATATTGCTACCACGATGAGCTTGTCAAATGTACTGCAATAGTCCATCCATCGCTTTATTAACACGATTTGAAGATGTCCTAAAATAAAACTCTTATTCGAGCCAAGGTTCATTGTAAACACCGCGATAAAAACTTTCCTACAAGAAAACATCCACTTTGCGGAACGGATCTACGCGTAGCACGAGTTATCATTGAGTCATAAAACAAAACTCGTTTACGAACTTTAAAGCGTGCACTTAAATGTGAATGGATGGTCGAGATGTATGTTTATTTATATGCTACTCGCTGCTTCCATTTGTTTCCTGTCTATTGGGAGTAGGTAGGTAGTGAATACATCGCGTATACTGAGAAAGATTTTTTTCGGAAAATAAATCTAGCACCAAAGACTATCTTTTAACATTAACGCACAGGAATTACGTTTTTGTAGTAATCAAATTTAGTCAAAATCTACATTATAAAGCTGGAGAGTTTGTTTGGTCGCGCTTATCTAAAGAACTATTGGTTGGAATTAAAAAAAAAAATTGTCTTTGTTGGAGCATTTATCGAGACTGTTAACTATTATTCATCAAGCTGCGACTAATAGGAGCGTAGAATTTGTGGGAAACGTAAAAAAAATCGGGAAAAATTATTTGTCTTTGAGGGATTCAGTTGCGTGCGCTACGAAAACGGTTCAAGATATTCAAAAAGTAATCCAAAAAATGTTTAAGACTAAATACTGTCTATAGTTTACGCGAATAGTACACATGTAAATAAAACACTTTTACGGTTTAAAACGAGATATATTAGTTAAACTTATTCCCCGTTGTCTCCTCGTGACCACGGCAGCTGCAAAGCATCCAAAACGTCGAGCCAAATTTAAAAATAATTTTCAAATAAGTTTTACTAATATATCTCGTTTTAAACCGTTAAAGTGTTTTAATTAAATGTTTACAACTTTTAAGATTAATTCGCAAGAACCGTTCTAATGGATATTGAATATTTCAAAGTAAGCTGACCTAGTAAAAGAACTTTGTCCAGGTCAGTTAATTATAAATATAAATCGGTTTGTAATAAAACCATGGAATTGTTGTAAGCTAATATTATATGCTATTTCATCAAAATCAATTATTTTAAGTACCAAAGCATAACGTAAATTTCTTCATTTTTACAGACAATATGCTTGTCTGTAAAAATGAAGAAGTGAATGAGTTTAAATTTATTTATTTAATTTGTTTGTCTTTGCATATTCAGAACTCCTATTTGCATTGTTAATTTTCCATATACGAAACGCACATTTTCATTTCGTCAAATATATTTACGTATTATTATAATAAGCTACTATTTTTGTCTTAACGGCTTAAGCCAAAAATTAACAGACACAATTCCACGTAATATTATTCACGCCAATACAAGTAGTATTGGCTTCCATGTTTTATTAAGCGCAGATAGAACGAGCGTAATTCTTTTTAAAGTTATTTAAAATGTATTCCAGTACTAGAATGCCTCTCTAGAGCACAATATTGTCTCAATGCATCGTCTGCAATCTATAAAAGCCAAAGCGACAAATTGTTCACTGTGTTTATTTTGAGTTGTGATATATTTTAGTTGCTGATAATACCCTTTCTGGGGAATTATTTATATACTATATTACGCGTGTATATAAACGCCCTACAGCTTTATATTCTCTAAGAATTATAAAGATATATATAGAACTCGACATTTTTGTAACATTATGAAAGGGTAATGCTCACACTCTGTTATAAAATGGAAACTTATTTAGCCGTCGTTATTAAAGTTTTTATATATTTCGTACAGGTAACTAACTATTTTCTATGTCCATATATTGACTGCGGCCAAACGGACAAACATCTACTAATTGCTATCTAACTACTTTCTTTTTTGTAATATAGCTTAAGAGTATAATTTTTTTCATTTAAGGAAAATACTAATTGATCTTTGTTTCTGTTACACTTTATACAACTAATAGAACAAGCACGTTATCTTCTAAAACTACTTTTTTAGTTTATTGTTAATATATGTTAATAAGTTACAGTACTGTACTGTACTCTACAGTATTGTACTAGACTGTACGATAATGTACCGTACCGTACATGACCTCGGTTCAAAACTTGATTAGCATCATAAACTTGGTTCAGAAATATCGCGTTACCACGTGTAATCATTTGGTCCACAACGTTTAACCGTGTTACATTAAATCGAGTCGGAAATCGGACATCGGCTCACGGCTTCCTGCAGGCGACATGTAGGCTCACTTATCATATTCGGGAATTGAAATTACAAATCGGGAATTGATGTCTAACGCGCATTTGTACTATCTATTAACGAATTTCACATGTAATCAGACTATTTTAGCTTTTAACTCAATTTCACGTGTTGAATTTAGTTCAATCGTTTTGCCTTCCCTAAAACTCTATAAACACTGAAATTTTATGTAATGGTTTAAGTTAACGTCAGAACATAACGAATGGTTTTATTGAAATAGAATAATGGTAACTTAAAATTGTTCCAGCCATTTTTTTTAATTTTCCTTACGCAAAACCGTTATAATTCAAGGGACATTAAAGAAAATACTTCGCGAAATCGGTTGTCACCATATGCGCTTAGCAACACATTCGATTTCTTGTGTCTTGTGTCTCATGTGATTTATTTTGTATAAGTTTTTTTTTCTCATTTAATTTAAAGCGTTTGCCAATATCCGTTACATTGATTAATCTATAGAAACTTAAATAAGAAAACGTATTCAAATAGTTTAACCTTAATCAACAGGTCCTGGATTCGATCCCCACCAGCTCCAACATTTTTCTTATGAATCGATAATATAGCCCTTTTTTTACTGTGTGAATGCCTAATGCACACCCACATCTGGCAAAAGTGACGTGGGGAGTGTGTTATATCGTACTACAACCTCCTCGGAGACAATAGCCTACTACTACCCTTTCTGGGTTTCCCTGGGAAACCCTGGGATGATTATTAGCCCTACATTGCTTTGGACCACTGGATTGGACCAACGAACCCTACAAATGTAATAAAATAAATAGTAAGAAAGCACTAATTTCCTGACCCCGATTAATTAGAAATTTAATTACAATAAATCTCTTGCGGGTAGCAGGCAACCCACGTAATAAATTAAAGTAAACATATGAAACCTTTACTCCTAGAAACAGGGTAAGCGGCCTTAAGCGATTTCTAATTTTGGACTTTCAATAGATCTCTCGAGTATAATGGGATCAATTTTATTCAATAGTTCGCAACTGTAACAGATAACACAAATACATACTTCAACTTGAAAGAGCTATTCAATATTAATAGGAAACTATTTTTACTCCTCTCAGATAAATGCTTCATTGAACTTTTGGGAATATGACAGATAATAAAAATGCACGTTTCAGATACTTTGCAGCAGCCATGGTCACTTCAAAGCTGCTACTGTAGCGCCATCTGTTTATTATAGTTATCTGATAAGGGACAGACTGATAATCAGCGCTTAGCAAGCATTGCTAAGCATTAGCTGAGCCCAGCTTGTAACTTATACAACAAAAGTTATTATGTAAATAAACTGGTTATATTGGATAAAAATTAGTTATATTTGAGAAGAAATAATTTTCTCATTCACCATCCCCCAAGGTTATCTCTAAGAATTAAATATCACGGCACGATATCGAATTACTTGCCAAATTTCGTTATCGCCAGTAATCGATCAAGTTACACTGGGACGCTAAAAGCTGGAGAAAGCTCAGACCGCAGCGATTCGTTTGATCTACGCAAATTGAATTTTAGGCCGCGGTCTCTTATAAACGCCGTCAGCCTCGTCCAGTGAAACGTGCTATCCTGGATCAAGACTTGGTCAGTCTTCAATACATCTCATATGTCCAGAATCATGGTCCATTTATAATAGTACTCGATAAATAAACCAATAGCAATAAGAGACAACATTAAGCAATGTCTGTAGTTTCCACAAGTACTTTTTATTCTCATTAATAAAAGATCAATAAAAGACTTTAACGGCTTAAAACGCGAAATATATTTATTTATTTCAAAGAAGCTTACCAACTAATACATAATAAAATCTTTTACAAAAAAAATATTAACTTATGGGACGATATATATTCAAATTAAAGTTGTGTACAACATTGCTATCAAGAAAAAAAGATATGAAAAATAAAGAAGTAAAATTAAATTCGTTATTAAATAACAATGTTTTTGGGTTTTTTTATTTACACCTCGACCCGATTGCTGCTGCAAAGCATTCGAAACGTCGGATTCGTCGGTCGTCACGTTTTAAGCCGTTAAAAGTGTTTTAGTTACAAAATTATATTATACAGCAAAGGAGACCAAAGCCTTAACCGCTCGCCCAGACCTTGAACATCTGTAAGGAATCTAGCTGATCTTAATACATTTGGAATTATTGAGGCGACATAATTGTCCGTAAATTGAACAGTGATTCCATCATATTTCTCCTCGAAGGGGAGTTTTGGATCTAAGAATTACTTATAATGATTTTTTTGAAGTTTGTTTGACAAATCCTTTGGAAATATTATTATAAAGGGTATTGTAGGATGCCTAATAATGTGATATAGAGTTTCTTTTTATGAAATTCTTCATTTTTATATTATAGAGGATTGAATTTTAATACCATCTGGAGAGATGCCAGCGCCGTAGCTTGTTTATGGCACCGTGCATTCATAAAGGAGATCTTGGTTAGAATTGAAGCATATATTATTAGTTTTAATAATTTATTTGGTTGGATAGAGCAGTCAAATTAATATATTCAATAACAAAATTACAAAAATCTATTACTATAACGCGTTAAACGTAACATAACGTTTAATCTGTATATTGTGAAGTATTCTGTACTTCAATAAAAATGTCTTATACACACCTATAAATGAGGCCGCTAGAGGCAGAGTAGCCTAACTGCAATTTTATGACTTATTTACATTTCTAATGACTACAAATGTTATTCTACAAGAGCACAGTGACCGAAAATTAATTAAATTTAATAAAATATGTGTCGGTAACGGTCAACGTCATGGACCGGGCACATATAGTTAATACCCAGTTAAGGTCATGAACTAAAGCAATAATAAAATATGTGTCGGTAACGGTCAACGTCATGGACCGGGCACATATAGTTAATACCCAGTTAAGGTCATGAACTAGGGTTATTAATTTTAAGTTTATTGTATGATGGTAGTAAGTACTATACCGATACGTTTTACATTAATGTGGAAAAATATTAAAGGAGATATATATTATGCATATTAATAGTAAATATGTTTATTTCTCTAATGAATGTTTAAATGTTCCTAAGATTATTTACGTATGTACAAGATCTTACACTTAAATGCTATGTGCTTGGCAGTTACGAAGGGACTCGTCATCGAGCGGATGGCCGAGTTGTTATAGTTCATTTATCTATTTCCCTTATCAATTGATATGTAGGATGGTATTTGGGTGTAATACTTATAATTTCATAAATCATTTAACAAATACTTCCGGTATCCATTCTTATTTTATAAATCTTTTTTCGATACATCCGATTGAGAGTATATCAACGATTTTTAAACACACCGGTTGAATTGTTAATAGATCTACGAAACGGACTTATCAAGTGTTACAATTTAATAAACCTATGGTATGATTTACTTAATTAATCTTTCCGTTTATTTATGTAAATCATACATTATTAATCAGTAAATAAATATTGGTAACTGATTATAAGAAGCATTTCCGGTTGATGTTTGATTGGTCGATGTTAACCGACCAATCAGGCATCAGTGTTGTTTTTTAAAAAGATGCTTCTTGGTGTAAGATGGAGCGAAAGCGTTCAGTGCGATTGTAGTCGTGAAACTGAAACGAACGATTATAAGTGTTCCATAAATAAAGTAAAGGAAAAGTAAGTTTCGTGCTGTTATTTCACAACGGCGCCCTTCTGGGCTTATAATGGTAAAGAATTATCATAAGTCTTACACAAATAATAGTACAAATTCATTTTCGCCTAAAATCATGTTTTTTGTTATTTGGCCACTCTGCCTCTAGCAGCCTCGAATATAAGCGCTTGAAATTTGATATCGAAAGCGAAGATTCTAGAACCAGTAAATTCGCCGGTGTGACGATGTTTTTGCATTGTTCTCCACACAATGGGTTGCGTCAGAGTGATTAATTACCATTTCGAATTGCCAACAATAGAAATATGATAGATGGAATTGCGTAGATTTTTATTTTGACTGTCCGATCAGATGGCTACGAGTATAGGGTTTCAGTCGGTCTGTGTTTAATTAGAATCAACCACAAATCTCATTTGTCCATGAACGCTTTTCCCTTATTTTGTAACATACCACAAACGATCATACATTTACATATATATAAAGTAACTGACATATTCACTTATTGTAAAACTAAACTATGTACGTATAATTGGCATAACTATTCTGTGGGTTCGGTTCGGTGCAAAATTATTTTAGCTATAAAACTAAACAAATGATGTTGTTTAATTTTCTCACTGCATTAAATTGATTATGAGTTAGTACTATAAAGAAGTGCCCTACATGTCGAAGAGTTGTGAATGACCTAATGCTAAACTGTGATTAGGAAATGTTAAAAACATCGGTAATGTTAAATCTATATATTCATCTTTTCAGTTTCCAATAAATATATAGAGATCTTAAGATATATTTAATTAATAAATTTATTTGTTATTTTATCAATTATCGAGTTCCTATAACAATGTACAAACTACACTTAAGTATTTGGTATTCGTTTGAATAGTAAAAAAGACGCCGAAAAGGCCGAATACCGAATATTCTTTGCAACCATAGTAAAAACGATAAATTGGTTTTAAGCGTTGCCTTCTTTCACGTTGAAAAACCGTTTATGCATTTTATTGATTTAAAAAGATAACTAGAAAGAAATATATTACAGGATAACGATGTAGGTAAGTTATCTGTAACATTTAAATAAAACACTTTAACGGTTCAAAACGCGCCCCGTGACCACGGCTGCTGCAAAGCATCCGAAACGTCGGGCCGAAGTTAAAAATCATTTTCAAATAAGTTTAACTAATATATCGCGTTTTAAACCGTTAAAGTGTTTTATTTAAATGTGTACTACTCGCGTAAACTATAGACAGTATTTTATCTGTAACATCTTAAATAATAAATTGAAGATCGTTCATAACTGAAAAAAAAATACGACTCGAGCGAGACTTAAACCGACATCCACAGCGTTCCGTGCTGTTGCTCGTACCAATTGACATTATCACTCATTATCGAATTTTTTCAACCTGTTGATACGCTTTTTAATTTATATAGTGCCATCATTATGTGCCATAATATGTAAAAAAATAAAGTTTTCAATCATAAATAACGTAAAGAAAATAATCTAAAGTAGCCCGTGATACCCTTTTGTACAAAGTCTGTTTTAAAATAAATTGGTTCTAATTAGCAGTTGAATAGGCTATTAATTGTGTGTCCCTGTAGTGTAACATATACGCAGCGTTATTTGGACCTCAAACCTGCGGTCACCTAACATTTAGTCGCACTTGCACTAGATAGAATTACGTAATCCCGCTAGTTAGAGAACAGTTATACTCGGCTTAGCTCTACATAAGACAGAGATTTCATTTACTTCACTAAATCCAAATTGAGTTTAAAGTCTTAATTAGCTAATGTATTTATTACTGCATCTGAAGATGTTACGATGTTGCATTAGACTGTTCTGGTAACAGAACAGAATAATGCTATATTCGTAGACAGTAGACATAGAACCACAGCTAAATTGGTTTAACCTAAATATAACTATCAGTTTAGGTAAAGCTTTGCTTTTTACAGGCAAGTAGCTACAGTAGCACATTTTACCCGACTGAAACTAATTTCTACCCCTGGGTTTGCACCTTGGATCATTCAAGCTTAATATAGCCAAGTGCTGCGTTTAGCCACTGAGGCCGTTTAAATGAAGACCACATACTTAGTAAAATTTTTATATAAGTGTTTCCCTACTTATTGATTCAAATATACATCATATTTGCATGTGTTTTATTTAAATGCATACTACGTGCGTAAACTACAGACAGTATATTGTAAGCATTCTTATGTTAGATCCAGTAAAAGATGTAGTGTACTCTATACTAAACTTTGTCGTCAATAATGAATTATTTAAAATTCTTCAATACGAGTGCTTCAATACTTTTTCATCTACAATACTCCAATAGAATTTCCATTACCAAGGACATTTTCATTTGAACGATTTGAATAAAAACTTGGTAAAATTGAAATTTCCCTTTTATTACAGTCAACTTCAGCTTACACAAAACAAGGCGAAAACCTCATACAACAGTCGATCTATAATAATTACTTAATACCGTTCTATTCGAATTGGAAGTTATAATAACACGATTTCAATAATCTAAAGTGTGTCTGTAGGTAAGTAAGTAAGTAAGTTCTTAATTGAATTTCTGGGTAAATAATAACCGGGGATTCCCCGTTAGTAATTTAATAAGGATTGAAATAGCCGAGCCCGCTCCTAATTGCTTTTATTGTAACACACCTTACATAAGCTGTATTTGTGATTTTGATTAATATACTCACATATGGAACTTATTCAATTAGTTTTAGCCTTGGATTCAATCACCTGTAACAATATTGTGATAAAACCTTTACGATAAGGTAGATTGGAAAAGATAGCGGTGTCCTAAGTTTAAACGTAGGGGCACGAGATAAATCGTTTAGTTGAGAAGAGAACCTTCCTTCCTTCTTGAATTTTCCAAAATATTTTCACAAAAATATAATTGGCGCTATACTTCTTTTTTTAAGACTACGACACAACGACGGAACAAACAAGGAGAAAAGTTAAGTAATATTATAATTGTATCGCACAAATATTGCGTGTATTTGTAATTTATTATTTTGATGTTTTAATAAATCTAACATGCATACGCAATTGTTAAGGTTGAAATTAGATTGCGCGGAAGGTGCATGTATCAATAAGTTCGGATAAAAAATTCGGCGGACTCGGTACCTCAATAGGTTGAGCAACAGCACGGAACGCTGACGATGCCGGTTCAAGTCCTGCCCGAGTCGAAATTTCATTTAAAATCGGTTTAGGCGCAATAATTCTTTTTCTTATTTTAGTTAATACAAACATCTGGTTATAGCTACAGACACTAAAATAAATGATAATCATTGTTAATTGCAAAGTGCGTGTCTTTTCAGACATAGAAGGTGTGGTGAATTCAACTATTTTGCGCTATTTATTAAATAAAAAAAATATCTTCTTAGAATTTGATTGAGGTTCAACTCAGTTAAAATGAGATAGGGACTGCTGAGGGCACTCTGTTTAATAGAGAAAATGTAGTAATATTACGTAGTATTCAGGCAATATATTGCACGTCAAAAACATGTCTCCAAAGTCTAGTGTATAGTTTGCACACACAAATACAAACAGATACTTGTATCGCGTGATAAATGAATAATCCGATTACGATGCAAGTTATTGTATCTGGGAGATACAACTCACATTTCCGAATAAAATAATGAAATTATCGCGCAATACTTTTCGAACAGCAGAAATTATTGTTACACTTTCTGGGAAAATGTTTTCGCTTACTCGTGTTTGCGCTGAATTTTGAATCTATGATGCCGTTCTTTTTAAATATTTTATTGATTTGTCTTATATTTATATCTTCGATTCATAGTATGATAAAATAATTAACACTCCACATGAAACCTTTTTAATGGTTTAAAACATGAAAGTTTGGAAACTTCCCCAATTTTTTTTACATTTTTTTGATATAGCGTTTAACTGCCATATTTTTCAAATACAACTTTTAGCACTAACAGTTTAGATTGTTGAAAACCCGGTATATATATTAGTGCATTAAGCTTTCTACTTTATATTCATAGAGGTGTGCTTCTAATCGTGAGGGTCTAAAGTTCAATCTTTGCACGAAAAATATAAAAAATCACTTTAAACCCATTTCAATAAAACTCTTTAACGGTTTAAAACGCGATATATTTTAGTTAAAGTTCTTTGAAACCGGCCCGACGTTTCGGATGTATTGCAAAAGCCGTAATTACTCGCGAAAAATACAAATAGCATTCAGTTTAAACCTCATCTATCTCAATAGCAAACTGCGGCTTGGCCGAACTTTTGACGGTATAAACCGTTTCGGATGCTTGTTCTTTACCGTTTATACCGTTAAAAGTTCGGCCAAGCCGCAGTTTGCTATTGAGATAGATGAGGTACCTATATACTACTATAGTAGTATATAGGTATAAACCACATATATGTGGTTTGACTTTACGAAAATACGTCCTTATATTTCGTTTTAAACTACGTCGGCATAAAATGCAAAAACTCTTTTAACTTTATTGATCAAAGCATAAACATAGTCTAAAGTGATGTAACGAAAACCAGCGTTTAAACGTTTATTTACGCAAACGAAAAGTACAAAAGCTTTTGATGGAAGGTCAATTGACAGTGGCCGCGATGAAAAAGTTTAAATAAACTGTCGATTTATTATTGAATACCACTATGATGGATAGCAGTTCTTTGGCATACCACACTGAGGTAGAAATATAAAATAGAACTATTTATTTTGATAGTTTTGTTCAAAGGCGTATGTTTGATGCTTCTTATGTAATGCCAGACTACATTCGTAATCGCAATTATTTTAGATAAATCAAAGATTTATAAGCTTCGTCAGCCAATATACAAAGAAAGAAAAAAGTTATCGTTATATTCAACTAGTATTAAATCCTGCCAAAATTTTAAAATTATACATTTGACATATTTTTTTTTTAAACTTCGTCTGTCAAACGGGACTTGAATCTATTTTGTCGTCATAAATACAATTATAATTTGCATGCGCAAATTTCCAATGATGGTAGTTTGTTGCCCGCCGACAACGTGATGGTTTTTTTGTATTAGTTTATATAAAAAACATCATTAAATAAATCTTTGTGAGCTTTTGATTTTTGGTATTGGTATTTAAAATAACTTTATAGCTTCGAGTCGATTCATGTTTACTTCCCTTGCTGTTCACACCGCGACTATCACTTAGGGCCGTAGAACCTTCACTACGCGATCAACTGTTTTCTGGAAAGACTAGCCTATTGTCTTGCGTACATCATCGGATCATCATGGGTTCCGTTCATGAAGCTTCCACGCATATTGAGGTGATTCAAGTTGGGGCGACGTACATCTTGGGCGACCCTTGGTTATTCGGTTTGTTTTAAAGACTGTCTATCTCTCTATAAAACAGTCGCCTTACGAACTACTGATCACTACTGTATGCGGTATGATTCCTACAATTCTGTTTCTAGCCAGATGCGTCGCGAATATTCGCAATAACCCAACTCTTTCGCCAACTCGTCAGTTATATGCCCTCTACGTTGTACAAAATTGCGGAAAGGTCAACTAAAATGCAGTCCGCCACTTTACAGAAACCGCTTAATTAATTTACTCGTAAAACCCTTTGCTGATATAATCCAATAGAGATGTAACGTTGGAGTCATAAATAAAAGTACATATTGTCCCGTGAAGATTGCAAACCTGCGCGCTTTCCGCATGAAATATTTCATGAATAATTCTATAAGATGGGAAAGTCGTGAACACAAACATAGATTTTTGAATTTTCTACTGCTTTCTTGAATTTTCCGCAGATCAGAAATCTTGTTGTACCACAGGGTTATTATTTCTAACATATCGCACGGCTTTATCAGTAATACGTAAAGTAAAGAATAGTTTAAGTAGTGTATACCATTTTGTCCTACTTTTTTGCTATCTGAAAGTTTGTTGACAGTGGTTGATCATATATGTGATGTAAGCAGCGAACAGTAAGCAAGTTAAACTAAAAAGGCAGAAAATGGGAATATTTTTAGTAATACATATAGTGGTATAAGATAAAAAATATATGAAAAAAGTTGTTACTAGAATAATGCGATATATTGTTTAAATCATATTACATAACTTAACGTTTTTATATTTATTTAAATTAAATATTTATATCTTTTCTATTTATTATAACTACATACAATAAATTGTGAAACAAGTTAACAAATACATTTTACGGTTATAACTATTAAAAGTGATTTATTAAAATGTGTTATACTCGTGTGAACTACAGAAGATCATTGAAAATATATTTGCCACCAATAATTTGTATGAAATGTGAAATTTGTTGCAACACTTTACAATTGACACCAAACACACGTTCTGTGAATGCGCTGACTGCAATTTGACTGCAAACGGTTGCTTCAAAATATTTCAAGAATTTAACCATTCACTCCGCACTTTGTTTGCGGACTTTTCACAATAGCTTAAACTACTTTTAGACTTCCATAGTACAGTTATATGATTTATTCTAAAAATATTTTTATTCGGTTTAAATTAATTTAATTATTGTTTGTTCAATATAATAATATGGCCTGTTGAGATCTAAATTACGTTATTGCTGACAAGTAAATAAATGACAGAGAATTTGTGCACGACAAGAAACATCTAGTTAATAGATAGTAAAAAAAACATTGATTTTACATAATTTCAGCCGAAAATCGTCAAGGAGTTCTCTTCACTGTCTCTTGACGCCAACATCAGATCTGCTCTAAAATTGTATTACTGCTTTAAAGTACTGAATGAAAAATCTTTAAGCACACTAGTCGCGTTAAATGTTTTAAAGTTCCCCTTGATTTCTCAGGTCACAGAGTCATCGAGAGGAATTTTCTTCAAATTTAACTAAGGCCCTATGTTTTGAGAATAATCGAAAATAATGTATAATGAAAACTGTATCGACCACGACTGCTGCAATGCATCCGAAACGTCGGGCCGGAGTTAAAAATAATTTTCAAACAAGTTGAACTAAAATATATCGCGTTTTAAACCGTTAAAGTGTTTTATTTAAATGTGTACTACTCGCGTAAACTATAGACAGAATTTATATCCAGTTTCCAGGCCTTTAACGTGCTAGGCGACGGGATGATGAAATTTGTACAATTTAATTCCTAAATTATTTTTTATTTGTACAATTTAATTCATATATTATACTATATTAGTACCTCAATGTTAAGTGCCAAGTATTATATTGCTTTCAAAGAAAGAACCCTCTCAGATTCCTCCCCTTTGACACTGTTAAAGATGCAAATATTGCTATTCTAAGAATTGGCACTACAAGTTTTCAATATCTTTCAAGTCGTGACACTAAAAGTGCCTCCTTAAAATGGATTGCAATATTGATTTCTGTTAATAAAAGGGATTATATCTTTATTCGTGCCAGTAAACAAGAAATACGTGTCGAAACAGAACAGGACAAACAAGCCTGTTCTGTCATCATACAAATATACCTAGTACTCATATAAACAAGTTTCACAATATAATCCTCTTATTTAGGTGTACACACCAAAATATGTCTTAACTAATGGAAGACGTATATTTGTAATAGACCTCATTAATAACAAGTTAAGGAGGATTGCAAGGATTCGAGCTATTAATTGATCAAAGGAACTTGTAAACAAGCATAATAGTTGAGCTTTGATTTCTCGAAAGCGTTGTTATAAGTAACAAGGTGTAAGTTGAGGGGCAAACTCGCCAGAAATGTAATTTACTATTTTATATGTTGTATGTGAAAAGTTATGAAAATTTAAGAATAAGTTATTCCAGTCTCATTCGTGCCAATGTCTGTATCACGTGAACTTGAAGACTCCGCGATTCGGGATTATAAAAAAATATTAATAAGCATTGGACGTGGAAATGAAATCTACAATTTTTTATTATATTTTTTATTATAAATTGAAGTTTCGTGTCACTTAACCAGTGTCTTTTCTGCTGAACTCAACTATCACGTAAGAGATGGCGCTATTGTAGAAAATATTGACTTTGATGTTATGGACCTCCATTTTTATCCCTCCATTAACACGGCCCAAAAAAATCGAAACGTCGGGCTGCAGTTAAAATAATTTTCAAATAAGATTAACAAATATAAATCACGTTTTAAACTGTTAAAATTTCTTTTAGTAGTGTTTTCCTAAAAGTATTTTGTGAGACTGTAGAAGTCACATATGAATATTAATGTGTTTCTTATAAAGATAACATAAGTGGCTTAACTTACGAATGTCGTTTGTCAAATAGATGTCAATCATACTCGTTAGTTTTTATCTTATTTTTTTAATAGCGCTTGTGTCTTCGTTGATCCGTACTGCGCAAGTGTTTGTTTATTTCACATAAGTACATCTTGCCTGAAAATTTTCCTATCATATAAAAAAATATATATAATATAAGTATCAAAGAGATGTAGGCATTTAAAATAATTAAAAATAATTAAAATTAAACTTAACTTAAATGTAAATTATAATTCATTTTATACCTCGCCTTGTATAAAAATGGGTTATAATATAAGTTAGTAAATTAGCTTACTGGTCCCTTGTATGACTGTTTTCTCAGGATTCAACCTTGGTAACTAATGTAATTAACACAACGTAAGAGTGCGTTTACATCTGCATTTAGTAAGAACTATATGGAACTACTAAAGTGGTAATATATTTATTTTTAGAGTTATTCGTTAATGACACCGCAAAACTATAACAAAGTTCGCTAAATTAATTACAATATTAATACCAAATGCAAAGTCATTTCAAAGCTCCGCAATTAAAATTCTGTAGAAGTGAAAAAAATATATATATACTTTATTCTCTTTAAAATTTTAAAAATTATTTAGATTCGTCAAAAACATTTTTGTTTGTCTGTCTGTTCGTCGTGTTTCTACTGAGTGTTCAAAAGAGCAACATAACTGAGAAGAACACCCAAGAAACTCAGTCCGGCTTTTTTTTAACATTTCTTATAAACTAATACATAAATGTGCATAAACATTATATGTTGCTTAAAATTTCAGAATTTATTCCAAACTAACAATAGTCGACTATCGTGTCGCATGTTTTTATATAGATTTTGAATATATGGAGAAAATCTTAAAAATATGTCGGGGTATTTTCATAAATCCTTTCGCGTTTTAAACCGTTAAAAGTGTTTTATCAAAATGTGTACTACACGTGTAAACTATAAATCATATTAATGTATTAATATGTATTTAGAATTGGGGTTACTTATTTATCTTACCATTAAAATTTTGTTGATTAAGTTAGAACCACGCGCTGTTGTCGTTTATTTGTATTTTTTGTATAATATCTTAAACGAATTGTCAAACGGAAGTCCCTTTAAAAGAAACTTTGTATTAGGAAAATAAAACATGATAATATAAAGATGATAGTTTGCGTATTCGACACCCGTGCGATCCGTATGTGACGCTACTGTTGGCGAACTACCTATTTTAATATAACATGTTAATTAGAATTATTGTAAGCGTCGAACTGATGCATCGTGCACTGGGAGACACATAGTATTAATCAAATGTAGTGTTTTTATATTACATAATAATTAAGCAAATGAGTTTTTTTGCAACCACCGGTGGCGACTAACATAATTAGTTAGTAAATAATTTTGCTGTACACAATGAAAACAATATAAATATTCCCTTGAATTCCTCTAAAATAAAAATAGTCGAGTGATGAAATGCGTCCCTTATGAAATGGTTAAAATCACATTTTCCTTACATTTATTTTGTTTTCAACTGAATTGTTCTTCGCTATGAGGTAACGCAAATATTTACTTTGGAACTAATACGGTAGCAACTGGATATCAACGTTTTTCTGGCTCGTCTATTTTCGTAAACAGATGGTTTTTAAGATAATATATCCAGTTCTTGCGTAACTAGAAATGCGTTTGACAAACTATTTATCTTCTAAATAAAACACTTTACCGGATTGAAACGCGATATTAACTACGGCCCGACGTTTCGGACGCTTTGCATCAGCTGTACCACGTCTGTAGCTTACGCGAGTAATACACATTTAAGTAAAACACTTTAACGGTGTAAAACGAGATATATTTTAGGTAACTTGTTTGAAACCGTTAAAGTGTTTTATTTAATAGTAACTTTTTAAAGTTTTATTTGTGTTTATTAAATCCAATGTTAATTCCATAATATGAGTATAGTCTGTAGTGAACTTAGTAATCTTTAAAATGCAACTTTTAAAAATATTTACTTTATATAATATGAGGCCGCTAGAAGCAGAGTAGGTAAACCTGCAATTTTCATGACATTTGTTATATATATTTTCATAGTCTAAAAATTTTAATCTACAAGAGCACAGTAACCGATTATTGAAAATGATGTTTTTTGTTATTAGGCCACTCTGCCTCTAGCAGCCTCATATAAATTATCTGTATTTTTTTTTTCTTAAAGGTAAATTATGAAATAGTATCTTATTTCACCACATCATACATCGTTTATCGATAGCGTGAGGGAGACTTAGTTTTATACGAGTAAGGGAGTAAGAATAGAAGAATAAAAAGTGTGTTTTGTAATATAGGAGTGAGTCTGTAGTGTCTTATTGGGAATATAACATCGCTTCTACCAAAACCGACTGTAATGCGAAATGGGTAAACGTGATAAGGGCCAGAGGTCCTAGGTTGTAATCCCGGAGAAGCAACAAATTGTTTCGGTCGAGCAGCGCACAAAAGTCTGATTAATTAATTAATTAGTTGCCTGTAAAAGATCAGTAAAACGGATACAAAAATATGATCGTTGGAGTTTCATTTTTTCTACCAAAACCCACATAACATAAATGGATGCAGTAAATACGGCCCATTGCATTTTAACAAGCGATTTCAAATTCCTCGTTCGTTATATTCCTCTCAAGTCTTAACTAAGTATCGGGAATCGATTCTTGTCCAATCTGAATAATATGTAAATTACTTGAGTATTATAGTCCGAATTTAATTCGATATTTGTACTTTGCCGTCGCTGACTAAATTTGTATCTTTTGAGAGCTTGTATTGGACAATTAAGTGAATTCAAATGGTGGAGACTTAGTAGTAATAATTTTGATATCGGACACTTAATTTGAAGAAAATAGCAAACTACGACGAATCAGAAAACGCTAGCGCAGTTTTGACTTTGACATTAGGGATGCCTTTCATCTTCAGTCCCTCCATGAACACAGCTGCCGCAAGGCATCCGAAACGTAGCAGTAGTTAAACTAAATTAAAAGTAAAATATATTTCGCGTTTTAAACCGTTAAAAATTGTTTTTTTTTTAATTGTGAAAATTTAAAGTAACATCTATATTATCAAGCAGTTAATCAGACTATCCTTTTTGTGTGATGACGATGATATTTAATAACTTTAACCCAAGTCCATAATCACTACATAGTAGAAAACAAATTCCCTTTTTCTGTCCCTATGTGCGCTTAAATCTTTGAAATTACACAACGGATTTTGATGCGGTTTTGTATTATTTCATGCTGATAAGCATTGCATTCAAGCGAAGCTGGGGCGGGTCGCTAGAAGACTATAACATACATGTTTTAACTAACATATCATACAAGTTTAGTTCAACGAAGGTATGCAACAGCATTAATCTGCGTTTAGCTCGCGGCGAAAGAGAAAAATTCCACGAATTTCGTTGATAACACACTAATACCCTAATACCTGTGATCCTGATATGTTATCAAGTGTAATCTCGTTCATTTCGCTCGAAATTGTGTTCTGTCTTGCGCTGTATACGGATTCTCATTTCGGGCCTTCCCAGAAACAACTTCCAACAACCTCATAGCAATCTGTGAATATTTTTTTCCAAAACAGCTCGAATATTCTTTTTGGTTCGGAATTTCAGTTGCACATTTTTGCGTCGCGCTTGCAGAAAGGCCTTGCAGTATTTTTTTTAAGTACAAATGTTTTGTAAACATGCCAACAGATTGTTTTTTTTCTCGTGAATGAGTTGTTTTTGTTGGTTAACAAAATATCGTATTTTGTTAACCAACATATCTATACTTATATATAAAGCTGAGGAGTTTGTTTGTTTGTTGAACGCGCTAACCTCAGAAACTATCGGTTCGAATTTAAAAATATATTTTTGTGTTGGTTATAGGATTTATCAAGGAAGGCTATATAATATCGCGCTGTGACTAATACAAGCGAAGATACAACGATATTAAATAAAAAGCGTTAAAAAATTGGGAAAATTATTCATCATTATGGGTTTCCGAGTACACTGTAAAAACGGGTCAAGATATGTAATAATAAAAAGAATAATTTCTCTTTAAATGATCTAAAAAAAGTCCACGACGCTATATGGTCACTTTTAAGAATAACTTGCAAGAAGACAGAAAGGAACGCGACCCACGTCCTGGGCAACACCTTAAGTGTATAAAGATGCAGAGGTTTGCCAATTCGAATTTGGAAACCCAAAACAACAATTTTAGCGGACGAAGTCGCTGACACAGCTCGTAGTAGAATAAAGATCGTATGTATACGTAAATATACAAAAAAATATACTTGTGGAATACATACGAATACTTCCTTCTTAATGTGCCTAAATGTAAAGCAATATAATATGATAATATATAGAATTTTTTGTGTGGTGTATCGTCACATATATTCGTCAAAATGTTTACATAAGTTCTACTTAAATTTGCTGTTATATTGTTTTTTAGTAATACTTACAGATAATATCTGCAGTTTCTGCGAGCTGTACATATCTTAATAAAACGCGTTGAACGCATTTAATCACGAAATATATTGGTTAACTTAAACGATCCGCCACCTACCAATCACTACGTCAATATATCTACGTTGAGCGAGAAATAAGAAAAGATTTCTTAAGGCTTGATGAACCCAAGTCTCGCGTTTAATAATACAAAGCTTAGCCAACGACTTTACTGCACTTGCAAAATAAATATTTATTATCTCATAATATTTAATCACAGTTTGTGTATATTATTATTATTAACTACACTTTGGACCTAATAAAAAATTCTCATAATACAAAAACATAGATTAGATTATGCATGTAGTGGCTATTGTGGACAGTGCCTTATCAATATTGCTCGTTATCAGAATTTATGACATAACCATTAGAAGCTCAGTTATCTAATCGTCGGGATTCGAATTTAAAGATTGCCGTAGCGAGATGAAATTACATTGGTGATTTAAATGTTGATACATCTTGCACTATATATACTCAGTGGTATATATTCAAGGTAGTTTTAAATATATATTGAAAGAGAATTATAATAAAATTTAAATAATACACTTTAACGATTTATTTAAACATCATAAAATCATCAGTCAAGATAAGATACATTTTTTATTAGTATTCTTTACAGACATCGCTATAGTCGTTATAGGAAGAAATAACAGAACTGATAGAACCTTTTTTATTTATATACTAGAGGAAGACAAGCTAGCATTGGGGTTACTTGATAGTAGGTGAACACTCCAGTTGTATAACATCTTAAAGAGATGTGTTGTTGACCTATTTTGGCTTTGGATATTCGGAAATCCACAGACTTGACCAAAACGTGATTAAACTTGACGGCTTTTTCATTTTTGGACGGTGCTTCGTTACCCGGACGGAAATTAATATCCAGATTTCGTGACGAAATCCAACATGTTTCAGTAAAATTATAAATTGATTAGTAAAAGGTTAGACCCGGTGGGAATCGAATCCACGAATCGTTAGTTATTGTTATTCACACTTTGGTACCATTAAACCAACGAGCCCGCCAAGTATAGCCTTTGATTGATTATATCACTACTAAGACAGTGTTTAGATCAACCATTCTGAGTTTACGTACATTGATGACGTGTAACGAACAATTTGAAAAGCTAGGTAGGACTTGGGACATGTAGAACGTATAGCTAATGTTACAAAGGATATGGTAATTGACAACTAGGATTTCAGAGAAGTCAAATTATTGTTTGTGTCTAGAGAGATATACGCAGATGAACTTTGATTCATTACCCGATGGTTTGATTTATTGCTTTTCTAGTTCTTGAAAAGATTGACACCTAAACTGTATAGAGTATTTTTCATAAGAGTTTAAAGGAAACTGAAGAGAAATTTTTGAAGTATTCTTCTCAACTTATTTCTCAAAATAACAACGGAACAAGTGGCGCTAGCGTAGCAGATTGTCTTTAAAATTAGTGACACCTTCCATCTTCAGTTCCCCTGTAACTACGTCTGCAACAGAGCATCCGAAAAATTGGGACGTAGTTAAAGTAAATTGTAAATACGTTAACTAATATTTCAAAATACTTTAGTAGAAGATATTGCATACAAACACAATATAGTTCGCGTTTCAACTCGTTTAATCGTTTCTTTTTTTGTTTTGCGACGCGTTCTTGAATGACATTAGTTGCAGCGAGCTTATATCCTCCCAATCGGATCAGGTTTAATACGATTAGCACAACGAAACGAATTCTTCACTCTATATGTTATCTTCAATAGATTAGTTCCCCTTCCTATATACTTGTTGTTTGTATCGTTTTCCGATTGAAAGCAGGCCTTCGTTCATTCTTTTGTCAACTTCAAAACTATTGGCGAAAGTTTAAGGCAAAAACAAGATCGTAAAACTCAACTAAGGAAGAAGTAAAAGCTCAGAATATAATTCATTGTAAGACTTAACACCATTGTAAATTTTATGGTCTCTCATATTCCTGAAGTTGGTGTTCGTGAAATTTATGAATTTGCCCTTTTTTGCAATAAAGTTAACCGAATATTGGCTTTTGTAACGTGCTGTATCAAGGGTGGTTTTTGTCGTAGAATCTAAATTAAGTTTCAATTACATTAGTTTAGTTGGTTCAACATAGAGGAGATTTCTTTGACTGATTTTAAACACACTTTATATGTTATTAAATAATTTTCATAGCTGGTCAATTGTCGAACGCGTTACTTAAGATTGTAAGCACGACAGTTCCTGCGAAACCCAAAAATAAGAAATTGTTCAGCTCAGGCAGGGTACAAAGGTGTGATCAAATCAACCAGTTGCAACTTAACAGATAGTAAAGTCGATAAGCGAAACAGATACGGAAATTTTCCCTAAAGCTCTACTGAAGAAAATGGAATTTCGTTTACCTAAAATGAGGCTGCTAGAGGCAGAGTGGCCTAATTACAAAAAAACATGATTTTCAATAAGGAGGAAAATAGAAATGCGCCTTAGGGGAAACAGACATACATTCTGTATAATTATTTGTGTAAAAATTACGTTAACGATTGTCGGTAACTGTGCTCTTGTAGATTAACATTTTTAAATATAAAGAGTCAAGTCATAAAATAACAGTTAGGCTACTTTGCTTCTAACGGCCTCATATATAGTGCTTTATATATAGCAGTTGATAAATGAAGGAAAATGTATATTAAAAGGTAATTACACTGAACTAGGAGGGGCTGGTTAAAACAGGAAGGTATTTAATTTGTTCCCTAAAGACAGAAAACAGTACTTTTAATCTACTATAAACTCACATAAATAATTTTAATCCATTTTGCACAAAATTAACTGATGCTTAAGCCATTTATTTTATTACATTACTTTGCGTAAATTACTTTACGGCCATATATTATATGTTGATCTAGACACACTTCGTTTTAGGGAATATTCTACTACTCGTTTACTAAATTGCAGACTAGATCATATTATTCGGCCGAAATTCTTGATTCCCATGAGATTGGTGTAATAAGGATTCCGTGCCCAAAGAATAGAATAGGAGCCAATAAACAAGATTCTCTTGCTGTTTTTCGGGAGGCAACACTATTGAAATTTTTATAGACGTATTTCTTATGTTATATTAAAAGAACATACAACGAGATTTCTTATGGCTTACGGAACCAAAGCAAACTGGTTTTGTTTTCACTCCTTTTTTAGAAGAGAAGGTGAAATACCTGAGCCATATGTTATCGTAACAAAATATGCTGTCGGCCTATTTTCACTTTTGATATTCGTTAATCGGTGGTAAGTTAACCCGGTAAGAATCGAAGCCACGACACGCTGTTTACTCGCTATTCTCGTACATTGCTACCAACGAGCCCGACAATCTAGATGAAATTTATGTCAGTCGTAGAAAGACAAGTATAAGTTTTACTTCATATAATCTGAACGTAAGCTGTATTAGATTATCATATGCTGTCGACCGACATTTTGCTTTGCAAGCTTTGACTATATGCAAAATTTTGTTGCTCCTAACTACATAGTCTGCAAGTAGATTTTTAGAAACATTTAAACCATATATTTGCACCAACTCCTGCATACTTGGACGCCATTGCATTATGAAGTAAAAAATATTAAATATAATTACAATAATCCCTTTAAAACCACACTACAGCTATATTCAGTCGCACGTGAGCTATTTTCCAAAAGTCTCATGATAAATGTAGGGACACTACCAAATTGGATAACATTTAATTGCTTTTAAATTAACGGCCAAAATGTTGTTTTCGTTTTAACATAATTACCCAGTCAGTTGTAGGGACGATGTTACAGAGAACTCCGATATGCTCTCTGACAATATAACAGAGAAACAACAGCAGAGACATGTGAGTAGTACACATTTAAATAAAACACTTTTGACGGTTTATAACGTGAAAAATTAAAGTAATAAAATTAGATTAAAAATAAGTTATCTCATATATATCTCGATTTAAACCGTTTAAAGTAACTGTTAAGTCGTAGATATGCTATGTTTAAAAATTTGAAATGGAATGAAATGTGCACTGCCTATATGTAACATAGAAATCATATTTACCAGGATTATACCAGTAGACTAGTTTAGCTGTCCATATTGAATAAATAATGGAATAGTTTATTTGGTGGAATTGAGAGTAAAAAAAGTAACTAACTTTTTTTTTAATCTTTATTTAATAGGCTTTAACCTTATTAAGTTATGTCGCCCAATAATACAAAATTTACAATTACAATTCCGAATTAATAGAAGGTAACTAACTTTAAAACCGGAAATGTACATAAATTCTATTCTACTGCCTTTTGATATCAGCCTATGAAAAGAAATTAATTGGCGACAGGAAAGATCTCATTTCGAAAAGACTAACGACCGTGTTTGGGAAGTCCCTAACAATCAAAAGAAATATGTAATGGCTACAGACTGGACACGAATTATTACTTTCGTAACAAACAACGTTATTACAGAAGTAATCATAAGGAAAGCTTCGAGATCGCAGATTGCCTTCGATTTATTGAAAATTATTCTGCTTTTGTCGTTTTATTTTATTTGTAACCTTCATTTTGTGGGCCTAGATCAGAGTGCCGAATAACTTAGACCCTTGTGAGAATGGCCTAGGATCTAGGCTAGACATGATGGGGCTAGACCTGGTCTAGCTCTTTATCCCAGAGTTGCGAACTGTGACGTAAGATCGACGGAAGTCGTTCTCTTTTAGTTTACGCAAGTAATACATATTTAAATGAAACCAAATTAAGAGTTTAATATACGCAATATATTAGTTATAACTTTAATTTAATTACATCGGCATTACTTAAATTGTACTAAGTACCATCGAGGTGAGGGGGTAGTTAAATGAAAATAAATAAACTATTATGCTTCGCATTTTAAACCGTTAAAAATGTTCTCTTATCTTGGAGACCAACACCAGGAGTATAAATATATTTATTTTAATTACATTATTTCAGTCGTTCACGATATAACTTGATATGTACAAATATGTTTAATTCAATATTACTATATTATATTGTAACGCGTTAAGTATTTTCTGTAGCCTACATTAGTAGATTATGTTAGTAACACATTACATTAAAAATGATTTACGATGGATCGTAGTTTTAAATAATTGAACTAATCTGTATCTGTCTTGTATCTGTGAAGCTCTAGAAATTGTGGATACACATACTTACCTGGGCCTCATTATTGATAATCGCCTCAACTGGAAACACCACATAAATGCGGTGTGCGACAAACTTAGGGGAATATTGGCCAAATTTGCAATAATTAAGTACAAAATACCATACACAACTCGCTTACTACTGTACCGGGCGCTAGCCGAATCGATCATTCAATACGGTCTATCGAGTTATGGGAGATCCAGTAAATCTCACCTTGATCGTATTTATTCTCTTCAGCTTAGAATCTTAAAGAAAATTGTTCCTAAAAACATTAAAACAAAATTTACACAAGATTATCGACAGTTATTCGCATTCTGTAAAGTAATACCTATACATGAAAAAGTAGAACTAAATATCCTAACTGAAAACTATTACACAAACAATTTCAATAAAATAGAGCAAAAATATTACTCGGCCAGAAAAAGGGACATGACCTACTTGCAAGTGCCATATTACAACAACCTATACGGAAAAAGAACACTCGACTATGTCATACCCAAATTAGTTAATTCATTACCAAATAGGTTAAAAATGTCACTTACCACAAAAAATTTTAAAACCAAATTTAAAAAATTCTACTCCCTCCAAATATCTTCTAATTAATGTTGCGACTTGATTGTTTACTGCTTATGCGTGAAATTGTTTGTAATATAACTATATATACATGTATAAATGTAATGTGTGCTGAGACGAGGGCGTCACGGAAAAACTCGAATGAGTTTTTGTTGACGCTTATGTTAAAAATAAAATGTAAAAATTTTGAATAAATAATAATAAAAAAAAAAAATAAATTTCAAATCAAACTTTTGCGTTTTAAACTATCAAAGGTGGTAACAAACATTTCTATCTTTACATTTGCTTAAAAGGAATGGCATAACAAAGTCTGCTCTAAAAGTTCTTTAGCAAGCCAGAAGCTTTTAAGCTCTGCTTTAATTTTAGCGGATCGTAAGGAAGTGCCTCTTGCAAGCCGCACGTCATATTATACACTCGGCAGTTCTAAGAAACGTGTAGAAAATTGCTCGCACAATTTCTAAGTCTATTAAAGCTACAAACCGTAGGTAGCAAGCCGTTAGTCTGACACTAAAATATTTCCGCTAGACGCCTCAACAGATAATAAATTTCCAGAGCCCCAAGAGCGGGGGTGTTATGTAACTATTATTTAATGGGTTTGAGTGAAAATAATAGATCTTTTGAAACGCGAGTGCTAACAGCATCTCAAGAAAACCGGAAAAGCGAAGTTTTAAAAATGTTTAGTAGAATATACGTTGTCTTTAGGATATATTACCAATGTAATATCAGTATCAATCTGGTATGATAATTTAATCTTTTGCGTTATATTGTTTATATATGTATCCCCCTGTCTGAACGATCGTCTTATTATGTGCCTTACAATGTTTATATTTTAATTACTTGCAACTTGCTCATGCCCGAAAATATTCAATATTTTTTAATTTACAATGTATTTCAACTACCCACGGCCCGATGTTAGATTTTAAATAAGATAACGAATATTTTGTGCGTTTTAAACTGTTAAAAAGTGTTATATATAATTATAAATACTACTCGCGTAAACTTTTCTTGAAATTTTTTATGTTCTTGAAATATCTATTATTCAACTAGGTAAAATAATATTGAATATAAAGAAGATATTTGTTAATTATAAGGTCCTAATAAGAGTATCACTTTATTTCTGTGATATTAATAAATAAAAAACTAGGAGATATTAATTTATATGGTACATAAATTGACATTTATTATAACTCACCCTTTTCTGAACCGGTCTAATTATAGCTTATTTTCGAATTCATTCGCCATTAAAAATCACATTCAACACCAATGAATATAATTCGGGACATAAAATGACAGAACGTCAAATTTCCCGCCAAAAGTTTTTAACTTTTTTCACACGACCATCGACAAGTTTGACAGTTCCTTTCGTACGCGAGTTGGCAAGTTCGTAATGGCGGGAGCAACGTGCGCACCGTGCGATATCTGTTATCGAACTGAAGGACCAACTCTTCAGACTTCAAGCTCCAGAGTTCAGAGTAGTACGAGTACAGCATACTTTTCTTAACGAAGTCTCGTTAGGAATTTTCTGTTCGTCTGCGCGGTTACGATTATCGTGATTCAATCGTGGAACGGAAATCGTAAATCAATTGAATCATGAGAAAAAATATGAATAACTAGTTGATATACTTTATTACGCATTAAATTATTATAATTTTTATTAATAGATATTTTTGTATATTTATTTTTTGCAATAAAAGAGACGGGAAATTTGCAGTATATAGTATATCAGTTAAACTTATTTTTAATTATTTTACCTACAGCCCGACTTTTCGTACAGACAGTATTTAAATCAAGACATTTAATATGGTTTATGGTTTAAGACGTTTATTTCTCTTAAGTGATTTATATCACGTTTTAAACCGTTACAGTGTTTAATTTAAATGACTTGTTCGTCGTGTAAGGAAGAAAATGTTCTTAATTATTTCCGAAATCCATAAAATTATTATTTTATCTACTCAAAGCTTTTTTATTCCTATACTTGGTTAAATTTAAATAATAGAGGTTTGAGATAGTGACAATCTTCACTGTGAAATGTAATAAAAGTGACATAATTACTTTTTGTCATTGGACGACCTTCACGAATAAAATTAAAATGGCGTCCGGTACTGCCCGATAGTTGTTTGAGAACTTTTGTATTTCCACTTTGAAAATAACTTTCATCCAGAGTGATACTAAGTGCTAGATGCCTTTGTAAGCTTCCTGAATGACATTTCGAGTTCACGAGAACACTTTTTGTTATTTGGGTCCATTCATTGAAGTTGTGTTGGGGCTTTGTGTGGAAGTTTTAGTGATTTTAATAAAGTTGATTGCTGCAAGTGGTACTGGAAGAACTGTCATCCGTTGTCGTAGAGACCACAAAGTATAAAAAGGCAAAATATTTCTGATATAATTATGACTACAATAACTTTATACCTTTGTTATTAACCATTAACTTATTTGTACATAATTATTGTTATAAATAATAGCCGATCAACCTTTAATGCTTTATAATCTGGTCGCGGATAATTGCGCAGCTGTGATTTCTGTACCAGTAATGGTATTAAGAGGAAAAAGTCTGCACATGGCACTTCTAGTTTATTTATAGCTACTGTGCATTGGATAAAATATTATGCAACCAATTTTTAGCAAACGTTTAAATATGAGGCTGCTGTAGGCAGTGTGCGCTACAAAAAAAAAAAATTAGGAGGAAAATGAAAATGCACAATCAACTTAGGCGAAAATGAATTTGTGTAAGAATCATCAATCAATTCAAACAATTTGCGGTCACTGTGCCCTTGTAGATTAACATTTTTAGACTATAAAAATATAAATAAGTCAAGTCATAAAATTGCAGTTAGGCTACTCTGTCTCTAGCGGCCACCTATAATATGTTTCTATCTAAGCGATTTCATAATATTAAACTAACACTTCTGTTAGCACGCAAGTATTTTATACTGTGTCTTAATTATTGAAATATATTAACTAAATACTGTCTATAGTTTACACGAGAAGTACATATTTGAATAAAACATTTTAACGGTTTAAAACGCAATATATATTAGTTAAGCTTGTTTGAAAATAAATTTTAACTACGGCCCGACGTTTCGGATGCTTTGCAGCAGCCGAAACCCCCGTGACCACGGCTTTTCAAACAAGCTTAACTAAAATATATCGCGTTTTAAACCGTTACAGTGTTTTATTTAAATATATAAACTAATGCTGTAATATTAACTGAATGTTGTATATTCGTAGTTCAAAGTCATATGACTTCACCAATTTTCTTGTGTTTTCAAACTAAGGTGATATATTATGCACTCTATACATTCAAATTATAAAAGCGATATCGCTTGACGTGTTCACAAACAAACACCTCGAGAACACCATCAATATGTCAAACGGAACATCAATAAAGTAATGTTGATTTGAGCGGTATATTTCTTCGGTTCTAAATTGAGGAAGCCGTCGTGGTTCACGTGTTTCTTACGCGATCATCATGATGCTAATCATACATTTTCATTAGCCTGTTTACCCGACTACGACGTAGCCAAGAGATAGGGTAATGATTTTTTCCCGTCTAGGTAAATGTGTATATATACAAGTTCCAATCTAAAATACTACGCAGATTCTATTAAGCGTCAAACTAATTGCGCGAGTTACATAGAGTATATTAATTGATATTAAAAGATGGCGGATTTTCGATTCCACTATTAAAATGTCACCATCATATTTTTTGTTTTCACAATAAGTTTACAAAAGTGTTAATGTTTAAATAAATAATACGTGTATTATTTATTCGCGTCGCGTAAATTGTCTTTGGTAAGGCACAGCACAGAAAAATGATCGACTTCTTGCCAACAGAATCGATCGTTGAAGCAATTGAAATAGTATTAGCTATTATTATTAGTAAAAAATTTAATGTTCTGCACATAATGGCACTATATTAATTTAAAATTGATTGTGAGTTGAAAAAAATTTACGACACGGGCAAGACTTGAACGGGCAATCTTGCGCGAGAGGTGCATGTATCAATGTCAACATGTCAGGTTAAAATCATCAACAATGATGTGTAGGACTCTGTAGCTCAATTGTTTCGAGCAACAACACAGAACGCTGTGGATACCGATTCAAGTCCTGTCCAAGTGTCGTCAATGTTTTCAATTTATAATGTAATTTTGTATGGAATCCAAATAAACATGTAAAATAAAATACTCATCGCGCTTTCGAATTACTATGATGTCTCGTAACAGTTTTATAAAATTTACAACATGTTTGCTTTATTGTCGTAAAATAGTGTAACGAGTTCGGTATGTGAATAATAGCTCACATTGTATCATTAATGTATCATCATTATTCGTGTTCAACTATTTTGGTGCTCAAGAAGCTAAATAAACTTTTAATGATTTTCTTCAGGCCATCTGGAAATTTTATAGTGTTCAATACGTCTCAAGTCCTTCCGTTCCCCTCTAGTACTGAAAATGTATGTAAAAATGGTGGAAGTAGGTACGTTAATACCTTTGTTTGTATATATTAAAACAAGTGATATAGTGTATGTATATGAATGTATCTGAAGAAATATACTATATCCAACTTAAATCGCCGAAATTTGTTATTTTAATGATCAATATTTGTAACCAAAGTGGTAATTAATCAAACAGTCTCTGTATGTAATGACTATAGTGCTGTTTAAATATTATTTTTAGATGTTTGTTTTTAATTTAATGCAAGTCTACTCAACCTAGCCTTTATCGCTTTTCTAGTTACAACTCCCGACAGCAGAACACGAAGTTCAGAGTTCAAATTTTAGGCGAAATCATGTTATATTTGAATTGATTCAATGAACATCTCTCTTATTTAATATCTCTTCGTAAATAATAAATAAGAATAAACATTTAATTAGGTAAACCTTAAATAAACTGATTTTTTTTTATTTACAATTGGTTTCAGATTTGTTTGTCCTACCAAGCATAGAAAAAACCTATTTCTGTAAATATCTTTAAGCTCCTCGTAAGTTCTTTAGACCCAAGCATTTTAAATTGGATTTATCAAAAAGGATTTATATGTCTCTAAATTTATCGTTTCTAAAAGATTTATAAATTCAAAAGTGGATATAAATTCTTAAATCCCAGGTTTCAGTCGCAACTTAACGTTCATAGAATCTAAGCTTCACTGGAACTTGGAAATGTAAACAAAATAATCCTATTGAGAGTATAACAGAAACATTTAAAGGCGAATTTAGAATACATTAAATAGAAAACCCTTTACATACAAATATTTTGAAGGGAAAGTTCTCTTTTGGAAGATCATCGTCTCCGAGAATTTGCCTTTCCCCTGTTTTTTTTTTATGTGGGTATTTTCTGAGACAGATCATGTTAATTTTTCCATGTTTGAGCTCACCATGTCCTGCCAGCGCCATTTTTGGAGACTAGAACAAGTATTTTTTAATTTTATAAATACATATCTACGTTTGACTCATTAGTATATTTCTATTGCTTATAAACGAGTTATATCTCTTTAGAGGTACTGATTACGTTATAATTTGAAAACATTAATATTTTTCACAAGCTATAATGGCATTAAATAAATTAAAATTCAATTATAAATTGAAAAAAAAATTGCGACACGGGCAGGACTTGAATCGGCATCCACAACGTTCCGTTCAGAGTAACAGCATCGATTATAATTTTTATCAATTTAAATCGATTTTCAATTTATACTTTATAATTTTCTGAAACATGTTTCGTTCATTTTTTTATGATTGGAAAATTTGGGTAATGTTTGGTATCTAAACGATCCCCAGGCCCGGGCCACGACCATCGTCCACAGATGCAAAAACCGTGCAGTTCGCGTTTAAGTTTCAGTCTATATATTTCCGGATATCTGAAGGTAAAATATGTACACAACACATTTTGTTTAGATATTATTTGGCTGGGAGTTTTCACCTTCCATCAAGTGAATCATGATTTTTAACTTTAGACAAAAACAAAAGTCATCTTTTTATAAGTTAGTGTCCTAAGTCCCCTTCTTAGCTCCTCGACAGCTATACCCAAGGTTCCACCTATCAGGATTATTCATAATACAATCTAGAACTTATTTATCTTTCGAATGGCGCTGGTACATTTACATGAGAATGTCTAAACATTGGCATAATGGGCTATTTGTATACTAACGCGGCGTTGTGACGTAAATCATTCTATCCTTGGGCGTGCTTTCCTGCCTAAGAAAGCTTAAGTGTTGTAAAATGTTAATGCCTTTGGAATTGTAAAACTATTATATCTATGGCACAGTAGTTAAAGCGGCGGCGAGTTTCTTGCCAGTTCTTCTCGTTCGTTCTACGTCCTTGATTTGAGAACTGGGAGTTAATGTATATTTAGTCATTTAAATAAAACACTTTAATAGTTTAAAACGCGATATATTAGTTAAACTTATTTGAAAATGATTTTTAACTTGGGCCCGTGACCACGGCTGCTGCAAAGCATCCGAAACGTCGGGCCGAAGTTAAAAAGTTTAACTAATATATCGTGTTTGAAAACATTAATATTTTTCACATGTGCTAACATGAAGGCATAATATAATTTAAAAATCGAAAATAAATTTATTTCAATTTATTTTCGTTTTTTAAAATAATATATCGTGTTTTAAACCGTTAAAGTGTTTTATTTAAATGTGTACTACTCGCGTAAACTATAGACAGTGTATAAGTCTTTAAA
Source organism: Leptosia nina (assembly GCA_963661955.1). Lineage (NCBI taxonomy): Eukaryota > Metazoa > Arthropoda > Insecta > Lepidoptera > Pieridae > Leptosia > Leptosia nina. The sequence continues at coordinate 1,588,056 of CAVLEF010000083.1, read as the reverse complement.
AGGTTGTTCTTTGGTTTTCAACTGATGTGACGTTCATAAGTTGACTTACGAAAATTAAATCCACAGCCTGAAATTGAGGAGAAACAATTTACGGTATTTCTATCTCTAAGATGATGATTCTAGATCGGATGAAATTCGATATTTTTAGCACCCATTTAACATTTTAATTTTCCATTTATAAATTTAACCAACTGCCAACTAATTATTACTAGCCATGTATTGGCAACATCAATAAGGTCGTCAAAATGTATACTTCAATATTCGTTGACAAAACAGTAGTTTTTGTCGAATAGACATCCGAGTAACTGGTACCCAGAAAATTAAATCGACTAGACAGACTGAAACGGCCACAAATGTGTGTTGGCCTTGCCCGGAGTTCTTGAAACAGGTTTCCCTTTTATATACGCGTACTGGTAAGTGGCTAGCAACGGTATATTTTAAATAATTCTTGCTCAAAGAGAGAAATCTTTCCCCTTTGAGGAATTCTCTTTGATAGCTACCGTGCACTATCTGCACTGCCAAAATGATTAGTTTTGTAAAAAAGATATAGAATCGATAGCATGGTCCTACTGAATTTCCTGGCGACTGGTCATGTTATTTCTACAATAATAAGACCTTTGTGCCGATAATATCTAAATTTTCAGATGAAGTCCAAATGTAAACTGATAACAATTGTGTTGTACTTTGGGTTATTAGACCAACAGGCATCTACTAGTCTACGTCTAATTTTTGCCTTAGTACTTATTTGCAACCTAGAAACGCATAATATCAGTTTAGATTGAGAGTAATTAAATTAAGGCGAGTTGTCAGAATTTAAAAAGTGTATCCTGGTGTGACATCACCCGGGGAGAACGCTAAATGGATTTAAGATCGCAAAATGTTAAATTCATACCCCACTTCCATTTCTAACCAGGGCACGTACGTTCAGCTAGAATGATCCTTAAAATTCTGTAACATTTTTAAATTATTATGCACATAGCATCTATAATACCGGTGTACGAGTGAAATTAATATGAATGTTTATAAATATGGACTACACATATGCGGGAAATGTAAGGCCGTAAGTACAAAATATTTGTAAAGTAGGTTATAAAATACTGTCTATAGTTTACGCGAGTAGTACACATTTAAATATAACACTTTAACGGTTTAAAACGCGATATATTAGTTAAACTTATTTGGAAATGATTTTTAACTTCGGCCCGACGTTTCGGATGCTTTGCAGCAGCCGTGGTCACGGGGTTAAAAATCATTTCTAAATAAGTTTAACTAATATATCGCGTTTTAAACCGTTAAAGTGTTTTATTTAAAAGTAAGACTTAACTTTAAGACTTAATAAACGTTTACGATAGTTAAGTCGAAACCGTTAATAATGTTTTACTTACAAGTTTATCGAATATAATACAGACAATATTGGGGCTATCAAAATCTATTTAATAAGTAACACAGTACAGAGTTTACAAGAGGGTGTTTTCAAAATCAGTCAAATTTTGCTTGTTATGCGAGAGAAAAGTTTTTATCATACTTTAATAACAATCGTTAGTTTCAACTTACTTCATTATCATATAAACATTTATATTTTCTAACCAACTCCATGAATTTTGCATTCGGTTCCATGATAGATTTGTAAAAAATTACAACCGTTTAGCAACTGCACTGCGGCTCTCCCGCTCATCTGCTCAATGGTGGACGTAGTAATACAACGCGTGCTCACCGCTGCGGTCCTGCGCTTGCGCCGCGCTGCTCCTATCGACGTGTTTTGTGAAAGAGAAGCGCGTGCGCGGCGGACTAGCGCAGCAGTTAGATTCAGCGGGCCCACATTTATTCGGTGTGTCATCGCTCATATATTATACATTATTTACAAACGTAGACGCACTGCAACTGCCTTCGGTGTGCTCAAGCCATTATAGTATTTAGGTCTGACGGGCTCATTGGCTCAAATGTAACAATGTATGGCTAAAACGAACTTATATGTCAAGCTACCCTACTGGAAATGTCAATAGGGAAAACAGATAATCACATACACAAAAAAATCACGTAAAAATACTTTCATATACATTGTGTAAGAGTTTCACGGCCATCGTTCAGCATATCATTGTTTTCGGGCTGTTGCGCTCGTGCGAAACGTCGAGAACCTCTTCTCGCTCTCGTCGGCCGAACAGGCCGAAAAAGATACTTTCATATACCATCTGTACATTATCGAACGACCATATTAATTCGATAAATAAAAGTAAACCCCAAGAGCTACTTTAATCACACAGGCTAATTAAAAGTATGACCAGTTAAGCGTTAATTAATATGATCTTGCACGTAATTAATAAAAAGGAAAGTGGCAATAAATGCGGGATAAAGGTCTAAATTAGCGGATAAAGTTTATACGCAATCACGCGGCCCATAAGATGGCCGTGGGTGGTCCGTGCCTTGATTCAATAAGCTTTCATATAAAAATAGCTATGTTGCCGGCGACATCGCTTGTATATCCGTTTAACGGGCTTTTCAAAAGATCTTGTACTTTTTTGACAGGTTTATTGGGGTTACCTAGGTGAAATAATACACCGCTAAATAACAAAAAATACATAAAGATACTTCAATTAATCAATTTCTAGTTTTTCTTAAAATATAATCCCGGGCCCCGAACCGCCGTCCATAGATGTAAAAGCGATGTAGTTAGTCGTGGTTCTGTTTTAGTGTATTTCCGAATGTTCAAAGGCGATATATATTATACTAGCTGTGCCCGCGACTTCATCCGCGTAGAATAGTGACTTGTGGTAGAATTTTTAATTATTTAAGCTGTTTACTAGTTTATGTGAGGGCGCATTTAGCACCTCACATCACTCCTACTCTAATTCCCACTCTCATTCCTACACTCACTCCCACTCCCACTCCCACGCCCACTCCTAATAAGCCAAAGAAGAAAGTTTCACACACCTCATCGAAAAATATTTTTTGGCTAATTTTTTTAAACCTCCCATTGGTTTTCATAGAAACTTCTAAAGATTTCTATGGTAATCTAGTACTGAATATAGCCTATTTTACTCAGTGATAATGTAGCTTTCTAAGGAAAAAAAATTAATCAAATCGGCGCAGCACTTTTTGAGTTTACTCATTACATACAAAAATACAAATCTTTCCTCTTTATAATATTAGTGTAGATAGCTGTTACCGACGATATTCGTATCCCGCCGTACGCGTCCCGTCGTTCGGGTCGTTCTTGCAAGTTAATCTTAAAAGATAGACATATAGCGTCCATATCAAATAATAGTTAAATAAATAAAGAACAATCGTTTGTTTATTTTTCTTTAATAAAGTCACATTTATTAATGATCAATTATTACGCAATTAGTATTCTTTCTAAGGTTTAAACATTTATATAACTAAGATGTACGTACTTTTATAAAAATCAATTCCATCACTTATGTAATCGTTTACAGGTATCAGTAGATATTATCAAAGCGCTTTACAGCTATCTATTATTAGACATGTTGTTCGCAGAATAAAAGCTCTCTTACTAGATAATTGTATTTCTAGCGCTCAAAATAGGAATGAAATTAATTCGCAGCTGCTCTAAACCTACACCTACTTGTTACTTAACCATTAGAATCTATGGAAACTTTAATATTTTTCACATGTGCACTGATGGCGCTATATAAATGAAAGATCGAAAATAAATTGAAGAAATTTTCGACTCCGACAGGACTTGAACCGGGGCATCATCAGCGTTCCGTGCTGTTCTCACCAACTGAATCGGTAGCTCAATTGTCAAATTTCAATTCAAAAAGTCCAATTTCTTTCTTAGGAGGAAACACAAGGGGATCACTTATCCCTATTATTTAGTACGCTGTTAATCCAAGCTTTTGACAATCGAAACACGAATTCACATATCGCTTTTTTATGGACGTTGGTTCGTATTTCGGGCGAAATTTAAATATCTACATATTTAACGTTTATTTAGACCCGGTTTATTTGTACAAGAAGTTTAGGTGAGAATCGAACCCGCGACTTGTTGGATACTGGAGCTATTAATATAATTATAGTAAATAATTATATGATAAAACTAAAAATGTAGATATATAAAACTTTGCCACCCTTCAGCTTGATTTTCAAATATTATAAAAAAAGGGATTTTTTAGGGAAACATTTTCAACCCACAGATGAGATTTGTACTTAAGAAGCGACAATTATATAGTCTAAGTTTTTAGCCCTGTAACTCAAATATACCTATACTTCATATCTATCCTAGCTTTACGTCGCGTAAAGGTGCGGGATTCAACTGAAATCCAAAGAAGTATTTTACGAGTCCCTAGTCATCAGAGCATCCATCTCGAAGTACTGATGCGATGTACCACAGAGTATATTCTCGGGTCTTGTAATTTCACGCCCTGTGCCTTCTTACAAGAAACGAAGTGTGAGTAAGTTTTACGCGACGTCAAATTTCTGAACAAAAAAATTTCGGAACGAGAACATTGCTATATTGTTTAAAGAATGTTATACCTACAGTTAGTTTCGATTCAGAGTTAAGTATTATTTGTAGTTTAGTAACATTTAAATAAAATACTTCTAACGCTTTAAAATGAAAAACATATTAAGTATTGTCTGTAGTTTACGCGAGTAGTACGCAATGAAAAAAAAAACGTGTAATATTTTAAAACGTCCCCTTGTGACCACGAATCCTGCAACGTCTTTGAAATGCCGGGTAGTTAAAATTAATAGTAAATAAGTTAATAAATAATTTCGCGTTTAAATATAATAGATAAATTATTTTATTTACGACGCCAGACGTTTCTTTAGGAGTGTTTTATTTAAATGTGTACTACTCTAGTAAAAAAAGACTCCACGGACGTACGACGAACTTAATTTTTTTAGCTAATAAGTAAATGCTTTTAATATTAAATTCACATTACGTTCCTGATTTTATATTAGTATGTAACGCGTTACATGCGCCGCGAAAATCACGAACTGGTTTCCCATAAGAAGTACACTTTAATAATCCATTAGCTCGAAAAATAAACACGGATCCTGACCGGCAAACCCTACTAAACCCCCCCACTAAATATATTATCACACTCCGGCTTTCAGTTAACTTAGTTTAAACTGCAGTTAATTGGAGTTTCAGGTGTGTTCGCGGTGTAACGTAATAATAGTTGTTATTGCAACTTTCAGTGGCACCTCGCTTGACGCTATACTTTGTCTAACGTATAATGACGAGGTTAACAGTTTTCACATTTAACACATATATTTTACTTTATTGATGGCTATGGAAGTTTAAATAATAGTACAATGAAGGAAAATATAAAATACATATAAAAGGGCGGTCCGGGCTATCTATAGTATGGGATCTCGGGAGTCATTAAGAGATACCTTTAAAAATATCGGCATACTTACTGTGTACTCGTAGTATATTTATGAAAATGTATTGTATGCTCATAAAAATAAAAACAAGGTGATAGGCATCGTTTGAACTACAAAATAAAGATAACCTAGCTATCCCCAAATATAGGCTGCATAAAATATCTAATTCATTTGCGGGGAATTGTATTCGTATATATAATACATTGCCACTTAGGTTTCAAATTTATCGATAAATGTATTTAAAAAAGTTATTTAGATGGTCTCAAAAGGCGTATTATTGTCTGAACGATTTCTTTTATGAAAAGACCGCCTGGCAGTAATATGAATTGCTCCTTAGATTAGTAAATTCACAACAATGTATTTGTTTATAAGACATGTTAAAAAGCCGGACTGAGTTTCTTGGGTGTTCTTCTCAGTTATGTTGCTTTGTGTAAAAACGAATGCATTGTTTAATAACGCTAAATAATATTTTTCAAGATTAGACTCACAAGCAATTTATTCTACCACGTCGCATCTAGCACTAATCTATTAAATAATAAGTCGATATTAGACAAAGTATGCAAATAGGGTTTATCAGTTCACCACGTTTTCTTATAACGCCATCTGTTGACGAATATAAAAAAGAAAATATGAAGAATAGCGAAATCAGCTGCTTGCGAATCATTTCATAATAAGATACATGAGGTCGCTTGAAAAGAGTTTTCGCGTAATAGGTTTTATACGTATTGGAATTTTTGTATTCAGCCAGTACGTTTCTAAAACCGCGTTGAAATTTTATTTTGCAATTATTATTTATCGTTTATTATGATCCCTCAAGGAGAAAATAACTTTGTAACACTTCGATGTACGTTAATAGTTCTTAATTTATCAATGAAACTCTATAAGAAAGCTTCGTCACAAATATATCTATAACTAGTAAAAATATTAAATATATAAGATCTCTGTAAACAATTTGGAGCTATTTCCAAGACATTAATTAATATATTCCAATCTAAATATGCACAGAAGAAATACTAAAGTGGTTAAATCAAAACCTAACCTCAGGTAAAAGTTGGTTAAATTTGTTAGAGAAAATCTCTTTAATTTTCCACGTGTACTTCTTTCCCAGAAAGAAGTCCGTGCAATCTCTCCGAAGCAGCGAATGATAGCCATGAAAAGTTTTACAAGAACAAAGCAAGTTGGGAACTCTATAATCCCTGAACACGATTCAATGGGCCACTGATCTGATTGAGGAACACAAAGGTAAGATAAGATGACAAAGAAGGTTATTCTTTATTGTAATATTTTGGAAAATCATTTTACTAACCAACAAATTTGATATTTAAATATTGGATATTTTGTAGCTACGTAAGTAGTCAGGAGTATCACAATTGTTTTTTGTTATAGTAGTTATAAGTTATATTCTATAAGCTGCCTATAACAGTTAAATGAACGTAGATGTACTTAAACTCTCTACAGCCCCATTTGTCATATTTGTTTGTATCTCAAATAATGTCATGATCAAAGAAGTGCCTAAAAATTACCGAATTCTTTAAAACACGTTGTCTAATACAAAACACTAGATGCTCTGTGACGTACATCGACATAATGTACTATCAATTATTAAACTGAAATGATTAGTTACATTGATTTTTTGTCAAAAACAATATAAGTACTAATATGTATACAAAATTGGCGTTAATCTTTTGAATTAAGGTCGGTTCATCCCAATTTTAATGTGAATGGGCATCATACGGTAATGTTATTTACATATAATTCGAATTTTTCCAATCTAAAATATACATTTAATTTGAAATGCTATCGTGTAAAAATACTTATGATTTAAGTATATTTTGTACGTCTTATGCTTTTTTATATTTATCTATTGTTATAAAATGAAACGGGAACGCTATATTAATATACTTTTCAGTAGAATAAAACCACTTAAAGTCTGAAGCTCGCAAACTTTTGCTATCAAATTAAACATTGCATAGTAATAAAACAACACTTTTTATTACTCTTGCTTTTATATCATTTTGATGAAGTTGCCCATCTGTGTAGTGTCATTATTTCAATTTTATTAGTTTCGTTATACGCCGACCTAGTTTTTGATTTAAACTGTAAATCATCGGGATATCACAAGAAATTAAAAAATAAATAAACACATCAATCCATTAGAGCTCGTGTGATTTTGTCGAAAAAGTCAAGTTCAAACTTTTGTAAGTCAATATCGGGGCCTGAAAATCTCGTGGAAATTCTTCGACACAAACAATTTTCGGATTGACCCCAGTTTTCGTGATTGAAATTTTCCAATCCCCTAAAACATGAATACCAAGAGGCTTTGACCCAGAAATAGTTGTTAAACACTCATAACATTTATGTATAAAGTAATGAATTGTTTAATATTTATCTATTTACTTTATACACAATACATCCGATTATCATATAAAGTATGAAAGTGAGTACAATTTAAATACTGTCTATAGTTTACGCGAGTAGTACACATTTAAATAAAACACTTCAACGGTTTAAAACGCGATATATTAGTTAAACTTATTTGAAAATGATTTTTAACTTCGGCCCGACGTTTCGGATGCTTTGCAGCAGCCGTGGTCACGGGGAGACTAAAGATGGAGGATGTCTCAGACGTCAAAGTAAAGAATTGCTACGCTAGCGCCATCTGTTCCGTCGAAGTTGGTATTTGGCGAAACTGGCCGGGTCCTTACAGAATTGACTAACGGTGTCTTCGCGTTTGCTGGTATGCTGTTTATTGGGATCCAGAGTTTTTAATATGGGATCCCAGGTGTTTGATAGTTTGAGGCCGTCCTCCCTATTAAAATTTCGGTGTTTTTTTGATTTCAATTGCTTCGCGTACCAATCTTGGAAAAAATCGACTCTCCTTTGCGAGGATTTTTGGTTGGTCAAAGCGAATGTAGTGATTGGGCCCTTCTGATGAGTGTTGGCATACCGCAGATTTGGAGAGACGTTTATGTTTTATATCCGCGACGTGTTCTTTAATTCTGTTTGAGATGCTACGCTTTGTTTGGCCGATGTAGGATAGGCCACAATCACAATCCAGTCTGTAAACGCCTGCATCTTGTAAAGGGATAGTACACTTGCTTGGTTTCAGGAATTGCTGAATCTTCTTGTGCGGCTTGAAAATTGTGTCAATAGAAGCTCGATTTAGGACTCTGCTAATTCTATCTGTAACTCCCTTCACATATGGTAGGTAGGCGGGCTGACGTTTGACTGTGGGTGGCTTGTTCCTGTTCCTGGGATGCTGCGGAGGGACTCTCAGCTTGTTCTTGCATAGGACCTGCTTGACATGCTGTAACTCCTCATTTAAGTGGGCAGCATCACAGAGACGGCGGGCTCTCTGAAACAAAGATACTCCGACAGAACTAAGTTGGCTGGGGTGGTGATGTGAGTCACCGTTCAAATACCTATCTGTATGGGTTGTTTTTCTAAAGACGGTATGCCCAATATTACCGTGTTCATCACGAATTACTAAAATGTCTAAGAAAGGTAGTGTGTTATTGTCCTCCTGTTCCATTGTAAACTTAATGTTATTGTGAATTGAGTTAAGGTGTGTAAGAAATGCAGATACTTGTGCTTTGGGTAAGATGGTGAAGGTATCATCTACGTATCGCTTGTAAAGCTTAGGTTTAACCGGGGAAGAAGCAAGGGCTCTCTCCTCAAAGTCTTCCATAAAAATGTCAGCAACTAGGGGTGAAACTGGAGAACCCATGGCTACCCCATCTACCTGAACATAGAAATCCCCATTCCAAAGTAGGTACCCGGTTGTCAAGCAATGTTCTAAGATATCCGCATATTCTATAGGCATGTTGTGTTTAATAAGTTTGCTCTTAATAATTTTGATACAATCAGCTATAGGTAAGTTTGTAAAGAGTGATGTGATGTCAAAGCTTACCATAACCTCATTGTCCGCTACCTTTAGACCTTTAATAGTTTCTACAAACTGATACGAATCCCTGACGTGAGCATTTGTATTTCCAGTATTATCCAGAACACTTGCCCCCCTCAGGGGAAATACAAATGCTCACGTCAGGGATTCGTATCAGTTTGTAGAAACTATTAAAGGTCTAAAGGTAGCGGACAATGAGGTTATGGTAAGCTTTGACATCACATCACTCTTTACAAACTTACCTATAGCTGATTGTATCAAAATTATTAAGAGCAAACTTATTAAACACAACATGCCTATAGAATATGCGGATATCTTAGAACATTGCTTGACAACCGGGTACCTACTTTGGAATGGGGATTTCTATGTTCAGGTAGATGGGGTAGCCATGGGTTCTCCAGTTTCACCCCTAGTTGCTGACATTTTTATGGAAGACTTTGAGGAGAGAGCCCTTGCTTCTTCCCCGGTTAAACCTAAGCTTTACAAGCGATACGTAGATGATACCTTCACCATCTTACCCAAAGCACAAGTATCTGCATTTCTTACACACCTTAACTCAATTCACAATAACATTAAGTTTACAATGGAACAGGAGGACAATAACACACTACCTTTCTTAGACATTTTAGTAATTCGTGATGAACACGGTAATATTGGGCATACCGTCTTTAGAAAAACAACCCATACAGATAGGTATTTGAACGGTGACTCACATCACCACCCCAGCCAACTTAGTTCTGTCGGAGTATCTTTGTTTCAGAGAGCCCGCCGTCTCTGTGATGCTGCCCACTTAAATGAGGAGTTACAGCATGTCAAGCAGGTCCTATGCAAGAACAAGCTGAGAGTCCCTCCGCAGCATCCCAGGAACAGGAACAAGCCACCCACAGTCAAACGTCAGCCCGCCTACCTACCATATGTGAAGGGAGTTACAGATAGAATTAGCAGAGTCCTAAATCGAGCTTCTATTGACACAATTTTCAAGCCGCACAAGAAGATTCAGCAATTCCTGAAACCAAGCAAGTGTACTATCCCTTTACAAGATGCAGGCGTTTACAGACTGGATTGTGATTGTGGCCTATCCTACATCGGCCAAACAAAGCGTAGCATCTCAAACAGAATTAAAGAACACGTCGCGGATATAAAACATAAACGTCTCTCCAAATCTGCGGTATGCCAACACTCATCAGAAGGGCCCAATCACTACATTCGCTTTGACCAACCAAAAATCCTCGCAAAGGAGAGTCGATTTTTTCCAAGATTGGTACGCGAAGCAATTGAAATCAAAAAACACCGAAATTTCAATAGGGAGGACGGCCTCAAACTATCAAACACCTGGGATCCCATATTAAAAACTCTGGATCCCAATAAACAGCATACCAGCAAACGCGAAGACACCGTTAGTCAATTCTGTAAGGACCCGGCCAGTTTCGCCAAATACCAACTTCGACGGAACAGATGGCGCTAGCGTAGCAATTCTTTACTTTGACGTCTGAGACATCCTCCATCTTTAGTCTCCCCGTGACCACGGCTGCTGCAAAGCATCCGAAACGTCGGGCCGAAGTTAAAAATCATTTTCAAATAAGTTTAACTAATATATCGCGTTTTAAACCGTTGAAGTGTTTTATTTAAATGAGTACAATTTAATTCAAGTTATATACAGTATTTTATACTGTAACTCAATAGCAAAATACATTACCGTTAACTTCGTGAGGAAAACGGGGGTTTACACACTTTACGTAAAGGGCCGTAGTTGAAATTTAGTCATATAATTTATATTGCATTTCAAACTGTTAAAAGTCTTTCATTATACCTCTGGCATTTTGCTAAACTACATACTATGTGTAATTAAATATTTCATTTAGTGTCTGTCCTCGGTATTTATTCTGACTCAAAATGAATTATAAACATTATACTGTTAGTTGCTCTGTGCTCCACCACATTCTGCCATCAGAAACCGAAAACCGATTTTATCGAGCCTTATATTAATACACTCGATATGAAGCAACTCAGAAAGGACAACATTCTAAATAAAGCTGACTGAACCATTTTTGGTCACGACTTCAAACAGATTATTATGAAGTGTTTATTTGTGTTTATTTATTCTATCCGATGAGTTCTCACTGTCTTAGGTTGGTAGCTGTTTTTAATTTCAGTATATTTAATACTCTAAAATTTTTCACCAAAGGATGGCAGTATATAAATAAAAAAATTCGATTGAAAAATAGGACGACGCGGACGGAATTCAAACCGGCATCTACACCGTTTCGTTCTGCTTCTCTAACAAATTGAGCTATCCTGTCATTGTTATCGTCAAGATTTCAACATTTTGATATATCACCTGTTCCGCAATGTAATTTCATCTTTATCACTTACGAAGTTAAGTTCAATGTGTTATGTTTTGCTGAAGAAATTATTTAATCTTAAACTCTGTGTTATCGTCTTTAAGGTCATTTTATAAATTTGTATCTGAGTTTCATGGATTAAAGACTTAGCCGAGGAAAGCGCAAAGTCTCCTGATGATGATTTGACGGGCTCGTTGGTCTAATGAAAGCGATCTATGGCTAATAATCAACGGGTCGTGAGTCCAATCCCCACTTTGCCCCATGGATGGGGCAAAGTCCTACAATTCATCTCCAATGAGTTGTGACGTTGTTATTTGTTTGGCCCCTGTTCTATAAAACAGAAGAAATGTAAATATCTATAAAGCTAATTTAATTTCTGGTGTACTACTTGTGGTTGTAATATTCAGTACGTTAGGCCTATCTGATCCAATTCATGAAATGGGCTCATTGAATTGTTTTGCGACCAGTGAAGTTGATGTAATGTGTGTATTAACGTGTTAAATGTCTTTGTTTAGTCATATTTAACCCGATACATTTTACACCTTCCTTTTAAGTTCCTTTTTAATAAGCAACACATCAATTCATTTTTATTAATACATTTAGCGTCAATTACATTGTAGCTAAGATCAGGCACAACTCTCGGTGCCATTCTTTATAGTTAAGTGTTATTTTACGCTATAATGTAAAGAACATCAATTATTGTTATTGATAAAATAAAACACTCTTGACGGTTTAAAACACAAAATATGACATTCAATTTATCCCCTCCTGCTCACAACTACTGTTAAGTATCCGACTTTTGCTTGCACCAAGATAAAGATACTATTATGCTCCGCGTTTTAAACCGATTTTGTTTTATTTAATATGTACCACTTGTTTGAAAACATTAATATTTTTCATATGTTATTGCACATGAAGGCACTATATAATTTAAAAATCGAAAATAAATTGAAAAAAATTTCGACTCGGGCAGGACTTGAACCGGCATCGTCAGCTTTCCGTGCTGTTGCTCTACCAATTGAGCTACCGAGTCCTACACCTCATCGTCAAATTTTTTAACTTATTGATACATGCACCTCTCGCGTAATGGTAGAGCAACAGCACGGAAAGCTGACGATGCCGGTTCAAATCCTGCCCGAGTCGAAAATTTTTTCAATTTATTTTCGCTTTTTAAATGTACCACTTGTGCTAATAACAGACAATAAAATGCGACGAAAGGTCTGGTATCATTTTTTCAAATTGCAAAATATTGTATTAGCGCCTAACGATAATTAAAATTTAGTTGTATATTAAAAATGGTGGAAATTTTTGTTCCTGATTGAACAGTTCCTGATTAAGTGCATCTACAATTCTGCTTAAAACTGCGGTTTTGAAATTTCTTGCTCTTTGCACATTTCCTGCCCGTGATGATACGATATCTTCACACCACTTTCCAATAGATTGGGCAATTATCTAAAAGTGTTTGCCCATTTCCTATAAAAACTGCACTATATATAAAGCGAGGAGTACAGATATATTGTTTTAGCAAAAGCTAGTTACAATTTATTGACAAAGCCTTCGCAAACTTGTATGTGGTTTGCGAATGGAAGCGTTAATTCAATCTATGTTCAGTGAAAGTTAGTTTAATCGTATGTACCGTGCCCAAAAGTTGGATGCAGCTGTGTTAAAACATTAGATTATCTACAGCGAACTCCGATAATGAGGTGAAGTTAAGGCTGTACGCATATGAGGCATCGCTTTAGAATATAGCTTTAAGTGGGACAAGAACGGACTTGATAAAACTTAGGATCGTTGGGTTTTCAAGCTGTTCCGCCATCACAAGTAGATGACCCCGTCGGAAAATTACTTTCAATAATAGTCAACCATTGAAACGGACACAATAATGTGTCTGTGCTCTCATAGACAAAATGGAATGTCACGCCATCTTCAATTTTATTCCTCTCATAGAGGGCCACAATAGACTACACATCAACCTATTAAACACCAAATTATCAACTCGTATATAGTGTAATACTATTGTTGTTAAAGCGATAAGGAAGTCGATATATCACATGGAAAACAGTAATAATTCAGTCATAAACATCTGTGCTAAAATTCTCTGTTAGGAAGCAGTTAAATTAAATGTAACTACAGACGCGATACGGCGAAAGAGAACAATTAAAACGGATTGTTATATAATATTTTATATATTATATCTGGAATTAAAAGCCACTGCATTTCGTGTGCATTTAATTTTATTCACAATCCAGACTACCACAGATACAGAACATCAGAGAGTGTTCTAGTCACAGATACTACAGTATATTTTCAATGTTTTTTTTATTGAATGGAAGCTTTTTAAAAATATTTTTAACAAAAACTATCTATGTGAACACGGAGTATTGTAGTTTACACGAGTAGCGCATATTACAATAAAACACTTCTAACGGTTTATAACGTGAAACATATTAGTAAACTTATTTTTAATTTATTTGTACAGCTCGACGTTTCCAATGCGTAATAGGTCACGGGCATTTCGCGTTTAAAATAGTTAAAAATGTTAACAATTTTATTGAAATGTAAACACGGATTTGTGCTTTTTATAAGTGCTTGACATAGCAAAAAGTTTTCTCTCGTTAATCATGGGGTTCGTAAAAATAAATATATTCAGTAAACTGTTGTATGACACGGGCGGGACACGAATTCACGAACACAGGGTTCCTTGCCGGTCCTCTAATAATTAAATCGATTTTTTTGCAAAAAAATCCCTGAAAAACAAATGAAGCCCTGTTAAGAGGACTATGTGTGCGGTTAGCATAATGTAATTTTGTTGTACCCAACGCTGGTGGTGTAATTTAATAAGAACCTAAGCTGATATAGCAGCCAAAATAATGGAATAAAATATAGCTTAATTAATTGGCTCGTACTTTAATCCGCTTACGATTATAACGTTTTCCTTTTTTGTATGTATTCTGTGGCCACGTATACAAACAGTAATGATAAAGCTTGGGTAATATATCACAAATGTTTGCTATATATCTGAAACTGTCACAAATATGACAAACATTTTATTGTAGAAGTGTGATCAACCAATTTTATTAACAATTCTTTAATTTCCCGAATTTAAGCTTTGTATGGTAATGGTACAAACAATAACCAATGTATTAATCTAATTATATGTTTTATGATACTATTGTTATTAAATTATTATAATTTGTAATGAACATATAAGCTCAAACCGATGTACATTTTGTTTTGCTATTTTAGTTACATTATATACAAAGATTGTATATTTTGTTTCGCCCACCTTGCACATCTCGTTTTTTCCGTAAACTTCCTCATCTTTCATCTTGGGTTTTAGCGATCACGTCACCCATTCCACCCCATTTTTTTAGTATATACGTTTCGTCTGTATTTTTGTTCTTTTCTTTGTGCAATAAAATGTTAATAAATAAATAAAAATACATTAAATAATTATGATAAAAAAATGACAGAGATTCGACCTCCGTTACGTTACATTACGCAAAAAACAAACAAAACCGTGAATTAATTTTACATAAGAGAAGAATCCTTCAATCTATTTAACCTTAAAAACATTCGCATTTAGAGTATGTAAAAGTTTAAAAAAATAATAATAGCATTATATTAATGTGCTCTTATCAAATAACTTTTTCTTTTAAAATTTACGTCCTTAAACTCAAGATTAAACAAACTTCTATATTTGTACCTATGTGATTTGTAATGTAATCAAACTTTGCGCCCCCTGAAACTTCAAAAGTACCCTTCAAAACTTCAAGTCTATTTGACCTAAGCTTATAATTGTGTCCTTCTATAAACTTCTAAACCGTTCTATTATACAGATTAACTATTTAATTACCGAGTACCTAATTGAATTTTTACTTTATTGTTTAATATTTGTTAAAAAACGAATAAAGCTATTAATTGTAAAGAAAATCAAAGTATAAGTAAGTAAGATTACAAAGATGGAGACGATGCTAAAGCTAAAAAATACTTTCTTTTTGTAATACTTTTCAGCCAGTAAAATAACCACTGGCCGTAAAATAACTCAACAGTCGTTAGTCATAAATTATACAAAGAGGAGAAAACAAATATCATCTGTTATTCATGACAGATAACATTTAAATTTTAAGATCTTATTTTTAATATTATTGAATTCTCGCTGCCCGAGGGCCCCATACTTTTAATATCGAAGACATAATATAAAATTATGTTTCGCGTTATATCTCTTGGACGAAGCGTCAGTCTGATATAGGAACTCTTTGCGTGCGCATGTTGGTAGCACAGGTGAAAAGCGCGCGAAAACATTTTATCTCGATAGTGTATTCATATTTAGGATTTATATATGTTTTTATGTTTTGGATGTTAACAACAATTATTTTTTAAGTGGCAGCTGATTGTTTTCTCGTGGGTGAGTATTGCTTTGAGCAATTTATTGCTATTTATAAAATGTATTGGTTACGTAAATTGTACATTTAATAAACTTTCGTTGATAATGCGATATGATGTACAGAAAAAGTTAAATATTTAAATTTCACTTGAATTACATGACTGAATTAAATTAAATTATTTTATAAAAAATTTGTATAAAAATAAAACATAGGAAAAAAAATTATTATCAGAAAAGCTCAATCACTCCGTTCTTTTAAGAGTTTACTCTATAAGTTTAAAATTTCCAATATTGAAGATACTTTCTCTACTACTCGTTGTGTGTAGTTTCACTATGTACCTTTGATATTCTTTGTTATTCCTTAAACCTACCCACTAAATAAATTATTTTCTATTTCTTCTCTTCTGTACTTCAGAGAAGAAATGGAGAAGAAACTGTGTCGTGTTTTATAAATAATAAAGCAATAATAAATAAAAAAGAATCATCGTAATTAATTATTGTTAATAAAAAAAAACAAAATATTTATAAGTACAAACATTACTTACATTAATTTTAAATGTTGAGTTTAAAGTTTTTGTTTATTATTATTTAATCAAATTATTATGTTAATATCTTGTTTGAGTTTATAATAATATATTGTTATAAATCTTGTTAGATCAAACATATGTATCTTCTTCATGACAGAGGATGACAAAGAGGCTTGGCGTTTAACGGTATAAATGCCCCAGGTTTTCTAAGTATATCTTTTTAACGCGTTGTCGAAATATTTTGGGTTTGGACATACAAAATCAAAACTCGCAGTATTTTCACCTGTTGTCGATAATTCCGGATGGAATTACGATATTTGTAAGTTTTGGAAATTAAGAATGGTGGCCCTGTTCGGAACCGACCCCCTGATCTGTTACTTATAAACCAGATATTGGTCAGACTTTCAAGAGAAAATGTCGTAGATACTAAGCAAAATATTGTAAACGTGTCTATCTTATAAAGTCTAATGGGACGAGGAATTGTTAATACATCGTGAGCGGCCATATTTGTGCATTGTAAATATTTATAAATCACAGTCTAGCCACTCGTCGCTTTCCGCTTTTCTGTATCAATTATTAATGTGCAGTAGTCCTATTATGAAGGACATTTACTTCCCGGAAATATTTATATATAGCCCTGGCCAATCATGGTGAACCATATCAGTCTCCTGAATAAATAAAAACGGTTTTAATATCAGAAGTTCCACCCATGGGGTTCAAAACTTTTATTTGAGGATATAGAACACCATAACAGGTGGCAGGATATCCTAAAAGACTTTAATTGTTTTGACTATCTCTGGAATGATTATCTTATAAAAGATGCGCATACTTTTGTGCAACGACTGAAATCGAATCTTTATCTTTTTAAATACTGTCTGTAGGTTACGCGCGTAGTAGGTACACATTTAAATAAAATACTTTAACAACTGCTGGAAAGCATCTGAAACGTCGGGTCGTAATTAAAAATAATTTTCAAACAAGTTTAACTAAAATATATCGCGTTTTAAACTGTTAAAATATGTTATTTAAATCTTTATCTTTTTGTCATTAGTTTTTAGAGCAAGTTTCCTTATTTTATTTTGGTCAAAGGTAGTTGGTATAACGTTGATCAATACCTTTTCAACGGTAATTTCATTTTTATGTTACAATATACTATCGGCCTAAAATTTTCTTCGGATATTCGGGAAATCAATTGACTAAAGCTGAAACGTGTATTCTACACTTCACAGCTTTTCCATTTGACGGAACTTCGATATGCCTACCAGCCGAATAATGCCTTTATTAATAGACGACGCGTAGAACGTGTTAAGGAAAAACAGGCCCTCTCCTTATTTTTTACCTTTTTAGTCTAAACACACTAGGTTTATCAGATTTCCGAATTCCGGAAATTCGATTACCGCCTATTTAATGAAAACACTTCTATGAAAAAAAACAAAATTTTCAAACCCCTTACAAGTTCATTTACATCATAATAGAAATTGTGGCTTTTTAAGGGGCTAAAACAAAAAAGCAACAAAAGCGTGGTTTTTAATAAGGAGGAAAATAAAAATTCACAATCAACTGTAACGCGAAAATTATTGAATTTTACTATTATTTGTGTATGAGTTATGCTAACAATTTGCAGTGACTGTGCTCTTTTAAATTAATATTTTTAAACTATAAAAATAATAAGTCGAGTCATAAAATTGCAGTTAGGCTACTCTAGCGGCATCTCATATCATAAAAATCTTTTTCAAAAATCCATAAAATGATCATACGTCCTATCTAATCGTTCCAGCATTTTTTACTTACATACCATTAAACATTCATCACAGACATTCTTGTGATGTTCATGACTCCGCATATTTGACGAACCAATATCTAACCGTCTCAATGCAAAATTCAGCTTTATTCTTATTGCATAGAGAAGATTATGCGATTTTCGCGTTTCGTCAATCTGTTATTCTCTTGTGATGAATCTAGATACAATACCTACACGCATTTTAATATTACAATCTTTCTATATACATATGAGTCGTAAACATTAAAATAAAACACATTAACGGTTTAAAACGCGATATATTTTAGTTAAACTTGTTTGAAATTGTTTTAACTATGGCCCGACGTTTCGGATGCTTTGCAGCAGCCGTGAACACGTTTTCAACTGATAAAGTGTTTAGTTTAGATCAATATTTCTTTTAAATAAAACACTTTAACGGTTTAAAACGCGATATATTAGTTAAACTTATTTGAGAAATGATTTTTTACTTCAGCCCGACGTTTTGGATGCTTTGCAGCAGCCACGGGGAGACGTCGAGCAAAAGTTAGAATAATTTTTTAATTAAGTTTAAATAATATATCGCATTTTAAACCATTACAGTGTTTTATTTAAATGTGTACTACCCGCGTAAACTATAGACAGTATTCAATATTTCTTTCTTTTTTAGGTAACTGTTTTTTAAAACTTCTATAAATTTTACTTAAAGTAGAAAATACTAATTTATTTATAAAGCTGAATTATTTTTGAATGAATTTTCAAGTACACGTGTATTTTAACTGGCTACGCTGACTGGTAATTAATAATATTAAATGTTTTATCGATATGACTTGAAAGCATCGATAAAGCATGTAATATAAATCGATAGTGATTGATAGTATCGATAAAAAGATGTATTCAGTTGTCAAAGATCGCACAGAATCTCTGAATAGCATTGAGAACGGGAGCTCAACGTTATAGTCAAATATTTGTACAATTTATCACGATTAGTTGTAATTGGAGCATCATGGCTGTAAACAATGACAGCTGACATCACGACCTTCGAAATATCAAGATAGTATCGATTCAAATTAAGCGCATTTATCGATAAGAATTATCTTGCTAGTGATGTTCAGTGAGACGTTATCGATAAGGTTAGGTAAAGCTATATTGCTACGTGTGTAATGTTATTCCTGCGAGAAGGATTATTTCACTTGGTATTTTATTGTGGTGATTTCCACCAAAAAAGATTGACAATGCGTCGTCATCGCATGTTATATAAAATACATGTCCAGTTCAAACAGCTATGAATTTTTAGCAATGTAGTTGAGTATTGTCTGTAAATTACACATTAGCAACCTAAAAAGCCTATATACCAAGTCAAAATGGGTCGACAGCACATCATGTTTAGTCTCTACTCCTCCTCCTCAATAAATACAACTTACTTTATCTTATAAAAATATATATACTAAAAGTATTATCATCTAGGTAAGTATTACAGTCTTTTGTATTTTAGAAACGTTGTTTAAATAAATATTTTATTTATTTATACATAGATTTGTATATTATATATAAATACACATATAAATATATATTATATATAGATATTTATTTATTAAATTCACCTTTAGAATATAAGAGTATCTTGTAGGTTGTATTTGATTTGTATTCCATTGTATTAAATGACGTCAGGTCCAGCAATTTCGATCGCCTCAGTTGTCGAATAACCTCAACTGTTCTGTGTAGTATTTCAAGCGTATTCGACAGTTGATTTTGGCAATTAGATATCATATAATACCGGCTGTTGCGGTCTCAATATTCCTTACCTCGTATCGAAACCTAGCCATCATTAGGTAAATTACAGAGGCCTTTAAAATTTGTAAAATACGATAAATTGTTAATAAGGCCGGCATAATTATTGGAAGAACTGACAGATTTTTATTTCATTATGTTCATTCCATCTACTATTCGATATTACATTACAAATTATTAGAGGAAATTTTACATATTTACTAATAAGTATATCGTCATACTAAAATAATGAGTAATGACTTTTAGAACGTAAAATAACATGGAATGAGTAGCCACAAGAAATAACTATTAACACTCGCCACGATAGGTTAATAATGGACATAAATATTATTAACCGATCTTTCGAATGTTTCAGCAAACATATTGTTATATGTTAGTATAACATCAATACATTAGAATAACACTTTTAAGAGTTATTAGAAGACTTGCCTGATAAGAAAATTAAAAAATGTACAGGATTTTTCAAGTTTGTATTTGTTGTAACCTTAATTTTTTTAATCGTTTTGCAAAATCACGTTAAATGTTTTATACACTAGTACCAATGATCTTCGCACCCAACAGATGATTTATTAAGTGTATTATTAATATTTTAAAAAGTAAAATTATTAATAAACAATTCTCCACAAACACATTAATACTATAGAGTCTACATCAAGGTACAAATGAAGAAAACTTTTCTCTAGCAGAATAATATATATTAGTGATATAAATGCGGGTACATACATACGGGTAATATTATGTAGAATAGATTCCTTTGTTGACTGTCAGACGCGTTATCTGAGAATTAGCCACGATTCCCGCTGACATCATTCCTTATCACTTATCTCACGTCTGAGATGATCAGAATCCACTTGTTAAGAGATCAAAGTTAGGTATTTATTGCACAATGTTTACGAGTTTTGAAATTAATTATCTTTAAACAATTAATGATTTTGCTGTGTGAAATCCCATTTTTCACTAATGATAGAAAAGGTGATACCAATTTTTAATCATTCTTTCTTCTTAACAAAAAAATTGATTTAAAGATTTGCACAATTTCATTAATTGTATGAGACCTGAATTATTGGTTTTCGAGCGCCATCGCTATTGTGAAATAGTTTTCATATAAGGCGTCTGACCAGCAAGTAGCTAGTAGTACGTCTTAGTTTAATTATTTTGTTAATATATGACCTCTCTACTAGAATTTCTTAATAATTATAAAATACAAATGCTTACTGATAGCAGATTCTAGAATATTCCATCGGCTCAAACCGAATCTCGCTTTCAAGAACCAAACAAGATACGTAATCAATCGTTCATAACAAGCTTTATATAATTAGTACCATCGCTTATATCATTAGACTATTATCACTAATCGCCATTCTGAACTAACGAGGAAGTATTTGGCTTGACTAGTTAATAGCAGATCCTTTGTTAGCTTAAAATCTGAGTTGTGTTCGTTACATGGACTTCCTACAGAGCACCAAGAATATTTTCATACAAAATATTCAATTACTGTTAAAAAATTCAAAATCTTCTTAACTACGACCCGACATTCATAATCCACCAAAGAATATTAGTGGTCATGGGAGGTGAGTTACAAACTAAACAATTAGGTAAAACTGCTTGCTTTTCAAGTAATTTATTTACAAATGTACAAATCTTGAACCATTTTAACAAAGATTTTTTTATCTACTTTTCTCGGAAATTGGTAAATAAAGGTGAATTTGCCTACTGTACTTTTTCAGATCTAAACAATGTTATGTTGATACCTACAGAATCACATTATAACATTGGTATTACTGTTTTTTTAACGCTGTGTGTTGTAAATGTTTAAAAACTGTTTCGTCGAACCGAACGCTAAAATGTCGCATAAATCAACACTTCTTCTGATGTGTTGCGGTTTTTGCACTCCCTCGTTCATTGTACGGCAAAAACAACGCCGTAAACTCATTGTGTGTGTAAATCAAGTTTACTCATCTTCAATGTGCTGTTGTTCGATTTGTTTAAGTTTGATAACGTCAAAATACGAAATATTTATGTAAAGTCCAACACAAGGCAGATTCACGGAACGTTTTTTTAACCATGCAGCCACTGGCACGGAGAGACGGCTCCCCCGTGCCCACGGCTGCTGTAAAGCATCCGAAACGTCAGTCCGTAGTTAAAAGTAGTTGTACTAATTTATTTCGAGTTTTAAACCGTTCGAGTGTTTTATTATAACACATTCCATATTACCAGTATTCCAATAGTGTGAACACAAGACCTTACGTAATAATAAAACTCAAGTAAGTGTTAACCAATACGTCATAGAGTGCAATATGTTAAATAACACTTGCTTTACGATACTACGAAGGAGATATTACGTTTGTGAGATCGTTAAGCATTAATTAACGTAAAGGTAATAACTCCGACCGCTGAAGGATACAACGAAAGGCTGTATGTTTGAATTACGGAGTTACGTAAATCCAGACCAAAAATTACCAGTCAGGGGAGCAATAATATAAACTATTTTTCACTAATCTTCTTAAATACTATCGAAATTGGTGCGTTTGATTCAGTACAATCGCCTACTTGTCTTAAGATTAAAATTGATCTATGCAAGGACCGTGTTATATGTTATATGTAAGAACTCATTTATTTCTTAGACTAATAATTACATTATTTAGTAGTTGAAGTAGTTGAGTTTTTTGTTAGCTTCGTGAATCGCGACCTTAATCCTTAGTATTGTTTTGTACGAGTGTTAAAATTTTAGTTTTTTTTATGATAGAAGAAGGCAGAGAAGCATGCGATGCACTTGATGGAACGTAAGATTTTTTAAAATAAGCTATATAAAGAATGTCAGTTCACTTTTTACGCTTTTTATTTTAAACTCGGACCCAACTAACTGAAAGAAAAATAAACAGCATCGGAAATGTTGGATTTACTTTTCGCTCTATGAAGCGAGATTGCGGTACATCCGCATATGTACAGTCGCGCTAAAAATACCTTTATTACTTTTCCTTGTTGTATAATGTAGCTTGTGGTGTTCAATTTTCAGTGTTATTTGTGCGTGTTACTTAATACTTTAATATTAAGCGTGTTTGAAGCTAGGTTTTGTATTTTAGTAACAGACACATAATTTTTGAGAGTATTTAAGACGGATATCTTCAATCTAAACCACTTAATCTTCATTTTCTATTCCTTAGTATGCCTAACGTAATTGTAACAATAATTTTAGTATAGATGGTTTTTAAATCTTATGACGTCATCGATGGTATTGACTAAATCATATAACATAACATTGTATTTGCTGTCCTCATTAAAAATAAAAATACAATAATACTCTAGATCACTATTTTATGGGGTCCGTTAATATGTGAAAATGTACCTAATTAAAAATTTAAGATTATTTTAAAATGCATTGGCTTCTAGACTGCACGCGAAAAAAATTGTCTTCCCGACTGTACTTCCAGTGTCACAGCACTACACTAGTCATTTTATTCCGTGTCATCGTTTTTGCCTGCAAAATGAATTTTTATACTTTCAAGAGATCAAGTGTTTCGAAAGTAAGAAAAGTGATGGCTTAATCCGATAGATCGCCAGACTGATCGGTAAAGTATGGAAATACATTATTATTATGCAAAGCACTCTCACTATTCCTTTGAGCCCGCCTTCGAGGTATAAAAATAATGAACGGTTACCTTTGACAAGAAAAATCTTATCTATGCGGGAATTTGTTAAGTCCACAAAATTAAGACAAAATACCACAACAAAGAAAACATACTTTGATGAGAAATTTTGCAGTATAAATACATCTATCTAATAAAAATATAATTAATAACCCTGTAATTATTACCTGTAGCTCACGCGAGTAGTAAACATTAATATAAAGCCCCTTTAACGGTTTAAAATGCGAAATCCAGACAAAACGTCAGGACGCAGTAAAAATACACTGTAAATAAGTTATCTAATATATTTCCTGTGTTAAACCGTTAAAAGTGTTTCATTTAAATAAATGAATAAGAAATAAACTTAAATTTATTATGTCACAGAGGTTCTAGATCGCTTACTTTTCTACATTTGAATAATATATTTAAGCTCCTCTCTCCCTCTATTATAGCGCATGATGTTTGTGTCATCAGTTTCTGTCACATGTTGAAATCCACAAAGCCAAATAAATTCAGCGCAGTTGCATCTTAAGTTGTGCCAAGTGAGCAACTTCTTTTACCAATCTACTCGAGTCGAGTATATATTTAACAAGCTGTGTCAGCGACTTGGTCCGCGTAGAATAGTTATTTTGAGGATGAAAATTTGTTTTTGCAAACCTCCTCTTCGTCTTTATAAACTTAACCCCTACGTCGGCCGCATCCCGTTATTCTTGCGAGTTCCTACTAAGAGATAGACATATACTGTCGATGACATTTAAAGAAGAATCATTCTCTTATTCATCTTTTTTGTGTACCTTCAACCGTTTTCGCAGCGTACGAATCGAAAACCTACAAAGATTAATGATTACCCCCGTATTTTTTCCATTTTCCAATGTTTTTCCGCTTTTATTAGTCACAGTGCAATATTTTATAGCCTTCTTCGATAAATATTCTAACTAACACAAAAATAAGTTTTCAATTCAAACCAAGTAGTTCCTGAGGTTGGCGCGTTCAAACCAACTCTTCGCTCTATATATTAGTATAGATTGATCTAGCGCGCTCAATATATCTTAAATACCGAGGATATATTTTTACAGTTATAAATAAACGTTAATATATTTTTTACGAGTCCATTAGTAAGAGTATAGCTGGCCATTACAGCATGGGACGCCGGCCTAACGACACTGACCCCGTAAAAAATGACATTCGAAATTCATGTAATTTATACAAGGGTGTTAGCATTACGTAATACTACATTGATAACTCGATTAGACAGGAAAGCTAAACGAACCATTTATGTAGGAATTAAACTGTTATTTATAAAGTGTAACACTTTTTTAATAATTGAGAAGGTACAATTTTAATTTAAAAATCGAAAATAAATTGAAAAAATTTTCGACTCGGGCAGGACTTGAACCGGCATCGTCAGCGTTCCGTGCTGTTGCTCTTTCGATTTTTAAATTATATAGTGCCTTCATGTGCAAATAACATGTAAAAATAATAAAGTTTTCAAAGGTACAATTTTGTTTTGGTAAACTACAAGTTAAGAATTCTATAGTTTCAAATGTGCGCGCGCCACTAGTTTAAGGATTTGTCGCATGGTGGCGCGCCAGTGTCACACTCATTGTATAATCTGTCATTCAAACTTGTAATATCGTTTATTGTCGTTAGTTTGTAAGATTAATTTTAGATACACCGTTGTATTAGTTAAGTAAGAATTAAAAGTATAAATTTGTTAGAACTGTAATCGATCAGGCAAAATACTGTACCTTTCTCGCAGCGAGCACAACGGGAACCCACAATTCCCACTGTTTCTAACTAGCACAAAAAAACAATTAGAACGAGTAGTTCGCTGATTAACGCGCTCAAAAAAACAAATTCTTCGTCTTTATATATTAGTATGGACTATAGACTATAGATGAAAGATGTAATAGAGTACAATACTCTCTAAGATATTATAGCCTCACATTACATCGAGGATGCTCTATTTCGACAGATAATATTTACTCAGTGTAGCCTCCATTTATAGACCGAGCAAATAAAAAATGTACTATTGTTGACTGTTGGCAGTTTGCACGAAATTGATGTGACTCGCTATTACCATTATGTTGGGCAAATACGACAAACTACCCGACGGTATTGCTTAATGCGGTATTATCGTGTTACAGAGTCAATATTTATTTAAATCGATCCGATCTAACGTGTTAATTTAAATAATTTACTGAACCAAATTCTCTCCACAACAAAGTCTGCGTTTCGGTAGCAGTCAGTTCCAAATGTTTAAAGTCAATTGAGATGTCTTCCTTCCATCAAGTGAAGTCTATGCCTATCTAGCCTCTATAGTCTTAAAAATGCTTAAAGAACGCAAATCAATTTTACGAGAAGCATTGTTTAGGAGGGGAAATACCAACTTGAAAATGGTATGAAAATTAGTTTTGAACTGATTACGACCTTTAAATAAAACACTTTAACGGTTTAAAACGCGATATATTTGTAAAACATATTTGAAAATGATTTTTAACTTCGGCCCGACGTTTCGGATGCTTTGCAGCAGATAATAATAAAAATAATAACTAATATGTCGCGTTTTAAACCGTTCAAGTGTTTTATTTAAATGTGTACTACTCGCGTAAATTATAGACAGTATTTGATTACGACCTGTTTTGTAAAAATTTAACTCAAACCCTTCGCTAGCCAATAAAGGTACACAACGCGTTTTGACAAAAATATGCCTTTTATTTATTTATTACTTGCATGTTTAAATGTTTGCAGAATTATATTTACTATAATTAATTTGTTTTTACTTTTCCATTAAACAATACCTTGAAAGGTCAGTTTTTCATGATGTGCAATGTTCTATTAAGAAAGAAATGGAGCATGTAACATGCCCTTTCTTAATAGCCTATAAAAATACGAAAGCAGCTAAATAGGTTGCTAGAATGCCTAGTTTCCACTATTACTAGCCTCGTGCGTTTAGTAGTTAGTGTCCTTCTTATCGCTTTACACACTTTGTACTCGCACAATCGCGAGGTCCCGAGTTCAAATCCTACGTTGAGTATTTGACATATCTGTAAAAAAGTACGAAGTTTGGAAGTAAGAGATGTGTTACCTTTTTTGTTGGTGTTGGTCCCAGATATTACTCAGTTTTGGTAGTAGTTTGAACCACCACCGTAAATAAGAACAGCGTGGTGGCTATAAGCGTATTACCCTCTCGTCGAGGATAAGAAACCTGTGCTCTTAAGTAGATATTAATAAATTACAGCGATCTCTAGATTCTAGACATTGAAAAATTGATTCGCTCCTCATGTCAAAGTGCTAACTTCTAGAACAATCGAAACTTCGTGGTACCTCAAGTCCTTCAAACAATATAACGAGTTAAACTCAGCCAACTTTGGCTTTAACATGCTATGAAACGTGTTTGTTCGGATGTGAGATCGGGGAGGCTTTTTAATTTATTTTTTAAGTTAAATCGAAAACTAAAAATTCCTTTGTTGCGACGTTCGCACCTTTATTGCCTTCCCAACAAGGGACTTTTTTTGTATGTAAATAAAATTCTGTTATCTCTATGTGGCGCAGCTGGCAGACAAATATGTCTGTCCTTTGTGAATTTAGACAGAATTAATGAAACCTGTCTGTGTTACTTATGAATTGAATTTGCAGAAAAATTGATAAGAATTGTGTAATTTTTTCTGACTATAACTAATTATTATATTACCGCGATATAAAAACCCAAGACTTCAACTCTTTAGGCAATGACAATTTAAGTGGAATTGTATTTATGTGCTGTGTTTTATTTTTTTTACTGAAAGATAGAGGCGTAGGTTTGTTAGTGAGTTGGTAAGCCTATATTTCTGAAAATGTATATGTATTATACTGTCTTATAATTAGTTAATAATTACTGTCACTAACGCATAATTAACAAAAGAAATTTGTATTTAATATTTTTGTATTCATTACAAATTATAGTAACTTGTTAAATTTAAATTCTTAAAAAGGACGTGAAAATCTCATTGTTTCACAAATCTAATAAATAAATAAGGTAATGTCCATTTCAGAACAAAAAGAACGATAGACTTCAATTGCCTGAGATTAAACGTCTCATCTTTTTTTATTTATTAATGATACAGCAACACACCAGAACATACAAAACTTATTAAAATATATTAGTAATATCTCTACTTTATACCTGATCCAAAGATGTATACAACATAATTTCTTAAAGGTATATAAAACTAATTAAGAAAAATAAACGAATTATTACGTCCATGTTTGGCCTAGGACATGTGGAAAGTGGGTATAACCCACTCTATTTTGATTATTAAGATTTCAATGGCGATAAGTTTTTACTTTTAAAAAAGCAAATTGAAACATAACAGTTATATTCATAATTTTCTATTTTTTTAACGATATTTCACCTTACGTTTATCTTTTTCGTTCTTTAAAAATGTTTCTATATTTCAGTCAAGAGACTTCGTAACGTTATTACATTTTATCTTACTTTTAATACACAGGGACCCACAACTGTGCTTCTCGTAAAATTATCTTTCTTATATCTCCCTTGTTATTTGAAAACATTTTGTCTAAGGTACAAAGACTCGTAAGCTAAGATTATACGAATGAAATAAAGGCTAAAATTTTACAAGGTCATGATTATCACGAAGATACGATGTAACGATGAAAACTTAATTTATAACTTAAATACTGATCGCAAACGTTTTATTTTTGTTTGTAGTACAAGCAAAGTATTAGTAACACTCAACTGTTCGGCGTATGGTCGTTTTGTAACCGATGCACTGGATGTGTCCGATGTTAATTAGATAAGTGCCTTATTATATTTGACAGCTTATCATAGCATTATAATTTTCTTTAACTAAAACAAGTATGGAAGAATTATTCCGCTTTAAGTGTACGCGACAGTATATGTCTATCTTTTAAGATTAACTCGCAAGAACGACGCGACGGGATTCGAGCGACGTCGTGGATATAAGTTATATAAAGATAAGGAAAAGGTTCAAATTCTGACGCCCAAAATAACTGTTATACGCAGATGATGTCACTGACACAGCAAGTACTTGTATTTTAAAACTATATGAAATTTTATTATTTACTGAACTTCGGCTCAGACCAGTGAAATTAAATTCAAATAACTCTCAGCTTATCCATAGAACTAACACGTGATTAAAATTGTTAGTATAAAGGGAGCCCTTACTATGAAAATAAGACACGTTAGTAGTAGTTACTACGTTATAGTTTACGCGAGTAGTACACATTTAAATTAAACATTTAAACGGTTTAAAACGCGATATATTAGTTAAAGTTATTTTAAAGTGTTTTTATTGTCTCCCCGCGACCACGGCTGCTGCAAAGCATCCGAAACGTCGGGCCGAAGTTAAAAATCATTTTCAAATAAGTTTAACTAATATATCGCGTTTTATACCGTTAAAGTGTTTTATCTAATAAGTTATTATTAGACTTATTATTGTATCACGGGTTTTAGTTTTTATAATATATGGGTTACGTAAATCTCTTCGCTCGCGTCTGGAAATACATTTTCTTTCCCATTCAAGTCACACTAATGTTTCTAGCGATTTATAATGGAAATGATGTTTCTGACCATTTTGCAACAGTTGTGTCGCGTCACACACTTGACATGCTATTCCACAGTTTAAAAAGTTTAATATGATTTAACCACATATATTACAAAAAACAGGTATTCCATGTTTGTAGAGACTATGTTTTTTAACTTAATTGGGATATCAAATCCAGGACTTCTAATTTTTTTTGTTGAAGAGTTGAATGAGTTACTAGGTAACATAAGGGCGTCATAATTATGTGTTTGGTCAGGTACAACAATCTGCCTGAATCATTAAAATTGACATAGTTATATGTCTGCCTCGCCCTCCATATAAAATAATCAGGCCTCTGCGAAATACATTCGTATTATTTAACTTTTCAGAACAAACAAACCTTCCAATTTCTAATATCGACAACGAACTAAGCAGAACAGAATTGAAAATTAATAAACAGAAAATTGTTTCCGGCACTAATATTATATTTGCTACAAAAGTTGGTAACTTTTCCCTTGCCATATGTAACATAACTGTTTGACTTTGAGGGTAAACTAGCTGTTTGTTCTACGACTGAAATTGGAATATTAAGTGCCTAAATAAACAGCTTTCCCGTTATAATTTATGATAAATTTAATTAATTAGAACCCGAGCGCATTGTCAGTTGTAAGGAAATATGGCGGAAGAAGATGCATTTCGATTTTAACATGAACAAGAAATTTAAGAAGCGTTT
Organism: Leptosia nina; assembly: GCA_963661955.1. Classification (NCBI taxonomy): domain Eukaryota; kingdom Metazoa; phylum Arthropoda; class Insecta; order Lepidoptera; family Pieridae; genus Leptosia; species Leptosia nina. Next base: position 1,558,095 of record CAVLEF010000083.1, on the reverse strand, counting down.
GAACAATAGACACGTTAAGATCTATAAGCCACAGATGAAAAGAAGTAAATTGACATCTGTGTTGATGTTTAGTCTGGGAACTTCCAAATGTCCGAAGGCAGAATAGGTCGATATTGCATTTCAATAACAAATAAACATACACGTAGATCATGTATTGTGCTAAGTGGGATTTTTTTACAATATATATATATATTACACGGTAGCATAATTGGTTAGAGCAGCAACACGGTACTTTGTGGATAGTGGTTCCAGTCCCGTCTGTTCTCTTTGTTTTACAATGGTTAATATAATGTAAACAAAAGTTTACATTATATCTAAGGATAACCTATTAATTTATAAATAAACTAACGAAACAAAATTTGACTTATTATGTGTCTGTGCTAGACAAAACCGAGGTAAGAGTGTGTTCTATAGTACATACACTTCGTTTTTAGGGAACTCGTTATAAAACTGGCACTCATCCAAATTAATATTTTTGATTATTTATCTACGCGAAATTTTTGGCAGAATTTCATAACAATGATCTCGTAAATCAAAATGGTGAAAACACTAAGTTTATATCACGTGTATGCTGTAATAGTACATAGTAGAATCAGACACGTAAGCTTATCCACTTCTTTTTTCACTGAGCCATAAAAAGTCAATGTCAAAAATATATATTGCGGACCAGACCACATACCAGTTTAAATATTGATTTCAATTATTTTCTTTAATTTACAGAAAATGCACATTTAAATATAACACTTTTAACCGTACAAAATACGAAATATATTAGTTAACTTATTTTTCATTTAAACAATCGTCCCATGTTTCGAATGCTTTTCAGTAGCCGTAGTCACGGGGGATCGCTACGCCAGCGCCAAGTGTTACGTAGTACTTCGAAAAACTTACTGAGTCTTTACACGAAAGACTCACAGTGCCCTTTCGTTTATTGTTAAATAAACGCCATAAAGAGATAGATAATTTGACGTTTATTGAATATATAAATATGCTATGTATTTTTGGATGCTTCAAACATGTTGTGTAAACCGCTATACAAGTTTTGAGCTCTTACGTGGCTTCTAGAAAATTCTATCAATTTTCTCCTTAGAGAAATTGAATGAGTTTTCAGCTTCAGAAAGTGTGGAGCAGAAAATTAAAAGCATTTACTGAGGGTGAAATACGAATCAATTGCACAGTTTTTGTTAAAATAAATTGTTACTTAAAGGTATAAAGAAGTCATTAAATATAAACTTTGTTAAAAAACTAATTGATTAGTTGCTGAAAATAATATTTTTTATTATACATTAAATCACTATTATTACCTCTGATCTCCTACCGCTGGGATTGGTTGGCTAGTTTTCTTTCTCAACAAAGAGTAAATAATAATCTAATCTCTAATCATTATTTATCCATCAGACAATCGATCCAATCTTAAATCACATCACTGTTTTGCTTGGTTTAGTCCCGATTTGACTTAGACATTAGAATTAAAGTATAAATAAAATTAAACACGAAAAACGTTTTAGCCCTACTAAATTAGTAATTATTAGAACCGACGGCTTAAATTTAAAATTTATCACATCTGTGTTGACAAAAGGTCGCTATGCGACCTTTCGAAAATATACGAAAATACGAAATTTCAATAGGGAGGACGGCCTCAAACTATCAAACACCTGGGATCCCATATTAAAAACTCTGGATCCCAATAAACAGCATACCGGTAAACGCGAAGACACCGTTAGTCAGTTCTGCAAAGACCTGGCCAGTTTCGCCAAATACCAATTTCGACGGAACAAATGGCGCTAGCGTGGCAATTTTTACTTTAAAGTCAGAGACACCCTCCATCTTTAGTGTCCCCGTGACCACGGCTGCTGCAAAGCATCCGAAACGTCGGGCCGAAGTTAAAAATCTTAAATTTAAACCGTTAAAGTGTTTTTTTTAAATTTCATATTTATGTTTCCGTTCGATTTAATATAGTGTCGCAACTGTTCAACACATTCTGGATTTGATATTGATTAAAAAGACGCTTTTTGTCGCCGAGTGAGGTTCAATTAGAAATAACAGCTCGGCGCGGTGAAAAATCTCTACTTCGTGTTATACACTTTTATACTCGAGTAATAGAGGGAAGTGGAGTATTTTATCCCATTTTCTAGATTAAAGGGGCGTTAATGTTTTGTTTTATACACGTATGTGAAGGCAGCTATCAGTTATATGTGAAACGAGATAGAGTTATCAAGCTTCACCAATCCGAATATGTGAAAAGTGGAAATAGTAGTACTCTAGCTTTTTACAATATATATGTTGCGGGCAATTTAATAAGTTCGCTACTTAGAATGATTTAAGCACTTTTCCCGGTCATTATCTATAATGCCCACTCTATCTTAGGCAATGTAATAATATTGGCATTTTTGTTTAAATGTAATTAAACTTACACATTTTTCATGAAAACATAAAAAAAATAACTATTGAACATATTAAAAATGAACATTTAAATAACAAGAGAATTTTATACTACCCGTTCCAAGTGATAAATTTTGACTTTGTCAAACATTGACTTATATATACCACGGGGCGTCGGGCATTATAATAATCAAGTGTCAACCACATTGCCTGTAACATATATACTAACAAAATAAAAAATAAAAATCCTACATTTCTTAATTCCAAACTGTCTAGCTTTATATAACGATACGTATCTTTTCATTATGCGTAGGTACGGGGGTCACGGACACAAAAATGTGTCTACTCTTTGACCCACAAGGAGAAACTGATGTCTATTATAGGGTATATTTTATGTTGCCTGTTACCCGGTGTCAAGTCTATTTTTCCCCCTTCATAAACGTTAAAGCTCATATTACGAGTAAAGTCGTGGCATAAGCTCTTAAATAAACTCATAAAAACAGTATAAAGACGATGGAAAGTAATAATCGTCAACAGAACCTTTTCCCGGTTAATATAGAACCTTTGTTTTTAGATCTCACCTTTCAATTGTGGACGCGTAAAAAAGGAATGGAATATTGAATTGAAGCACCAATATGCTCTTTTGTGCGGAATTGAATGTATAAAATTGCAATTGTCTATAGAAAAAATTCAATGTTTGTGACGACAAGGGTACACATTTAAATATTTTACAGTTTAAAACACGAAAAATATTAGTTAAAATAAATTGTTTTTTTTTAACGATGAACCGATACCTCGAATGCTTTCCAGCAGCCATAGTCACGGGGGGTTCCTATTTACTAATATATTTCGCTTTTTGTAAGCCTCTCAAAATATTTCATTTGAACTTTTAATATTAATAAAATACTCAATACCAAGTCAACTTTATGTCTCTGTCACGTGCTGTCTGATCCGATAAAATGTCGTAAGTTAAATCTTGTTTCGATTTTAGTCATTATTGATTTTTATTTCATATATAGTAATAGCCAATTTAACATTCCTTATAATATGTTATCTGTGTAAACTGTATATTGTGTATTTCTGTGGCAATGCCAGTTATTACAACGTCGAAGGTAAATAGGTTTGAGTGTATGCAAGTCACGTTGCTAATAATTGCGTTACGGTGGAAATTAGAGCACGCCTTAATTCATTTATGGCTTATACTTTAGCACGAGTTAATTACAGATTAAGGCATAAACTGTTTAATAAATATTAATGAAGATGATGAAGACCACGGCTACTCCACCGTTCGAAACGTCGCGCTATACTAAATATCAAAACGTAATAAGTTATATATTTCGCGATTTAAACCATTAAAAGTGTTTCATTTAAATGATTATATAATCAACAAAAAGTCTTACTCAATTTATTTTAAGTCTGTATTTTGTATGATACTGGCTGCGAGTAATTACAATACGTAGTTCAAATTTATTGAATATTAAAATAAATCAATTTAAGATAAATCAACTTTCAATAAAATAAGTAAAACACAATTAAATAAAACACTTTAACGGTTTAAAACGCGATATATTAGTTAAACTTATTTGGAAATTATTTTTAACTTCGGCCCGACGTTTCGGATACTTTGCAGCATCCGTGGTCACTAGGAGACCCTTCCAAATAAGTTTAACTAATATATCGCGTTTTAAACCGTTAAAGTGTTTTATTTAAATGTGTACTACTCGCGTAAACTATAGACAGTATTTAAGTAAAACACAATGCAAGTTTTTTGTATACTTTATATTCGTTAAACTGATTTACTAATAATTTGAACTACGGCGCGACATTTCGGGTGCTTTGCAGCGGGATCGAGGGTGAATAAAGATCGAGGGAGTCCCTAATGTCAAAGTAAAAACAAAATTTTGCTAGCGCAATTTGTTTCAAAAAAATAACTGTGTCTTTACAGAACTAACTCACTTTTCTAACCTACATGTTAATAAACATGGACTTTAGTTTTCTTCGATCTTCAGTATAGTAAAAAATGCATTAAATACAGTAGTGTAATAAATGTACCTTTAAAATCCGTTTTAAGACGAATGAAGATAATGAGAACAAAAGGCGAGTTGAAAATAATTTAAGACGAAAATCTCTGAAACGCGAGACCACTGTGTACAAAAGTCTTTTAAGATGAAACGGACTAGAGCGATGCCCTTTTCAGATAAAAACGTAGACGAGTGAGCAGACGGAAAAGCGTTAAGAAAAAATCTACTGTTTTCATTCTTTGAAACATGAAAACGTCTGAAACCACAATGGACGATGTATATTTTAAAAAATAGTATTACATCTTCTAGTTAATCGAGTGTCGTACGTCATACGTGTTTTTATCAGTAATTAAGTTTATGTGCTAGCATTATTAAAGTTGTCATTCTGACGAAATTGAAATCTTAATTTAAAAAAATATTTAGCACATGAGGACACTATATAATTTAAACATCTATTTACCTAGAAAAAAAATCGTAACTTTTTTAATCATAGAGGAGGACCGACTTCACTTGATGATGATGATGATGGGAGGTGATACCCCCGCCATATGAAATCTACATAAGTTGCGCTATCGACTTATTTTGGCTTCGGATATTCAATCATTTGATATAATATGTAAAACGAATACTGAATAGCTTTGTTGAAGCTTAATTCGTTTAACCATTGAGTCTCGATAGTCGCAACACTTGTCACTTTTAAAAAAATTCTCGGAAGACATACTATAAGCCTTATTAAAATATGTAAACAAACAATTGGTTTCTTTAATTTAAATATATTATTGCTAACATCATTAGGTAATTATTTCAGTTTCAATAAATTAAATATCCAAAGAAAATGAACAACAATTTTTGTGAGATTTTAAAATTCAGTACGAAATAGGAATATAAAGACACTTACTACGATAATGATAAACTGAGTTACTATTTTGAAACATTGTCTGGTATAACCCAAAATGCCAGACAAAGCCTAAAATAAATATTTTCAATACATCTAACACCGTTTAACCTTTACCCCGTTTTCCGCACGAAGGAGCTGATGTAACAAAAATACTTTTAATAAACTTTTAGCTTCTCTTGTTATTGCACAAAGAACGAATAAATAAGTCTTTCGCGAACCGTTTTTGCCGAGCCGATGTTCACTTTGGTAGTCCGTGAAGTGTTGCGTTCTTCTCTATAAAACATATTTAAAATATCAGCGTACTTCTGTACCCATTTTATCAATAGTCTTGTAATGAAAAACTACAAACTTACTAAAAAATGCTGTGACTAAAATATTTTGTTATAATAAATTATTACTTTCGTTCTTTTTCATCCCTATTGTAGGTTATCAAACTTACCATCCTATGTCAAACAAAGTATAATTTTGCACTTAATTAAAGAAAACGTACAAAGTAATGAAAATGTTTTACGGCATTTGATATCGGTCGAATGAGATTTCACTTCAACGCTTTTGTCTCTATTCTGTAAAGTATTTATTATCTGTGGTTTTCTTACGTAAGCGGAGATGATAACAAAATAATTATAATGCTAATGAACTTTGGTTTTTCATACACAACATAAAGATTATTATATCGATATAAGAAATAAATTGAAAGTTATTTACGAGAAACTAAGTTTTGAATTCTACTTAAATATCAAGAGGTTTTGCGTTTCAAATTATGTAAATTTGATAATTATCCACTAAATTTTTTGAAATGTATATTAACATTTAAATAACATTGTTTTTGCACACATTAGTGAGATAAATATTAAAATTCCGTTACTAAACTTTTTGTCTACGTTTGGGCTTTCAATATTATTAAATAACTTTATATGGGTTTATACGCAATCAGATGTTTTACAAGGGTTGGGGTTTGGACCTTTCATATCGAATTATGGCACCCATAATATAAGAAATCAGTTTTCGTGTAATTTTACCAGATTGCAGTTTTTTAAATTAGTTCTCACGAATGATATAAAATGTTAGATATTGATTGTACAGCTTATAATTAAAGAAAGTTTCACATACTAAACAAAAACTACAGTTATATTTTTTTTACTTTCCGTCTTTACGGGAGGAATGCGAGGCTTTTTTAATATGTTTTATTCCTGTAAACTACGGTCTTGTTAACTTTATAAAATATTTGTCTACCACAGACATATATTTATACATTTCTATTATGAACTTCTACATAATGAAACGGAAAATTCTTCAGCGTTACACGCAACGAATGTCCTAAGGCGTAAGAGTGGCGTAAAAGCGAAGAGGATTTAAAATAAATAGCGGAGATAACATGAAGCCGTAACAAAGTAAACAATGACAACATCCCATCGTCCTGAAATTGGACAAAGGAATATAAATTGCGTAAACTCAAGTACGCGGTCAGTCAGTTTTGCGGTCCAAATTGAAGCGACGAGCGATTTGGTATTGTTAATGAATCAAATAACAAGAGTGCTATAAAAGTACATACACATACATATATATTATCGTCCGCATTATGTTAAGCATGAGAAGTCGTAGGTTTAAATCCTGGGAAAACGTTAAATCGTTTCAGACAAGACAAGCAAGTCCAATAACTTCTTGCGTTTGGATAAAATCGATCAGTAAAACAGACTTAGCTTAAATATATTGGCTCAACAGGCCTTCAGAGAAGGCTTAAACAATTTTTTGGCCCATAAGCATCAGGTAGTTTACCTCAACACGATCACCCGCAATCAAAAATATTTATAAGAAATTACACACCGCCTTAAAAATATCGTCCAACCGCAGCATGTTCCGGTTATCGCAATTATTAAATCGCTATGCTGGCATGCATAACTCCCAAGTGACGGGAGTGGGACGGGGTGAGCTTAAGGATTACAAAAAAGAAGTTGCGAGTCGAAAGAAGGGTTGCTTACTAGCGGCAGAGTGTTTAGGCGGGTCAATCTGTTTTTTGGTGGAAAGTGGCTCGGCAGAACGCCACACTCACCATGTGACACAAACTAGCCCTGCTATGGGGTTGATAAATCGTTTTCCCACCAGGAAAAAATTCATTGTAATGACAGTCGACTCATTTTTCTAGTTGTATTATGAAAAGCATAAAAATTCCACCATGTTAGTAATGACACAAGACGACACGATAAAATGCTACAAATTTTTCTTCGAGGTACGTAAAAAGTTTATCACTTGATCCTTAATCTGTTTGCGAGTCCGTATTTGATTTGCTGGCGTTAAATGTGAAGTTTATTAAATCGCTATAGACCTTAGGTGTTACGATAGAATCTATTCATTTATCTATTTATCGCATAACACGCAAAATTACAATGAAACAAAGAAGAAATATGCACTATGGAGTGTGTGTTAGTTGTATGTGACTTTTAAATAAAATCACTCACATCGGCCGAACAGCCCAAAATACAATAATATATATAATATAATGTATATCGTAATATAATGCTTTTCGTATTTAGAACCGTTACAAGTAATTTATTTAAATATATACTATTCGTGGAAACAAGAGACAAAGTTTTATTTTGCTTGTTCAAAAAGCGAACAATTTAGGTTAATTTTTAATTATTTGGCGTTATAGTATGATATCTCGTTCAATGTAGTGTTCGTGGTAAGGATAGATACAACATAAGATAACAACAATATATATATTTTTTTAAATGCACATGCCTAACTCATCTCTATCTATTATTAACAATACTGAATCGTTATCATCTTACAGAATTCTTGTATAGGGAAAGAAAAGTGTATATTTTGGATTAAAAATACAAACAAACTCAGGTGATATTAACATATATTGTATTATCGACTTTTAAAAAATTGTATTACTGCCGGTTTAAGAAATATAAACTGGTTTTATATAATAATAAATCCTCCAAGCACTGGTAACTTCTCAGAGGGAAAATAAGGAAATACAGTGGAAATCCTCTTTCAAAAATGGAACGTCACGCACGGTTTACCCCGATGTTACCTACTTCAAATGTTCGAGAAGTTTCTAGAAAATACGGTGAATCAAAATAGGAAGGTTGTTTCAGAAAAGACAGATAAAGAATATGAAATGAAAGATTTATGTTCTGTGGTACTTTTTTATAGTAAAAATAATTTATATTATATCACAAAACACCTACGGTTTAATAAGGCTTGTTATAATTATAAACAATTAAAAAATAATCAAACGTTATACATCTACGCCTACATATATATCTTTACACTAGTAGTACACGTTTAAATAAAACACTTTTAACGGTTTAAAACGCAAAATGTATAAGATACACTTTATTGTAAATATTTTAACTAATACATTTGACTCGATGGCTCAATCGGTAGAGCAACAGCACGGAACGCTGACGCCGGTTCAAGTCGCCCGAGTCGAAATTTTTTTCAATTTATTTTCGATTTTTAAATTAACTAATACATTTCGAATTTTACACCGTTAAAAGTATTTTATTTAAATTTTATAGTAATATATATTTAATTTAAGTGTCATAAATAAGTTGTGTTTTTCTTTAGCGTCTTACACTAAGTCATATAATAAGCTATATTGCTAGCTTATTATTCAAGAGAAATTCAATGCATATTTCTCTCTGAAAGTGTGTTTGATTCGTATTTGTTATAACCAAGATACGACACTTTGATGTTGTACTAGTGTCGCATAAGATAGATTAGGCGCTATAAATGATATCGATATTTCGTAGTAGTTTAATATGAAAGTTGAAAAACCTAACAATTTATTGCACCGCCCACTTTACGACGAATGCAAGAGAACCCTTCTTTTGCTATATACCTATTTGCACGATTATTATGTTGATACAACTCTAACAAATAATTGGCAATAATAATATCGACCAAACTAGATTACCAAATAACGGTTTATGCTAGACATATACTGTCGCAGACATTTCTTAGATCATTTAAAGAGTAACCATTCTTTTACACATTTTTTGGATCCTTCAACCGATAAATTGTCTATCCAACACAAAAATAATTTTTCAATTCGAACAAGTATTCCCTGATGTAAGCAACTTTTCAGCTTTACAATTAAATACTTTTCGAACAAGTTTAACTAAAACATATCATGTTTTAAACCGTTAAAGTGTTTTATTTAAAAGCTTCACAATTTTTATTTTATTTATGTATATTTATAAGTAACACCACAGGGATTATGTTATGAATACAATATTAGTATAAGTTAATTTTCGCTATACTTATTCAATACTCTCTAAATAAGTATAACTCTGTAATAATTTCCTAAAACATAAAGACACATTTATAGTAAATTCAATTCAATTGGTCTATTGGTTAGAACAGAACGGAATGCTGTGGATGCCGTTACAAATCCGTGTTGTAATTTTTTTTTTACTCAGTATGTAGCCTTAACATCCAACACCATTACTATACAATTCAATGTCCCACGCAGCCCTTTACCAGACCTTAACCTGCTACATGCATATCGCTTCCTTCAACAGTTAGCACCTGTAAAAACCAAACTATAGGTAAGTACAGTTTGGTTACATGACGGAGGATCAAACTCCAGAATTCAGTGCCCAATGTGGGTACTGGTAATACTAGATATAGACTTCCTAATGTATATAGGCTTGTTAAGGAACTTTGCACGGTTCGAGCTGAGAAATCGGCGAAAAATAATGAGCAGGCTCAAAGTCACAATTCAGTACGCACCTAAAATAAGTACCCACTATAAATTACACAGTCGTTCGTGACATGGCACTAAGATTTACGAGAATAATGGCTGGAAAATCGTTTCGGAACGTGCAATGAAAAAGCCTATAATGTTTTTTGTGTTCACATAACGCAAGGTCAGAATTTTAGTGGAATCGTAAAGATAAAACCATGTAATATTAACGAGATATATCGTATCTCGCTTGGAAAATGATAAAAGTTTTTAATACAAATACACGCAATCTGATTCCCATAATTGGTTTCATTCGTTAACTCTATTGTATATATTCTACATTAAGTTCTTTTAAAAGTCTGATATTACTTTTAAATCTTTTTTATTTTTTGAGCTTGAAGTCCGTCGGCACTTTTTATCTAATAAAGCTGTTATTTGATTGAGGATTAACATCAAAGCAATAAAGGGCAAGATTGTATTATAAAAATGACTAAGCTGAATGAAAACGTTCTACCTTCGCCTCATTATAAGAGTGAGAGTAGGTTAGGTAAATAATATAATGTAGACAATAAAATGTAGACAAAGACCTAAAATTCAATTATTTAAATAAAATGCTTCCAATAATAGCATTCGTTTGTGAATACATTATTTATATATTTTTTTTAATATAAACTTACTAATACTATAAATTATTTGATTTTGCGGGCATATAACAAACAATAAGAAAATCAACGTTAGTAAAGACATTTGACTTTAGTATAGTTGCATTACCTTAGAGAATCATACATAGACATGAATTAACAAAAATATTACTCTACTTTGAATCGTTATAATTTCACCTTTAGTATTTTTTTACTATATCTAATTTACAACACTGGAACACTTCTTTTGAAGGTCGTTAAAAAATAAGCAGCAAATATGCATCCTCAGCACAAATCGCCTCGGATGTAGCTTACAGAAATGTGAAAATCACTATCCTTTATCGACGTCTTTTGTCAGACACACAATCACTTTTTAAAGTTTGACAGACGCACAGAGGCGTTGCTAACGAATATTTCGACCAGATGCCGCTCCACGGTTCAATTTCGTTGTTCGAAGATTTTTCCATTTATTCATCACTTATACAAGAAATCGGTTTCATTTCTATATTAAAAATTCAAGGCAATGTAAATAATTGGTTTAAAGACGTGAAGCAACGTGCACCATAATTTAATATCTCGCACGCGGTCGTTGTTCCAAAGGCTCACAACCAGATGAACGTGAGTTGCATTCTCTCTGCAGATGTTGAGTGGATAGCCTATTGTCAAAGGCCAATACAGGTCAATAGCGCATCTTCATATGTAAAGTATTTCAGCTTCCATCAAGCAAACACCAAGCGAGTACTTTGATCTTAAAAAGTATTATATCATTGAACGGAATTTAAAGATTCAAAATTACGTCCTGTCTATGTAATTATCACGAGACTTGAAGAACTTGCGACAGATTTAGTTTGCGTTGTAAATATACATTGTGTTATGTATACAAATAAATGCACATGGGCTCGGACGAAGTTACAGTAGATGACATTAAAGAACTACAGATGGAAAAAATAATAAGATTCTGCAAGCAAACCGGAAGGTTTGAAGGGGACACGGGAAGAGTTGGATGACCCAAATCTGTGCAAGGAGGAAATGGGTGAAATGGGTGAAATGGTCAGCGGACAACGTGGACTGATCACCCGTCCTGCCAAGGGTGTCCCCGATAGAAAATAATAATAATACAAATAAATGTGTCTAGGCGTTTTTTTTAATGGTTTGATATGCAAGTCCATTAATTTTAATGGAATAACTTTTAAACCCGAATAATTTTAATTTAACTATTGCGCGTTTTATACCTTTAAGTGTTTTATTTACATTAATTTTACTAGACCCACTCCATTTTCCAGACAAAAGTATTGAGTACTGAAGGAAGCACCCAGCAACCAAATGTAATGCAAACACTATTCTCGTATAAAAAATAAGTCAGCTTAATGTTTTTTATTGCTTCGTATTTAGATACGATATATTGTCTTGACGTCATAATATATAATAATGATAAGTGTCTGTTTGTAAAGCTGAGAATATTTATATTGACATGTGTATTTTTGTCTTTACGAAACTCTTATATACAAGGTTCCCAGTTTCAATAATGCTAATTATACCCGACTGCTACTACTACTGGGTCAACTACTCGAGTTCATAACCACTGTTTTACATTGCAAGATTATTGCGCTGCTCGAGTCGCTAACAGGACTATTTTCGTTAAGATTACCAGATTAGGGTTTTCAGCTGTTCGAAGTCGTCAATGAGAAATAAGAAAATAAAACTTTTCACCATTACCATTGAATAACATCACGTAAATATTTAAATAAAACCATTTTAACGGTTTAAAACGCAAATATATAAGTTAAATTATTTTTAATGTATTTTAACTATGGCCCGAATTTCAAATGCATTGCGGCAATCGTGGTCACGAGGGGTTTTAACTATATTCTAACATCATCAAAAGATGACCTAGCAGAGATAGCAAAACTTCGAACACCATTTCTATATTACGACGACCAAATAGGTCGAAACCCAAATATTTTCAAAATGGTATTGAAAGTCTCTTTTCGACTTATTTTTAATAGTTTTTTTTATAATTAAAAAATATATCCATTTAACATTTACACGTACCAAAAGCCAACTCTTTAAGTATATTTGTAAATATATTACTATCTAAATCCATGCATCTACAAAATACAAACTGTGTTGACGATAAGCGGTATAATTAAAGTATTTACCTTTATTAGTGTATAGATAACTTTTTAGAGTTTAAATATGACTCACGTTTAAAGATGTAACTATTGACATAGAGATAGTAGCTGTAAGTGACTGAAGTTAAGGAATTTATTAATTTAAAGTTATGAAAATTAATATGTATGTACAAGAGAGCCGGCTGGTTAAACATTTACTTTCCATTTTTTAGTTATGAATCTAAGGTTCGACCAAAAATTACGGACACCGCGTTACCGTGTCATTAACTAACACCTCCACTGCAGGTCAATGCAAAAGCAAAAGCACAGAATATTGTGGACGTGGGTTCGATCCCCATTGGATCCAACATGTTTCTAATCATTTAAATAAAACACTTTAACGTTTTAAAACGCGATATATTAGTTAAACTTATTTGAAAATGATTTTTAACTTCGGCCCAACGACAACAGTCACCTCGTGACCACGGCTGCTGCAAAGCATCCGACCCGTCGGGCCGAAGTTAAAAATCATTTTCAAATAAGCTTAACTAATATATCGCGTTTTAAACCGTTAAAGTGTTTTATTTAAATGAGTACTACTCGCGTAAACTATAGACAGTATGTCTCTAATCAATTTGATCAATTTATAATTTTTCTGACACACGTTGGACTTCCCCTGGAAAGCTGGGTATTAATTGGGTGGTAGGAATATGGTAATTCCGCCCGAGTCACGAACAACCGTCCACATTTCAAGAGGCCGTCAAGTTTAATCGCTTTACGCTTCCAGTCTGGGTTTCCTAACATCCTTAGTCAAAATGGGTAGACAGCGTATCTTGTTGAAATGTTAAATGACTGAAGTATTTCACCTCCTAGCAAGGGAACCCCATGTCTGTCCTCCTCATAAATCCTCTTTATCGTAAAAAAGGATGTGTGTATATGTACATTGCAGTAGGTGCGTATGTGTGTAGACGGATAGTATATGTGGTAACTTTTGTTACGCTTACTCTATCAATCTTACTTCATCCCTTTTGGCATATCTTGTGATTTGTTTTCCCCTCTAAGAAAAATCCCGTAATAACCAAAAATAAATCACGCGCTACTATAAATATTTATTTCGCGTATACTTCCGCCCCTCAACACGACAATGCCACGTAAAATAAAATTTTCCAGAAAAACAATTTTCGGAAGTAAACATTCTTCAGCGTCATCTGCAAGCTTCTGGTTATTAAGACAAGGCACGCCCTGAGATATCTTCGCGTATCACGACCTCTTTAACAAAATTTAATCCACTTAAAATGTTTGTGGGATTCTTGAATCTGAAGAACTTTATTTTACTCATGTGCATGTATCATCAGAAACAACTATTTCATTTTTGGTTCCTCATTCTCTTAACATACATTTTTCGTTTATAACTGTTATTCTAGTATTTTGTATATTATACATTTACATGTCCTGCAGTGAACTATTATCCCGTGCATTTTTTATTTGTTAACATTTCAAATCATTTAAATAATTGAACACTAAAGTCTATTGTTTATAGATTGACATATTGGCAGCTTAGATCAAATACTTAAAAAAAATTGAAACTCGAAATATATTCGCAACATTATTTTTAATTTATATTAACTCCGATCTGATGTTTCGGATGCTTTATAGCAGCTTCTATCTTCAGTAAAATAAATAATATACTCTATTCTCTATAAATTTTCAAATTTATTTAGATTCGCCAAAAAATATATACAATAATTTGTTTGTCTGTCCGTTCGTCGTGATTCTATAAACTGTTAAAAAGAACAACATTACCGAAAAGAACACCCAAACTCAGTCAGGCTTTCTTCAACATGTCTTATAAATTAATACATTGCCAGGCATCCTTGTCATTAAAGAAATATTTTACGCCTTTTGAGACAATCTAAATTGTATGACTTGTTTTAGCTTATTTATCGATAAATTTGAAACCTTAACTGGCAATGTATTATACAGACGAATACAATTCCTCGCAAATGAATTAATAATTTGATGGAGCCTTATTTAGCTATTTAACTTAAGTAAATAAGTTAACTAATATACTCCGCGTTTCAAACCATTAAAAGTGTTTTATTTGAATATGTACTACTCGTATAAACTAGAGACAATATTTGCAGCCAAGTGTAGGTTGAGTAGAATTTCTGTTATATAATCATACTGGTCTATTATTAGAGTAGGACGCGATTCATATATTTAAAACTAAAACAAGAATAACATTAACATCTAAACGGCTTTTTATGCTACTAAAAGGCTAGTATACTTTATGCATTGTAATAAGACTATACCATGCTATGGAGTTAGTAATCGGTAGACACTGGAATCATGCCCATACCTAGATACCGAGAAAAGCGCATCGTATTTTCCTCCGAATCACAATTATGGGCAAATATCAGAGGGAAACTGCGGCTTGGGTAATTATACTGATTTTGCGTTTTGGTGCTGCCGAAGCCAATGTTTGCTGACGAGAAATACTGTTTGCACCGTACTTGCACGTTTGTTTATCAGACTCGTCTAGTTCAGTATTTCGACTACCTAATAATTAGGACCACAGTCCTAACACACACACACACACACATTAGATCCTATCGCTTTGAAACATTGCTTTGAACTTTGCTGTATTTATTTCAAAGATTTGTTGGACTTGTGGCGAAAAATTTTCTGCGTCCTTACTCATGGATTCTATCTAAAAACTACTTCTTTGTCCTGCCTATTTATTGTTTTGCCTTTAAAAAGTTTTAGATCAATTGATTGTTATGATATGTTCTTGTTTCAAATGCGGTATAATTAAACTTATTCGGAAATTATTTTCACTACTGCCCGATGTTTCGAGTTTAAATGTCCCAGTGACCACGGCTGCTGCAAAGCATCATCAGAAATACTTAGCACAAAGTAATACACATTTTGAATGATTTAATAAATATTTTGATATCCAAGCCTTTATTAAATTGAAGTGCTTTAAAATTATGAATAATATTGCTTTAATAATGAAATCCCTCTTATAATTACGCAGTCTATTAGTAAACAATACTTTGATTATGATGTTCCAACAATAATAGGGTTTGTAAATCATCGTATCTATAGTATTTCCGCCATTGTTTCCAAAAGGGATTCCGCATTGAATCGAACGAAATATTTGTTCGCGATATCTTATCGCCGAAAACGTTTTTGTGTACAGTGCTGTTAATACATTTAAACCTTTAAGTGTCGCGGCCTGCCTGAATGCAATAAACTGCTATCTACATTCGCTTAATAATATACAATGTGATAACGTACGGGAATTATAAGATACATGTTAATGCTTGAAACGTTATTCTGTATATATTATTTGAAACATGATAGTTTATATATGTTGGCAATGATTTATTATATACATATATTATGATTTATAGAATCGAACCCAAGAATACAGCATTTCGTGTAGGCTTGTCAATGAAACATCAGCACGTAATGCTATAGTTGTTACTTATGTTTTAGGAAGCCCGTTAAAAATAAAATTAAGTTAATATTATATTTGTAACGTATTATATTAATATAAATATGTACTAAGCAGAAGAGCATAGTGCTTTGGAGAATAAAGTCTTGTAAAATTGCACTTGCGATAAAGAATGGTGGCGAGTTTCTTGACACTTCTATTTATTCATTCTACGCCCTTAATTAGAAAATCGATAGTTAGTCTAAATTTTAAGTCTTCTGTATTTAATTACTTGTCATGGACATTAATAAGTTTGCTTAGTTTTCTAAATAAAAAAAAAACATTGTTTTTTTTTATCCATCAACTAAATCACAATAATTCCTATAAAAAATCACACAGTTTACCTCCTTATGTTCTTAAAAAGTTTATTTTGTCATGAAAATTGTAGTATAAGAACACAATCAAATTAACAAACCAACCTTGCTTGGGCTGAGGAAAAACTAAACTAACTCTAATAAGATATGTATGTACCAAACCATCTGTTTCGTAATCTAATAAAAGGAATACCCTACCGATGTATGCCTCGATTACAACCAGAACTTTTCTAATACAGACAACAAATCACATTACATTACCATGATCTAGTTACGACTACAGATAATAACTTGTTATAGTTTGTGCTACTTAGATACTGGCAGGTAAACCCGTTCTTTTTTTATTTTAAATAAGAACATCTTGAATAGATTAGACTGAATTCGTAATCCTTTATTTTTTGAACATTCAAACTGCAGTCTGAAATATTTCTAATACTTTGTTTTTATTAACTCCATATAATACCAGCTCTAAAACGTGACTAAATAATATATAATTTTCGTTATATACAAAACCAAAAACTAGGACAAACCTATTCCCGACGTATAATTAAAACTCCATCAAGTGATTAATTCAAATCGTTCCAGACTCTAGATCAAATTATCGGCTACCACAGATACTATTAGCGCGCGGAAATAATTTGACGCAGTCTGTCGATGTTCAAATTATTTGGTATATTTTGTTTGAAAACTTAAATTCATAACACAGACTACACAAATTGACCTTTTGTGAAATACTTGAAGTAAATAATAGCCATTTAAGTTTTAGCAAAAATATACTAAATGTATATTTTATTTTAAAATTACTAAAAAGTGATTTTATTTTATTGTATAAATTAGCTAGTATAAGATGTAGATAACTGGCAGTCATTCATATAGTAAGCCTTTTCAAATGGAAATTTACAGTCAAGCCAAAGTTACAAACAATAGTTATCTGTTAAATAATACAAAACGGAACACAGCACTATATTTTCACAGTAAATACTAGTCCTTTATGTCCAATATTGTGAGACTATTAGACGGTATATGAAAGGGCCATGTTTGCCGGGGCTTGGGGCTAATTTATACGTTTGACCCTAACAAATTACTTGCGAACTTTCTTCAAAGTAACTTGCTGTATATTAAAAATAAGGCGTGCTTTAATATTATTTAAATTAAAGGACACCATATTAATTTTGACGGCTCAAGAATTTTGTTACTTTTGCCATCCACCTTTTACATCCACCCTCATACATTATTTCTTTTGCTAATATGCAATTACAATAAATAATATTGTAATTTAAATTGTATAAGTTAATTTCCCGGCGACGCTCGAAAATATTATTCTTTCACATTTTTTATTTCCGTTTACATATACTGTTAGTCATACAATGTAGTAGCTTTTATAAAAAAATCCTATTCATTAAAACTTAAATTATTACATAAGCACTTAAAAAAAATTACATTCATAGTATTATTTTATAACAAAGTAGGACAGGCAATTGTTAAGTTAACGAAAAGCCAAAGCAGCTTATAAAGTCTAAATCAGATTCTCCTTTGACCCATACAAATTTTGGACAATCAAAGATCTGAAATTCGAATTCGGATTTTCGATATTTCCACGATTTGCTAGACTGGGTAAAATATATTTAAGATTTTTATTTAAATAAAGCTCGCCCCCGTAGAACCCCTAACCCGTTGGTTATAGGTCGTATAATGTAACTAACGAGGTTATTTTAGAATTGTTCGAAATTCAGCCCTAAGATTAAATGCTTAGTAAACTACTAACCTAGACATGTGTGAGCTAAGATTACAATCGGACTATCTATAAGAAAGTAAATGGTGCGTAGGGAACAGGATTTATAGAGTCGATTAAGCCTTATTACTTATCTCTTCTATACTCTATACTTGTGGTCAATCACAGCTGTTTTATGTTGAACTGTGATGGATGAATCTTTGCTGTATTGTTTGTTAATGTTGGCTGGGGCTTGTAAATACATTGAATTGTTTTTTAACAACGAGCTTCTTTTTTATTCTGTTAAAGGTATTTCAAGAAAATTATTTGCTAAATTAGCATATTCAATATACCATATAACAATAAAACAACACTTGCCATTTCTCATCATTATTTCTCAGAAAAAAGATCTCAGGAGCTTTACATTTCCGAAAGGTTAATACTAATTAAAAATCGAAAATAAATTCAAAAAATCTACGACTTGGCAGGACTTAAACCGTCATCCTCAGCGTCTCTTGCTCTCACCAATTGAGCTACCCAGCCCTACACGTCATCGTCGATTTCTTCAACATTTGCACCTCTCGCACTGTAATTTCAATTTATATGCGATATTTAAATCATACAGTTCCATCATGTGCAATAACATGTAAAAAAAATAAAGTTTTCAAAGTTAATATTATGATTATATTAATTAAGTTTTTTAGGCACTACTATTAGCAATTGATTGATTACTGAAAGTAGATTAAGTATCTTCGCCTCGAACAGTTAAGAGGTTAATAAAAGCAGCCCCTCTGACCATTAAACTAGAACTATCAGTAATTAGGTAACCGTATTTATCGACAAGTCGTAATACAGTGTTCAGTAGTATTAACATCCCTATACAATTACCCTAATACAATATTAATGATCACTATTACGTTACCTACGAGACAATACAATTAAATTATTAGTATAAATTTACCTTAGAGTATCTTAATTCAATTCAAATGTACCGACGAAGCGTACATTTGTGTAAATGGCACATTATCCGGAAATCGGGTGTATCCGGACCTTAAATGTAAGGTATACATTATCCAAAAAGGTCACGGTGTGCTCATGACCTTTTTGAACATCCAACATGTCTATTTGAATTTCTATCTCAAATGTAAGAACGTGATTTATTGTTGTATGCTAAGTCTCGAATACAATTCATTATATAGATAGAAGCTGGGAGGTAGAAAAGGTTTCCGTAGGATTAGAAGCAAATACCTACAGAGGTAGTTTAGGTATAAAAACTATAAACAAAACCTTTGCAGCTCGTCGTTTCTAGCTATAATATGTTGTTGGATACATTGTATTTATGTATATTTCATTTCTGTGGTGTTTGTAATTAATAAAGTTAATAAATAAATAATAAATAAATAAATATATTATGTTTATACATTCTCATCGCAATTTTTTTGTTTTATTTCTTCTTCCATAAATTTGATTTAAAATACGTACAGAAACTAAACATAATAAGTTAGTCAATACTCATTACCTAGAAGTACCTTTAGTCTGCTTTTTAAGTGATCCTATGCTTCATACACTTTTAAGATTGACAATTTCTATTTATACTAAGATATTCAATATTGTTCCGTTTGTTCCAGGTACGCTATATTAAGTCATACTCAACAAATTATGAAGAAACGCCCATCAGCATACAGCAGTTGAAACACAAAACCCGAAACAGCATGAACATCGAACATTCAGTTCATTCACATCGAAAGAATTACCTCAGTCGCTTCACCAAATATGCCAGTATCTACTTCACGAGGCTTCTGATGCCAAGTTAAGAAATCGATAAATTATGCAGACCGAATGGAGTGCTAACGAGCTCCTGTACAACCTCAGCTTGAACAATTACAGCGACAGTTTCCAAAATGAGAACATTACGTTGCCCGACCCGATTGAGGACAAAGCCATTCAGGCAGCTTTTTGTACGGCCTACACTATCATTTTCACGGTCGGAATCTTCGGCAATGCCTTAGTTTGCTACGCTGTTATCAGGAATCGTGCTATGCAGACCGTCACCAATCTATTTATCACGAATCTGGCACTGTCTGATATACTTCTATGTGTTTTTGCCGTTCCTTTTACCCCTCTCTATACGTTTCTAGGCAGATGGGTCTTTGGAGGTCCACTCTGCCACATCATGCCATACGCTCAGGGTTGTAGCGTTTACATCTCCACGCTCACCCTAACTTCCATAGCGATCGATAGATTCTTTGTAATCATTTACCCCTTCAAACCCCGAATGAAAATCACTACTTGCATCGGACTCATAATATTCATCTGGGTTTTTGCTCTATCTGTGACCTTTCCTTACGGTTACTACATGACCCTTCAAGATATCTTCTGCGAAGAGAAATGGCCATCTGATCAGATACGTAAAGCATTCGGAGCGGTAACAACTATCATGCAATTCGTGTTACCATTTATAGTTATGGCGTTCTGCTACACCTGTGTTAGTATAAAACTGAATGATAGATTGAAAACCAGACCTGGAAGCAAGAATAGTAAAAAAGAAGACGCCGAGAGAGAGAGAAAGAGACGGACTAACCGAATGTTGATAGCGATGGTGGCTATCTTCGGGCTGTCGTGGCTTCCCTTGAATTTAATTAACATAAGTAGCGATTTTTACTCCTTCGCCGAAGACTGGAGGTATTACATGGTACTGTTCTTTGTGGCGCATTTTATTGCGATGTCGTCGACTTGTTATAACCCGTTCTTATACGCTTGGCTGAACGAGAATTTCCGTAAAGAGTTCAAGCAGATACTGCCGTGTCTCGGCGCGTTAGTCACAAAGTCGAAGAGGAATTTTAATCAATCAGAGAGGACGGGAATGTATAGATCGGAGAAGACTTGTAATGGAAACGAGACAGTGCAAGAGTCGTTGCTGACGTCAACTATAAATAAGATGCCTTCAGTTAGATATAAGATAGAATTAAACGATAAGATTAAAGTTTACGAAGACGAAGTGGACAATGTCAGTCCAGATGAGAAACCGGAGGACAACCCTAGTCCGAATGAAGACTGCGTTAAGATGTACATGTTTGTAGATAAAACTATTGTTTCGTCTGATAAGGAGCCTATCGTATCTGCGCTGTAAATATCGGTAAGTTTCTTACACTGAAATTTCTTTTTAATCTTTGTAGTAACGGCTAGATAGAAAACTTATTTTTTTTGTGTCGAACACGGTTTCTTTAATGATGATTCTACTTTTAAACGACAAACTCATATACAAACTTTTAACTACTAAACACATAGTATTTTGTACAATAATTACAATTAACATGCAGAAGAACGAGTAGATAACACAAGAAAGAGTACATGTAATAATGTATCATGCTAATATTATTAATTATATTAGCATGATACATTATATTATTCATATATAACTTTTTACGTTAATTTTACTTTTTTTTAACTATTTTAAAAGTAAGCTTAACAAAAAACACTCTAAAATAATTTTGTACTCAGTTGTAGTAGAAGAACAGATATTCTAAATACTTAAAATTAATAATGTAATTATTATTAAAAGATTACTTGCAATTAAAACAGATTTGAATGCACTATTTTACAACCATTGGATTAAGAAATCGAGTGATGTTTCTTATATCTTTGTAGCTATTATTTTTTCACTATACACCTACAGACACTCGAAATGTTTACGCGATGAGTAAGTTTATGTGTTTATTTCGATCGCTTTGATAATAAACTATACACAATAACGTGGAATCCATACAGTGGTATTGGTTTATAATAAAAATCTACTATAAATCATAGTTTAGAGGTCGTTATTAAAAACGTATTTCTCTGTATTTTATTTCGATATAAATCAAATTGTTGAAACGATAAAAGTATACGACCGTATGTTTCATCTTTTTCATTTTGATATTGGATTACTTTTTGGTAATATTTGTACAAGTCAAATTTTAATACTTTCTACTATACATATATAATGTATAGTTTATATAGACTGCAAAATTTTCATTGACATGATATTTTAATGATTTCCAACTAACAAATGCAACCCGAAAGAATTAAATGCAAAGCTCAAATTATAAAGAAAAAATTGTAAAGAAGTGTTTGTTCTAAATTGGTAGTAAGCAAATTGTGTAAGGCTTTCACGGCCATCGTTCAGCATATCATTGTCTTTCGGGCTATTCGGTCAAAGTGAGCGAGAAGAGGTTCTCACCTCTGAGACCTCTGGTAGTATGCAGTTGTAAAAGTACTGAACTATGGATTAAGAGTAATACAATAATAAAATTGTCTGTAAATAAAAAATAAAACACATTAACGCCTTAAAATACGATACATATCTGTTAATTTATTTGAAAATTATGCTTTACAGCAGCCGTGGTCACGGGGACACGCGGCTGTAGTTAAAATAATTTCCAAATAAGTTTAACTAATATATAATGGTTTTTAAATCGTTAGTGATTTTTTTTAAGTAATGAAGCAGATTTAATGAATGAAAGTATAAAGTTTATAGATACTTTATTGTACAGTAATAGATTCTACGACATCGTATAAAAGATCTATCTAACACATAATAATTCCTCTACAATAGTTTGTCTATTCGGAAAGAATAAAATAATTCTGATATTCCGCTAGACCGATATTTATCGCCGACATCTTTATCTGATGGTTTTGCTCACATTGTTTTGATTCGTGTATAATGTCGAGTTATATCTCTATTATCAATGTTTTATCTCGGTTGACTGTCCTTACCATCTATTAGACGAAGTTTTATTGTACCGTAAATATATTTGACATGTCTGTAATGTGAAGTTATCTATGACAAATACATTTTTAAATGTAGAATTAAATGCAAATATATTTTTTTGACTAGTCGTCCAATCAAATAAATGAATTAACATTTTCTAAGATTTAATAAGACAAATAGTAATTCCTGGAAATATACATACATTTTGCGTTATTGCGTTAATGGTCGAGTCTTGGGTTTGAGCACCGAGAAAACCTAATAGTTTCGATTGAGCGCATAAATACTAATGACATTACTACAAAAAAAATAACTATAACTATTTAATATTCAACACGCTAACAGGGGACAATAAAACGAAGGTTTCATAATGATAGTTTATTTTTCACCCACCAGATGGCATTAGCGTCGTATGTCATTCTTTAGATAAAAATTGCAATATTTCATCGGCGTCAGATTCAGATACACGTGTAGGTATCGAAGTTTATTTGCTGTGTGCGTCTGACAGGGAGCGATCGCTTCGGAAATATTTATTTTAGTTTTACTTTTATCAAGCCTCGGGCTTCGTTTGCGCTGTTCTACATCTACGTAGAGCCTCTCCAACATCGAAACCATTAAATTGGTTTTTCCTTTGCGGTCTATGTTTTAAAAGAAATTAAATACAAGCATTTCAGCAAGAAATAAACGCTCATATTATGATTTAAATTTAATGGTTTTCTCAATTGGACTTTTGAGATCTGACACGTCCAGTCCAGTCCAGTCTTCAAAGCGAGTCCGCTTGCCTTGCATCTACTGCATTATGATTTTTATGACAGAGGACAGACGACCATGGCATTCACTTGAGATGTTATATGGTAGGTGAAATACTCCAGCCATACAACATCTCAACAAGATGCCCTGTCAACCTATTTTGGCTTCGGATATTCGGAAATTCCGAGACTGAAAGTGAAACGCGATTAAACTTCATGGATTGGTTCGTTCGGTTCGGCGATTATATTATCATTCATTTCATTCAAATTATAAATTAGTTAGAAAAATGATGTACTCGGTGGGGAACCCACGACCTGTTGATTTTCTTTATATTGCTAGCATTACACCAACGAGTCCGTCAGATCATCATGTCTACGTACGTATCTACCCCTTTAATAAAAAACGTAATTAAGTTTAAGTGCAAAGCTTTAAGAACACTGTAAACAGTATCGAATATCATTTAACCAACCTCTCAAATGGGAAATTGATAAGTGTACAAAGAGCGAAAGGAATTTTATTAATCGGCCTTTTGAGCTTTGAAGATCTTAATTGAAATTTTCTTTTATAAACACTGTCTCAATGGGGTTTAAAGTCAATTCAAATCTTAATTTGAATAAAAGAGGTAATACCAAACATTCAGTACTTTTTAGTTTTCAGTAATAGATAAGGTATAAATAAATAATGAAAATGATTGTCGTGCCTAATTTAATAACATATTCGTTTTCACATAGTGAGTTTTAATATTACAGTAGCTATTTTATTTAAATGACTACTTTGAAGCTAAAAATTAAAAACTGTCTATAGTTTACGCGAGTAGTACACATTGAAATAAAACACTTTAACGGTTTAAATCGCAAATATATATTAGTTAAACTTATTAGAAAATGATTTTTAACTTCGGCCCGATGTTTCGGATGCTTTGCAGCCGTGGTCACGTGGTCTCCCCGTGACCGCGTTTTAAATCGTTAAAGTGTTTTATTTAAACTAAAAATTAACTCACAATCAACATAACAGATATCCAAGAACAAGTTTTTCTAATCCGGAGAGTACAAAGCCAAGTAAGACCAATAATATTCTTGGATTTAGTCTAAAAAAAAGACGGAAATTTTGCTTGTCGGTAAAACAGTAAACATTAAACGGATACACATAACGTATGTCAGTCATGTAATATTGACTAAATACGTTGATCAAATACAGATACACAATACGGATAGATTAGATAAATTGATTTGCTAATAGGGAATGCTATCTGTGGCTTAGATGTAGTCACGATACAGACGTAGGTAGCACAATACTGTGTGGCAGAAATAATAATAGTCCGCCATTTTTTACAAATAAAATCTTTTTTTATTTATTATTGCGAAACCGTTCAAAAATGGTGACATTAAATATTTCATATCCATGTAGTCTACAACCTCCTTGGATATATTTATTTATCTCAGCGTAAACAGTGAAAGGAAAGAATGTTTCTCCGACAAAATGTTTTTTTAAATAAAAATAGTTTAAAACGCAAAATATATCAGTTAACTTAATTTTAATTTTTTTAACGTCCAACGTTTCGGAGGCTTTGCAGCTGCCGTGGTCAGGGAAGGAAGCTGTTAATATCAAGTAGAAAGTCCACCTTTTTAGACCAAAATACTATAGTACATACCATATATAAAACATCTTCCACTCACTCCCATGTAAACATGCCCGTAAATTAATCAACAGTTGTATATTACAATTGAGTTTATACAAATATAGTATACAAACCAAATAGATACCACTTAACATTTCAATATTCATGACTCACACTCGTAAAAACTGAAATAATACAACGCAGATGAGATAAAGACGAAATACGGGGATATTTTATAGTTTAACCGCGTGATTGGGCACGTGTTTTTGAAATCCGGCCTGGGTAATAAATGGTGTTCTAAGTTTTTAATCTTTTTTTTCATATAAACGTTTCAAATGAGAAAAAACTAGCAATAGATAAACATAATTAAAGCCGATAAGTTACAACAAATATTTACATACACTATTTAGGTATATGTAGTAATTCCATTTCTTATATATATATTTCTTTTTACTATATTTTCTATTGTCTAGAATATTAAAGCCGCTCTTTTCATTATTTTTGTTTTGCGAGTCTAATTACGCAATTGTTACATAATAATCACTTATTACGTTAACTGTATACTTAACTAAACAATTTTTCTTTGTTGCAGGTACTAAGCGTGCAAAGATATATATAGATAGTTTTTTAATGAAATGTAGCAACCAGCTTTAAGCTTCTAGTAAGTAAGTTGATGTAGAAATCGAAATACTGTACTATAATGTAAATTATATAATAATACAATGTATATCTTTGAATCTGTCCCAGCTTCAATTTTAGTAGTGTAAAGTTGTAGTCGTTCAAAATATTTATAGCCATCTCTTTCTAATATCTATAATCTTTTGTACAATATTTTCTGGGACAGCCTGTATATGTAAAGTGATATAGTCCAGTCATATTAGAGTTTAAGTAAAAAAGTAATAACATCAATAAATTGAGCCCATTGATGTTAGGACTTGGAAATATTTATTTGATGTTTTATGTATTTTTATAGCTGTTATGTAGTGATATAGTGAAATGTCAATGGAGAGTAATATGTGCAATTCGGTGTTAATAAAGTGTAATTTTGTCTATATCTCGTTTTTTCCTTTTTTTAAAGAACATTAAACAACGAATCACAATACTTATGCCCCCCGGGTAAATCGGCAGTACACTAAAACTAAGTCTCTTACGCAGTTTGGTGAGAAGAAGAGTGGTAAATGTATACTTCAGAAAGTTAAAAAATGAAGAGTTTCTTAACGAATCAAACTTATGAACAAGTGATTTATATATAAAATATCACGCTGCGACTAATAAGAGAGAAGATATAGTGGAAAATATGAAAAAAAAGGGGAACATTTTTGTTTTTGTGGGCTTCCTTTGCCTACGCTGTAAAAACGGTGAGTAACCAAAACATTGGTATAAAATAGTGATTCGCCTTTAAATTAAAAAAAATGTCCGCGCCTCACAAGAATGGTAAACTAAAAAATTAGTCAAAATGTATTCTTACCCATTATTTCTTTAGAGTTGTATCAACATAATAACATTAATCTTATAAGAAAACAACGTTAGCTAGTGTTGGTATAACTTCAGGCTGATTATATTTTTAACGTCACAACAAACCCTATAATGCTAAAATTACCCTAGGGTAATGCATAGTTAATAAGTAAAAGGGCATAACGCAAACTCATTTCTAAGATGAATTAATATCCTCGAGAGTTAAAGCCCGCTACTTTATTACAACTCCGAGGAGCAAAACTATAAAACGCTGCACTCAGAGTTAGACCACAAAACATAATTGCAGCACAATGCGGTTCATTTTACACTTTTAAGCACAGTTGTTGTTGAAATATAGAAAGTAATATAGATAATTGATGTAGTCTTACGTGTCAGAAACATACAGACTACATTGCAAAGTAAGGGGTTGTCCATTAATCACGTGAGGCTTGAAAGGGGGGGAGGGGTTTGATAAAAATCACGAAAATAACACAAGGGGGTAGTAAGATATCTCGTGTATTTATTTTTTCGTCAAACGCACGATTTTTAAATATGGTGTAGACATTTTTATCATGGTTCTTAATTTCAGGATAAAATAAGATTATAGTTTATACCTGTATTTAAATTAAGATAATATTCAGAAAATTTTAAGATTCTTTGTATGTACTAAAAATACACGTGATGTTTAGAAAGGGGAGGGGTCTTAAACCTCACTACGTATCACCAATGGGGGAGAGGGGTTAAAAAATGCTAAAAAAAGATCATGTGATTAATGGAAAACCCTTAAGGAAAACTTTTAAGACAACTATTGTTATATGTGTATTTGTTTTCTTTTCAAGTGCAATATTGATTCTGGTAACATTTATGGATCATAATCAACGAATTCTTGGTTCGATGCTTATGAGTCCAACATGTTGATCATGATGCTCATGAGTCTATACGCGAGTACTTCTCATCTCTTATGATGTCATCTTTCGACCAATTATATAATACAAGATACCATTCCCGTAATATTGAACTTACGATGTTGTACAAAGCAAAGTTGTTATTCATAATAAATAACACATTTTAAAATCGCGATTAATATATAAGCATATCTAAGAAAATAACTAATTCTGCTTAGAAATAATCCAGTAAGCTCATGATTTCAACTACGTATTTTAGAGTTTTAACTTCTCGATTCAAAGTCAATAGAAACAGTAAAGACAGCTAAGTTTTCCACATTCACATATAAAAGAACAATAAAATTTTAATACCGTTTCATGATAATATTTGAAAATTTCAATGCATATTGTAGCGAAATGCCATTGAAGTTCAAACATTAACGAACAAACCTCCAACTGCTTTTATGCATGCTTTAAGAATCTCAAAATTTCGCTTAGAGAATATCAAATTATATTTATCTAAAGATTGCCAATATTTTACTAACGCTTGAAAGTTGAGCTATTGGTTAAACGCTTTTCCTAACATTGCGAAAACAAGTGCGTTCCTGGGTTCGAATCACGTGGACAAACTTTTCTTTCTGTCTAGAACGGTATTACTATCATTATTGGGCAATATTATCATTACTGGGTTTCACAGTATACATATAGTGTCTGTAGTAAAAATTTAAATAAAACAATTTTAACGGGTTTAAAAGCGAAATTAATCAGTTAACTGACTCCCTCCGTGATCGTAGTTCATCCGAAAGACTAGTTGAAATAAATAAAAAAATGTTTTAACAATATTTTATATGTCACATTTTGAACTGTTAAAAGTTGTCTTTATAATACTTTTATAACTGATCCGGTGCAACTGTAACAAAAACTGTGACAATCGTAAGCCAGGCGAAAATCAACGATGGATTATGAATGTATCGAATCTAAATTAGATTTCAAGTGTTATTAACCCTCTCGCGTCGTTTCACTGTCTGTCCCTAGCGGTCAATGAGACCGACCAAGCGTGAAAGTTAGCTTTTGAGACCACTTCGTGCCTCCCAGTTACTTAGAAAGCTCCAGATAACTTATATTATCTCTTCCGATTCGGTTATTGCCACAAAGGTAAGTTCTGTTAGATATTAGAACGAAATAATAGGGAATCATCCTGACTAAAATAATTATTAATTCAAAGCAAAAATCAAGTGTATATGATCAACAAAAAATTATATAGGGACGGACAGGTACAAACATGAATAAATAATTTTGATAGACCTGACGTGGAACCCTGGACCCCATACAGGAGGAACAGTGATCTCACCATTCTCCAACGGTGACAAACACTCTTCATTATTAGCGTCACGTGATAACGTGTGTCAAAAGTACAAGTACAAAATACGCATAAGTTTCGTCTGTACGTTTTTGTACACTTTAAATGACACCGTTAAAAACAACCGTTTAAAATGCGAAAAGAATGAATAATATATTTTTAAATTACAATCCAAATTTCTGAAGTAGTGATGCAGTTTCGTCTTTAAAACCGTTTTATACCAAAACATTTATAGATAGCATAGTAATATTTATTCTTTGTAAGCTGAAGAGTTTGTTTGTTTAAACGCGCTTATCTTAGGAACTACTAGTTCGATTTGAAAAAATATTTTTGTGTTGGATAAACCATATATCAATGAAGGCATGGTAATCAAATGTCGAAATAATTGCGTTAAACCAATTATTTGTTGGACTTGTAATCAAAATAACAATATTAATATTGCAAACAAAAACAACGTTTGCAGGATTAGCCAGTTTACAATAAAAATGATTTGTATAAAATAAAAGTTGACTTCATAAATCATACTAACACGAATTTATTAGCCCCAGCTTCAAGTAATTCGTCAATCAAAAGGGCATCTCCGAATAAGAGGCATCAAGCTAACAAATGCTCCCAACTATTGATAGATCCGCTCCGATATCCAATATCGACGATGAACTTTGGCGAGGGTCAGAACTATTATTTTGTACTAAAATAGAAGTAATAGAGAAGCAAATTCAAAGTAAAGCCAGTCACTTTTAAAATTACTTATCTATAAAAACTACGTTGAGTAGACTATACGAAAAAAGGGGCAGTATGAAGTTAAGATATTTTAATATTTTATATACAAATAAACGCTGGAAATTAATGATTATTTTAAAATCAAAGAAAAGGCACAACAATGAACTCAAACCCATGACCAAATCAAAAGCCTGTCTTGAGTTGAAATCGTATGTCCTTTCTCTTAACAAAATAGCTTCTTCATTTAGCAATAGCACTTATTTATGTAGTCGTGGGTTTGAGGCCCGCCCGTGTCAAATAATTCAAAAGAGGCCACAAATTTTGGTCCAAAACATATGTTTTTTAATTTTACCTTTGTTTTAATTATCCCTTCACTTAAAGGCATCTTTTCATTAATATTAAACAGATATTTGTAATTCCTTGAACGTAGTTGCAATATCCAAAATTAGCTAGATTAATCTAATTCACAGACGCTCTCCCGTAATAAATGAAAGAATTCGGTGAAAAATGCACTGTAATGAACTCTACTCGCTCCAGCTAATGGATTGAGGAGATTGGAAAGAATTTAGATGTAGAGTTTCACCATTTCGACTGAAATTAATTTGTCACGTGCAGAGCTTATAAGTAATTGTTCGGAATGATAAAACCTCTAGAACAATACATAAATATGAATCTGCTAGAGGCAGAGTGGCCTAATAAGCAAAACAAATTTTCAATAAGAAGAAAAATAAAAATGCGCAAAAAATTAACAATTTTCGTCACTATGCTTTTTCTTGTACAGTAACATTTTTAGATTATGAAAATATACATAAAAACTCCAGCTAGGCTACTCTGCCTCTAGCGCCCTCATATACTCGTATGTATTCGTAAACAATTCTTATTTTATTAAGCTACTGTAGCATGACGCTATAGCTCAAAAGGCGTATTCCTAAACCTTAAGCTACATCACCTTATTAATATAATTTTATAACTTACTTATAATGTTTCAAAACATTTAATAAGACTTAAACGTAAGAAAAACCTGTTATATAGATTAATTTATCTACCAAAGTGATTAATAAACAACACACGTAATAATTTCAACATAATAGCGTAAATATTTTTATATATTTTTTTACTTTATATCTTAAAAACAAATTCATAAAATATGTTTTTATCCACACTACAATATATTTGGATTTTTTTGAATAAAATAAATAAAATTAGGGGGTAGTTTAGTTTTTTCGTTACAACTGTCGAACGAAACCAACGCGCGCTGTCAGTTGCTTTTGGATTCCGCTCATGCGAACAGTTTGTGCACAGTTTTTTTTATTATATGCAATTAAGAATAAAAGTTTTAGCGCCTGCGTGTTACTGTGACTATATTATAATAGTTTCCTCGAGTGCAGTGCGTTTTTAAAAGTAATTGTCATTGTTAAATTTCTGTACTACGTGGTGACGGAAGTACATACCCGACCGCTCTTTGTTTGTTAAGAACTGTATTATAGTGCTCTTATTTTCAATCACGATATAAAATGATACGCCAGAATAATAATGTACATAATTCAGGACTACCACTGGACAAGAGGTACGTACTTAGTATATACTATAGTATTGATCCTAGTTATTAGAGATGCGTCAAGTACTTTTGCCGAGTAACGAGTAACGAGTTTTACTCGGCTCAATATTCTTCAACCGAGTACTCGGTTCAGTCGAATTCCCTTTTTGCATCGTAAACAAGTACAAAAAGGTTGGTCGCGCTGGTCAAGATGTCGGCTCGCTCTCATCTTCTCGTAATTTTGTTTCATTACTACTCATTCGTTAGCATAGTTTTGATTTTCTTAATTGAGATTTTCAAGGATTTCCTAAATTTCACATAAATACTTTTAGATTAACACTGTTGTTTTAATTATATTGCTTAAGTTTACTCGTTATATAAGTATAACCAAGTTATTTGGCCGAGTACGAGTATTAAAAAACCTGTATAACGAGTACTCGGTTGATACTCGGTACTCCGCGTACTCGGCCCATCTCTACTAGTTATATTGAATGTGTGTTTTGACATTTTACCTGTTTTATATCTTTGCCCAATATTAGTAAAAGTTAATTATTAATCACCACTGGTAGTTGCAATAAAACTCATTTGCTTGATAATGATTTTAATATAAATAATTACATTTAATTAATACTAGGTGTCTCGCAACAATTTGACTCTTACAATAATTCTTATCTATTTATAATACTAAATGGGTACAAAACAGTAGCATCACATACCGATCGCACGCTCGCTTTCCCCGTAGTGGAACAGCTTAGGACTTTCGCCTAATTGAGTGCTGCCTAGCGCCGGCACATAACAAACTTCTCATTGTCTTCTTACTTCTAATATAACCTGATACAGGAAGCAACTTAATTGTTACCATGGCATCAATAATAACGAAAGCCTGGCATTTCTTAATGTATTTTCTCAATTAATGGTCGAGAGTACTAATTCTAGTCCAGGTAACACTTAGCTTAACGACATTAGACTGTCGTAATTGGTCGTACATTTTAGGGCAGATAATGTTAATTAATCAGGAGTGGCAAAGACGAGACAGCCGTCATTAAACTAATAACGTTGACTGATTACGCGTGCTTGCAATAATTAGTTCGCTGTCTCTATCCGGGGTATTTTTGAAAGCCAACTTGGACGAGGGTTTAAATTTATTAATTGTTTCGGTCTTCCCTAAATATTTCAATTCGATTGAGTCTTGTTCTTTTTGCGAGGCGTTTATTTATATATTTAAAGTACCCCTTAAGGTTTTGTTGGGATAGCATTTTTATTTTCATTTATTGATATGTTATAACACGATGACAATTATTTCATCATATCACGGTTCGTTTAAATCTTCCGGTTCAATCACTGACCGGACAACTGTGCCCTGCCCGACTGAAATTATTAAGTTCTCTTGAGATTTGAACTCCGAAATTGTACCTCTTAACGCAATGTTAAAGTAGTGTAACTATTGTGCTACGGAGACGTAACCTTAATAACCTATAAAAGAATGATGACTCACTTCTGACTGATTTGTCAGCATAAATCACTTTTAGTTTGGATACAATAAAGATTTATTATTTTTTTATTGATAAATTTCGGGTTTTAATCTGTTAAATGCGGTTTAAATTATGTTCTCGTTGGTGATCATTTTAAATTAAAAACGTCTAATGGCTTAACTGGTTTCAAGCAACTTTTACAACTTTAGTTTATAATTAAACTACAACCCCATGTGTTCACAGGGGATGTTAGTAACTTTAAATTACGTGTAAATTTAAAAAGCATAACAAATTAAAACTTTAATTATTTCTGAATTTAAAATTTGGCTCAAGGGCTTAACGCTTAACGTGAGAGGTCTATAGTTTAAATCTACTGGAAAAAATGTAATTTCATTAAAAACAGTCTGTTTGATTACTTTGTAATCAAATCTGTGAAAACATATAGTAATATTATGTCTTCTCACTCACGTTTACGTAATTTTTAGGACGAATCTAACAAAAGAACAAAGGGTAATAATCGTTAAGGTCCTAAATAATAAAACATCTTTGAACAAGACTCTGGTCCTAAAACCCTAACATAATAAATCACCGATCGAATGGATAACTCCGAACGTCAATATCTCAAGAGCATGTCGTCACCGCCCTCGACAGAGAAATCTCAATATTCTTTACGATTCATTTCAATGTTCTGCGAATATCTCATGGCGACGTCAGATTTTGTGCTACAGTTCAACGGGAGAATCTGCCAATAAAGTATTCTCATATTTATCACACATTTTAAAACGAATTTATCCTATTACTGTTAGCTGTGTCAGCGACGTCTTCCGCGTAAAAGTATTATTTTGGCTATTCAAATTTGTTTATGCAAACCTCCTCTTCATCTTTATGAATTCTTTATGAATTTGGGTAATAGCCCACGACATCGGTCGCGACAAGTCGTTCCTAAACCGTCGTTCTTGCAAATTAATCTTAAAAGACCATATACTGTCGCGGAAATATTTACATAGCCTTCATCGATAAATACTGTACCAACACAAAAATAAATTTTTCAATTCTTTTTTTCTTATTAATCTGTACTGTACTATAATCACTGTTTATTGCATATCATTCAAGCGAACATATTTAAAAAGTATTGTCGTAATGTAATGTTTACTATACTTGTAATGTTTAGCTAACACATTTTGCGTTTTGATCCGTTAAAATTGTTTTATTTTTTTAAATAGTCAATACAGTCGAACTCTATGACAATCTGTAATAATGGAGGTAATTTTTTTTCCTACTGAATTTGTTTACATAGATATTGTACGATATAACGTACAAATAGTTAAAAAAAAACTTGAAGCTGCGGTATCACGTACATAAATATAGATACAAAATAATTAAACATCGTTTACATCTATTTCAAAATCTTTAAGACAATAAATATTTAAATTTGAAATCACTGAACGTGGAAATTACATACTTATTTGTGATTTCCCGATAATTTTCGACGACGCGAGTCAGTGAAGTGAGAAATGCTTTAACTAAAATATAAATTGGTTTTACAGAAATCTCATTTCGTTCATTTAGCTGTGACATCGAAATATGGCACGCAGCTGGACTCATGATAATAATAATACTCCTCAATTGTATTTTCGGTATTCTAAAATTATAATTTATTGTACGTATAGCTTTTAATATATAAGCGTATTCATTATTGTCACAGTAATAATAAAAAATACAGTAAAATGACGATTTTTCTTAATACATATATAACTTTAAAATTGGTTCTGTATATATAATACCATGAAATCCTTAAATACATAAATAAATAACTAATATATATCTCGTTTTAAACCGTTAAAGTGTTTTATTTATTTTTCACAGTAGATATATTTTTATTTTTAATTTCATTTACAAGAATGCAGTTCATCTGATTTGTGACCTGTCGGAATTAAACAATTTGCATTTATAGAATTTGAACTCAGTACCTATAAAATTCTACGTTAAACAATGTTGCAGTTCAAAGTCTAAGGCCAATTAATATATTTTTAAGTGCTTTAATTTGTTCAAACAGAGTAACGTTTCCTTTTAATATACCAAAAAGTCATTAAGAGTAATTAGTTAGTTCTGGAGTTCTTCAAGGTAGTCTATATTAATCGTTCGTTATTTAGGACTTATTAAACTATGAGTTAGCATATTTATTTGTTTGTTAATTTATTACAAATCACAAAAATAAATACGACTTGTATGGACCTAATATGGACCTTTTTACCGCTAATATCGCTTTTTAACGGTTTGTAATGTTCTTCCAAGCAATTTAACTTAAAGTAAACAAGATGTGAATAACGTCAGAATTAAATTCAATAAATCTTAAATAATTAAGTGATTTAAGATACATGTAGCTGTGATATGACAAATAGAAAAGTATCAAATCAGGATTGTCTTTACGCGAGTAGTACACATTTAAATAAAACAAATTTAACGGCTTAAAACGCGAAATATTTTAGTAAAGTGTCTTCATGACCACAACAGCTGCTAGAAAAAGTGAGACGTATTTAAAATAAGTTGTAAATTAATTAACTCATACATTTCGCGTTTTAAAAAGTTAAAAGTGCATTATTTAAATAGAATTTTATCACAGTTAAGGTTAACATACTTTTGAATTTATTCAATCTTGTATGTTTGATAAAATATAATACACGGTTCCAGAAATAATCTCATAAATTGCAAGGTTATATGTGCCTTACTTGTAGCACTTGCTACGCCGTAGCATCGTTATAGTCACTTAATTCTACGAATTAGTGAGTTATTAAATGCTTACAATATAGTGTTATAACTGGGGTATGCCAGATTTAATTCTCAGAGTAACATACAAATTGGTAGTTGAACAAGGCCCTGTAATAGTGGTTCAATTCGCTCAGAATACAATTTTGAACACCAAAACGGATATAGAAAAATGTCTTTCATATCTAAAATAGAAGAGACGGGATTTCACTTCTAAAGTGTTATTTGTAAAATGATTTGGGGTAATATTGACACAATATTAAACAAAAAAATATTATAATTAAAAGTCACTCTGACATTATTTATTTGTTTAAATTTTAAGTTATTTACTAACACCTAATATACATATACTTATAATATAACACTTTTGACAATTTAAAAGGCAGTTCGTGTTTACCATTAAAAGCGTTTTACATAAATGTACTACTAGCGTAAACTGTAGATAATCTATGTCTATAGAGTAATATATAGCTTTAGCTATTATTATATATATACTATATTAGCTTTAGAATTTGTTTGTTTGAACACGCTAATCTCAGGAACTGCGGGTTCAAATTAAAAAAAATATTTCTTTGTTGGTTTGAGATTTTATCGAAGAAGGCTTTAAGACTATAAAACATCGCCCTGTGACCAATACAAGCGAAGATACAGCGATAAATATAAAAAAAAATTGGAAAATTATACATCATTATGTGTTTCCGAAGCGTACGCTGCCATTGCGTTCCATATACACAAAAATATGTATGAAAGAATGATTTCTCTTTGAATGATCTAAAAAATGTTTGCGACACTATGTTTAAAGATAAACTTGCAAAAACGACGGGACGCGACCGATGTCGTGGGCAGCTTAAATATATAAACATGTAGTACTACATATTCTACGCGGACGAAGTCGCTGACACAGCTAGTACCTAATATTCGAGCATTTCAAAATGTAGAAGCATTTTCTGATAAAAGAAATGAAGTACTGTCTGTTACATTTTTTACAACTGGCTACACTTGCGCGCGCTTGTAAAAGCTATTAACGTATATCGAATTAACACTCCACTCAGTGAATGTTTTTCTGAAAACGCGTGTCTCGTTCTATTAAAGTTCTTTCAGCTTAATAAGTACCGGTCTTAACTTAGATGTTGTTGTAATTTATTTTATTCCTTATTTCGTGCTTTTAATATTGTATTAAAACATTTCTGTGTCA
Source organism: Leptosia nina (assembly GCA_963661955.1). NCBI lineage: Eukaryota > Metazoa > Arthropoda > Insecta > Lepidoptera > Pieridae > Leptosia > Leptosia nina. The sequence goes on along the minus strand of CAVLEF010000083.1, from coordinate 1,521,315 downwards.
CTTAATGTCGTATTTTCAAGACAACATTTGTGAAAAAGTTAAAATTACATATTTAAATAAGAAAACCTAAGTACCATTATATTATTTTACAAGACTATAAGATGGCTGGGACTAAATTTGCGAATACAATATTTTAGATAGATTTCCTATAATTCCTTTGTCATTCATTAAAAAAATATCGATTCAATAATAATTGAGTAATCGGCAACGATTTTCGTAGAAGGGAAAATGTTTATTGCAATACAGGTTGACTAACTTGAAATTAATTTTAACTCTTTAAGATTGAACATCAATTATATATTAAATAGCTCTTTGTAGTTAATCTAACAATAAACAAACATAAGACTACTGAAAAAGTAAGGTTTTAGTTATACATACAGGAATTGAAAACTTTATGCCGGATGCCGGTTCAAATCTTGCCTGAATCATAATTTTTTCCACTGTATTATCGATTTTTAATTCACACATTTACCAAACAACAATGAAATTTTTCACAAATGGAGCTAGAAACGGAATCGCATTCCGAAGTATTGAGTTAACTCGGCCAATGTACATCGCTCTTAACTTGCAACATTGTTAATATTATCTCAACCCGTTTGATAGTAAACTGACGTAACCCATCGCATTGTAATGCCGGGAATTCAAATAAAACAGCAATTAACTCAGATTGCAAGATACTCGTAAAATTATGTAATTTATGACTGGTTTTGAGACATTATAGAATTAATGACCGAATCTTTTATGAATCTTCTTTCGTCATACGAATAACATAGGGCTGATGGCGCTCTGTGTTCCAGAGCGAGAGAATATTATAATAGTGTACATTGACTTATTCTATATTAGCAAGCAATAAGTTAAATACTGTCTATAGTTTACGCGAGTAGTACACATTTTAATAATATACTTTAACGGTTTAAAACGCGATATATTAGTTAAACTTGTTTGGAAATAATGTTTAACTTCGGCCCGACGTTTCGGATGTTATGCAGCCAAAAATCCTCGCAAAGGAGAGTGGATTTTTTCCAAGATTGGTACGCGAAGCAATTGAAATCAAAAAACACCGAAATTTCTATAGGGAGGACGGCCTCAAATTATCAGACACCTGGGATCCTATATTAAACACTCTGTATCCCAATAAACAGCATACCCGCAAACGCGAAGACACCGTTAGTCAAATCTGTAAGGACTTCGACGGAACAGATGGCGCTAGCGTAGCGTTTTTTTTACTTTGACGTCAGAGACTCCATCTTTAGTCTCCCCGTGACCACGGCTGCTGCAAAGCATCGGAAACGTCGGGCCGAAGTTAAAAACAAAAAATCATTTCCAAATAAGTTTAACTAATATATCGCGTTTTAAACCTTTAAAGTATTTTATTTAAAAGCAATAAGTTGTCACGCATGTTAACAAAAAATATATAAAAGAAAGAAATAATACAAATGTGTGTTTACATCATAAAATAACTGTATTAAGTAAAAACTTTGGTAACTATAAGAAAGTAGATTTCTATTTTATTTGCTATGTATTATTAGGTAAAGATTTATATAATGTAGGAATAACCTCTGTGGCTCGTAACAACGGTAGCAAACAATCAAGACAAAATAGTTCTAATCAATTTAGACTTTTAAAATTTAATGACTGGGAGGAGTTTAAAAATTCCATCCTGATAGAAATATTAATTTCGATATTACAATATTTGAACGTCCAGGTTACGACCATAAATACAGATGAAAATCGCGTTTCGGCGTCAGTCTTTAGATTTCCGAATTTCAAAAGCCAATTGTGGTTATATAACCGAAGTATTTTACAAACAGATAAAAAAATAACTTATTTCGACCTGACAGGACAAGGAAGTTTTCAAATACAGTTTGCGTTTTAAACTGTTAAAATTGTTTAATTTATGTGTACCATCCGCTTAAGAAAATTCCTTAATCTCAATTATTCACTCTACCTCAATTTTAAACTTTGGCTTTAAAATAATAATACAGAAATAGTATCGTATAAAGTTATAAATCTTTTCACATTTCGCAGTCAAGAAAATATTTCACATATCTTCTATTACAATTTTCTTTGATGTCACGTTTTTAATGAATGCTAATGTTTTATTTTGAAATACAGAACTAATTCAGTTTCGTCTCATCAAACAGGTATTTTTGTCACGGATGCTTATAATATTCAAAACGTTAATCTTAGTAGATTTCCGAATATCCAAAACCAAAATAGGTTGACATTTGAAAACTTTATTAGATTTAACATTTTATTGCACATGAAGGCACTATATAATTTAAAAATCGAAAAAAATTGAGCTACCGAGTCGTTGGTAGAGCAACAGCACGGAACGCTGACGATGCCGGTTCAAGTCCTGCCCGAGTCGAAATTGTTTTTCAATTTATTTTCGATTTTTAAAATAATATTTTGTATAAACAATTTTCCAATGCCTCTGGTTGCTCGAGCTTTGGCAGACATATTTCAGAATTTGTTATCGACATTTAGTTTAAAACCTTCCTGTCCTGTATCTACAGGCATAGTTAATTGAAATAGTCAATTAAATGGATAATTAGAAAAGGGATATATACTTTTAGATATATCCCCTTAAATAATAATCCATGTTCATACCGTTTAAATTTGCGCTCTAAAAAGAGTAATCCCCTTGCAAAATAGATAAATAAATAATATAATTTGTGTTTCAGTAATTTTAAACAAATAATTAATTAAAAAAGTTCCAAAAACGTTTGAATAATCGCGTCTGCTCTTGTCATTGCACAGATTCCGAGATATAACCCAAACTTATAAAGGTGTTTACAAACTAAGATGTCTTTTACATTATACGACAAAATAAACGTCGTGTCGCATTTGAGGTATTACATTCATTTCATTACAGTTGTGGACTCTTCGAGTTTTTTGATCATATTGTTGTTTATCAACTCAAACTAAACTTAAGATAATTTGGCTCATGTAAAGCTTGTAGATTTTTTTGTCTTAAACAATGTTAAGTACATGAACGATTATTATTAGTGAAAGAAAAAATTGTCGTACGTGCGTGGTTGGTATAAATATCGAATCGGGCGATATAAAGTCAATCTAAAGGTGTCAAGTAATACTGGACGTAAAAGGAATTTGCATAGCATGATTGCCGGCTGATTTTATTTATCGGCCACAAGGGAGATTTTCAATTTCGCTGTTATTTAACGCGATTAGTGTCTGTATAAAAGGAATTTATGCATTGCTTTATGCAAATCGTAATATCTGCTATTTTAGGAAATAATAATTTCAAAGTATTAGTACCGATATTTATTTGTTATAATGCTCGGATTCATTGTTAAACGATATCATTTAAATAAAATCTTTTAACGGTTTAAAACGAGAAATGTATTAGTTAAACCTATTTACTAAATATTTTAACTACGGATGATTTGTAGCAGCAGTGGTCACGGGAAGACTGCCTCCCCGTGACACACGTGTGTTTTCGCGTAAACTGCAAAAAGTATTTGAACGATATAATTTCATACAATATCGTGTACATACCATTATATATCTTAAATACCACAAGCAAAAGTCTAGTCTAAATTTTTTAAATAGTTCTTGCTCTTCTAGCTAAAGATCAAACTAGCTAAAATTTTGGTAAATATGAGCTATAAAACGGCCACTTTCTGGGATTCTTATTTAGTTCAATAACTAATGAGAGAAATATATATATGTGCACACATAAAATAATTAAGCTAACAACATCAACTTCGTACAATATTATATCAAGGTGGTCTTCATATAAAATCACTTCTTAAGGATTTTGTCATTTATCGATTCCTATAGCTAATCCTCTCTCATATAAGCTTATAACCATCCCTTACAGAGTCTTATTGGAACTTAGCTTAACAAGTCAGGGATTATATTTGCGTCGAGGTAAAAATCTTCGAGATATTTGCCGCTTCTACAAAAGTTAGTGAACCGAGCCTTATTGAGATTGTAAGGAGTCGAAGTTGACGTTTTTATTTTTGTTTTTCTTAGAGTTTACAGAGTTACATACATATTTTAAGATTATAGTGACACTGTGTAATTCAAACCGAATTATTTCCATTCTCAGGAATTTTCTCTCTCTCTTAAAGAGCTTGTTAATAATGTCCCGCTCCCTGTTATTGTTATTTAATATCAAATGCTTGTATGAGCGCTGTGTATCAGGTGAACAGTAGTGTTTTGCTGAAAATCAGTGTTGTAGCATAACTTTGCTGCAACTTATAACTTATAGACCCGAAGGGCATCACTTTTCTTCAAATTAAATTAAACATTCTTATATTCATTCTTTTATTGTAATTACATTTATTCCATTCTAATATTGTACCGAATGAATAACAAATATAAAGATTTATTATTTTTATTATTAAATCATAGGTCCCAGTTATCAACACTACTTTAGTAGACGTTGATGTGATAGCCCATACTGGTGGATCTACGTTTTTAAATTGTCTCTCTCCCATGAGAAAAGGCCTGTTAAAATTAACGGTTTTATTCGTATTTATGTTAAATTTTATAACGATTTGCTTATGCGATAACTTTCCTCTAGTTTGGCTGTTGTTCAATGGGTATCTAACCACATTTTTTCAAATATACTGGATTCCATCTGGAAAATCAAATCTTAAATATCGAAATTTCGTCTACGAAAAACATGTGTTTTACAAGCCTGTGGATTTCCGGATGTCCAAAAGCGAAATAGGTCGACAGCACAACGACAACATTTACACACAAGTAAATAGGTGGTTATAAATTATATAGTAATTATAAAGTAAAAAAATATTTCGACGTTGTAATTTATTCACATCCGTATTTAAAATGCTCCGGCGCTCTTTTTATTTACGCGAGAAATACCTTTAAAAATGCGATGCTTTTGCACAACATCCATTTCATTATCTTAATTCCACGTAAAACAGTATTATCTTCATGCGAGGAAACCGCCATTTGGATAATTACCTTCCGAGTTGCAAAGACCTGAAAGCGAAAAACAACTTTTTTTTAAAAGGACTTTACTTTGAAACATGATGCTATATAACCAGTCGCATTCTTATAACTCTAGTAGCAAGTAATAGTAGTAAAGATTAGTTTTCACAAATAAAAAAAACTAACATTATCTATTTTAATTCTAGTAATGATTTATTCAATTTCGAATCGAGTATTGATTTTGGCCTCCGATTCTTTAAACATATACATTTTTCTTTTATACTTAAAAAAATCTTAATTTAAAATAACATTATATGGTTATTATTATGGAAATGTATAAGTTAACTTTATTTACAATTAATTATTTTAGGTACGGCCCGACGCTTTGAATGCGGTTTCGACACAGACCAACTACAGAACAGATGGCGCTAGCGTCGCGGTTTTTACTTTGACATCACGGACACCATCCACCCTTCTCGTAAATAAGTTGAACTAACATATTTCACGTTTTAAACCCGTAAAACTATTTTCTTTTAATAACATAACAACTATGAAATCTACATGACACAATGCAAACAAAATTTTGCTTCCCTAAACTTTGGTATTTGTTAACAATGCATTCAAACTAACCAAGCCATAAGCCTTGTTGGTTATTCGTCTATATTACGAATTGGTTGGCGACTATGAATATCTTACAGAAGTGAGATGGACGAGACGTATGAATAGAGATTATATTTCAAGTTAGTATAGTTCTGTATATCAAGTTAGTATAGTAACTATATCACAAATTCACCATCTCTCGAAAATCTATTATTTATCGCAATAGTGATTATTAAAACTATCTACTCCGCGTGGGCTATTGCATAATGTAAATTTATATGGACTAGTTATGCTTCTGTATTTCTTTTTACTACTTTTTATGATAGAGGAAGACAACTTAAAACACCTCACAAAACCATTGACCATGATCCAAAATATATAAATATAACGATCTTATTTTCGTAGACAGCGTTGAAAGTATTTCCATATATCGCCAGACTCAATTAGCGCTGAGCAAACAGAACCGCGCCCAGTGCTAACATTTCGTACACCTTATGGACCTGAAACACATACGTAATTATGAAATTTCATATTTTTCTATAGACATTGAACCACGCCCGCAATATAGCAATAGAGACAAACCTCGGCCCAATAATTGTACCGCAAATTTACAGGTATTAAATATAAATGCAGACGATAGATTTAAATTAAATACCATTATAGTATTAATTTAAAAGTAATGAATAGAGTAGAGAAGGTTTATTAAGTTAGACTCACCACACTATTCATTCGTTGTGGGTTGACGGGCTAAAACTACCGCCACCAAATAAGTGATAATTGGGATCGGTATATCTTGATCTCTTGGATACAGTGGTGTTGGCACTTCCAATATTCAAAGAAAATTCAAAATACCGAAAATTCAAAAAAGTATTTAAATATAATGATAATTTAAAACCGGGATTTTAACAACGTCGACGGAGCGCAGTCTAATCATAAAATTAATATTTAAAAAGCCGTGAAGTTTAATCGTGTTTCGGTATCAGACTGTGGAATAACGAATATCCAAAGCCAAAATAGGCCGACAGCGCATCTTGTTCAGATGTTATATTGCTGGTGCATTTCACCTGCCGTTTAATGAAACCTTGTCTGTCCTCCACTATCATAAAAAAACTTGAATACGACGTAAGGACCCTTCATCTTCGTTCTGATCTCAAGTAGAATTGCTATAGATAAGGAACGCTAGAAAAACTATCATTTTTATCGATAAACTGGCTTTAAATCAAATCTATTTTATTGTCAGGAATGAGCCATTTTACCGCCCTCCTCGGTTCCATTTTATCGCGAAACTATTCAAGGAAATTATTTCTCTTATTTTCGTTTGAGTATTTTCAAAAGTTTTTCTGGGAACATTTAACAATTTATTGGGTTGAATGAAGAATTAAAAGTTAATTTCAGTTACTTATCGAGAAGTTGTTACACATTAATAATAGCTCATTTATGCTATAAATTAACCACACATTAGTACACATTTTAAAACTTGAAAATAAAAGACACGGACAGGACTTGAACGAACATCCAGCGTTCAGTGCTTACTCCGATACTAGTACATTATTGACAGAGTATATCATTGTAGTATATTTTTAACAGTGTCTTTGTTGGTTCATAGACAATGTTAGATTAAATACGTATTCGCATTTTAAAGTAATCATTATCACATTCAATGTTATATATATTAACTACATCGAAGTATCCAACACAACAAGCGGACTAAGTTAATATACGAAACAACAGCTCGCTTTATTAACTTTATTAATTTAACATTAGGGAGTTCTGGGTTCGTATCCCAGGTTGTCATGTTATATCTAAGCTACAAAAGGCGTCTAATTGCGTTTAATAAAACAATGGACATTGTATCCATATTTCTTATTTTATTATCTATTCGTACTCCATGACGTTTGAAATTATCTGGTTTCATTATAATCACTACGATGACGTCACAATTTTTTGTCGGATCACAAGAGATTCATCAATTCTGCTGCAGATAATGAATTGGGAAGACAGATTATGTTACCAATGACGATATTGGATATTTTAAGGTTCATAAAGAGAGTTCTTAAAGGTCTTGCAAGTCAGAGCTACGTGGTTTTATTATTTGAGTAATTCAAATGTTAAAACCCCATTTCCCTCATCCGAAACGTCGGGTCATAATCTTACGTGTGTGCTTCCTTAATAGTTATCCAATTAAGATGTTATTAATGAATTAACAAATATTGATAGCGATTTAAACTTTTCTACATGATAAACGAGACTTTTTTTACCCCCATTATCATGTTAAAATCTCAGAGTAGGGCAGATACGATGGGGTCACTTGATGGAAGGGAAAATACCCAGCCACATAACATCTAAATAAGGTGGACTGTAGACCTACTGTGACTTTGGACATTCGAAATCTATAGACTGAAACTGAAACGACGACTTAACCGAGATCGATTGTAAAATCCACATTCTCCAGTAAAAAAAGTATTCTTTAAAAAATATATACATTTATTTTAGGAACATGTCCTCCTGGAAATCGAGCCCCAATCCGTTTAATTATAGCAGTAAATCGCTTCCATTACACCAACAGGCCCATATACTATACCATTATAAATAAAATATAAGATTTTCAATTGTTTCTTCCATGGGCCGAATGTATTGTTAGATCAATTTTCGAGTTATAAATTGAAGTCGAAATTGTAACCCGCTCCAAACCGCAGACCACACAGCAGACGTGTATCGATGTTCTGGATTTAATTATTCACGAATTATAGCCCTATTAACTGAATTCTACTCGCTAATACTCTATACTAATATTAGCTTCATAATTATTTACTTTGGAATAGTTAATTAATAATTAAATACTCTCAGTGGTTTACGCGAGTAGTACATATTTAAACAAATAACTTTAACGGATTAAAATGTATTACTATTGGTTAAAATAATTTTAAAATAATTATTTATTTATTTATTGACCCGACATTACGGATGCTTTGCAGCAGCCGAGATCACGGGGAGCCTATAGATGGAGGGTGGCTAATGTCAAAGTAAAAACTGCTACGCTAGCGCCATCTGTTCCGTCGTAGTTGGTATTTGGCGAAACTGGCCGGATCCTTGCAGGGATTGACTAACGGTGTCTTCGCGATTGCCGGTATGCTATAGTTAAAAGAATTTTTAAATACGTTAGAATAAGAAAGAAGATTTACTATAATATTTTCCAAATATGTCTTTATTTGCGTTTAGAGCTCGACCCAGAATTGGGTGTGTGGTGTGGAACCTGTGTCAATTGAATTGTATAGATTATTAATACCCGATGAATGTGAAAGGTCCTATGTTCGAATCTAATAAATATTATTCAAAAGCTGTCCAGAACACATAAGCCACATAAAAGAGTCTTCAAATTTTCATGACGTACATCGTTGCTATAAAACATGCCCCAAAGAAATTGCTTCGTAATTTCCAGCTCTCGTAAAAGCTTTATTGAGCCGACAAAACGATTTTAATATTGTACAATAAGTGGTGCAAAGCTGTATGTTTATTATATATAAACTAGCTGTGTCAGCGACTTCAAACTACAAACTGGCTATTATGGCATGTAAACTTGTTTTTGCACATCTCGTCTTCATATTTATAAATATAAGCTGTCACCCACGACGTCGGTCGCATCCGATCATTCTTGCAAGTTTAGACCTTAAAAGATAGATATATAGTGTCGAGGAAATTTATTTAGATAATTTAAAGAGAAATTCTTTCATATATATTTTTCGGATATTTTTAACTGTTTTTGTAGCGCACGCATCGGAAACTTATAAAATTAAATAGTTTTTCCACATTTTCCACTGTTATTCCTTATTACGGCAGTTGGGCTGGTTCCCTATTAAGAGAGAAAGGTCTGAGGATGAAGATCGAGAAGGCGACGCTATACTGGCCGCCAAGATTTTCCCTAATTTCTTCTTGTGTCTGGAATGGACATTGGTTCTTTCCCATTTGTTCCTCTGGTAGAGTGTGCTAATGCACCATCTAGTATCGCTTATCCCTGTACGTTTACTCGAACAGCTGCGTTCGCGCCGACAACGTTAAAGCTAGATTACAATACCAAGATATACTATTCACAACTACCTCCTTTATATAGTTGTTTAATAAGAATACTGTCTAACTTAACGTTAACTTAGTAATAAGTGAATTTATACATTCTTTAGTAATTGTCTAAAACCAGATCTAAGAAGAAAAGAAAAATGAAAAATGTGCTGATAAATCCTGCCCTAGTAGCAATTGGAAACAAAATTATATGATGCAAGACAAGCTGAAAGCTAAAAGTTTCAATACTATAAAGTTCACTATCGGTCGTATTATTAAATAAAGACGATTTAGCATACACAGTTCCATATGGAAAAGTGAGTTTCGCATTTGTATTTTCAGGAAACATAACAATGGTGCATATATTTGTTCTGATTCAGGAAAACCTTTTACTCTAATAGTATTATGCATTTTGAAAAGCTTATGTTATTAAAAACTAAATATTATTTGATAGTTGCTCACGGTTTGTTCTCTTACAGGAAAAGTAAGGGGTTCCCTTTATTGATTTTCAGAAAGAATGAAATATAGAAAAAGGGTTGCACCTTTTTCTATATATTTTCTAAAATTCGATTGATTTTTAATTACATTATTTAGTAATTGTACTTAATGGACTGAATTGTTGACTACTAAAACAGCGAGTTTTACAATGACAAAACAGTCCGTTTTAAAACTTACAAACATGGAGAACTTGCTAAAATTATAAAAAAAAATCTTTTAGTCATAGAACGTGCCGTTACGTAGCGCATTACGATGGCAGTCTGCTTAATTTTTAATTTCATTGTTAAGTAGTACGATATTATCACTTCAGTCATTCTGAAAAGCTCAGTGAAATGCAAATAAAGTTACCGTTCAAGTTAAACATAATACGCGAAATAAATAATCATATTTTAGGTCAGCGAGCATTGCGTTTGTGCAGTCACGTCAAAGTTAAAAGACTTTTCTAGAGGAATTGTCTGTGATACAGATGTTTTGTTCTGTACTTATTTCTTTGCACTAGCGGATATCTGTTTTTACTTGTTTAATATTGTCGGGTCTTTAGTTTTTATCTATGATTTAAAATGAAGTTATTTGTCAAACGATTTAAAAATATCTAACTTTGAAACCTTTAAAATGTTTCAAATGGCAACAACACGGAACGCGTTAGATGCCAGTGCAAGATATCTGCGGCGTAATTTTTTTTTAATATAAAAATTAATATTTATTTGATATTGTTCCTAGTTCTTTGAATGAAAATGAAATAATAATTTCAGCCAATTGGAATGTGGGTTGATGAAAATAAATATTAATAGAATATTTAAAACCAAACCTACCCAAAAAGACGTCTAAAATTTCAAACAGTGCGAGTGAAATCTTCGACGTACTCGGTCTTCGCTTTGTCGATCGACTAACACGTCAAGAACTGTTTCTTAATTACGACCGCCAAATAGCTGGACAAGCCGTGTAGCTTCGCGATTGGCAACGTGCGTTTATCCGGGTTTTAAAATAAAAACGCAATGCTAGGCTATACATTTAAGCACTAATCCACAAAGCTGTTAACAAATTAACGCGATAATAAAAATATTTTTTTGTTAAATCACAAATCTAGTCATATTAAATTATTTTATTAATTCGATATATTAACATAAAATTATTTCATATTTTGATATAATCGCACAAATTGGCTGAAGCGAGGAAATTGAATTTTCGCTGATTTCATAATACTGTGTATGTTTAATAAAGGGAAAAAATTGTAGCACATTCTTATTCAAACTTCAATAACTGATTTTTTTTATGTTTAATGATAAGTCTCGTGTTTAAATTACGTGGAAATAGTGTGTATTTTGGTTACGCGTAGTCTTTTATCGTGCATCATGTTTTCTCATTCAACAAGATTCAAGTAACGTTAAACAAGCTAAGTAAAGTAAAACATTATTTATCAACGTAGATATTAAATAAAACTCTTTAACGGTTTAAAACTTATTAGAAAATGATTTTTAACTTCGGCCCGACGTTTCGGATGCTTTGGAGCAGCCGTGGTCACGGGAAGACTAAATCATTTTCTAATAAGTTTAACTAATATATCGCGTTTTAAACCGTTAAAGTGTTTTATTTAAATGTGTACATCTCGCGTAAACTATAGACAGTATTTAACGTAGATATTAATTTATTTCCCATTTCATTTAATTATTCCGGATTTTAATTTATTTGTATGTTATATCTCGCGTTTAAATTTTGACATTACAATTATCACATGCTTCGAGTAATATGAACTTTAATTAACAGCATAATGTTTTAAAAGCTTTAAAATTTATAACGTCCAGCTTATTGGCTCGTAAATTACACATTATCTGATGTGGAAGGAGCATATTGAACAGTTTTTTGGGAGGTAATTACAGTTTTACGCTGAACGATAATTCTTTACACAAAATAAACGCATAAAGCGCGAAGCCACCTTGAAAAGATTTGTATCCACAGATTAATGTCTATTAGTAGTAGAGTATTGCTTCGTGTTCAAGTATATCTCAAACACATTAGACGTAAACCAATGCTTTTTAATAGATAATTTATATACAGAAAAAAGTAATTCCTCATTCTGAAGGTTTTGTAAGTGGAATCCCAATTTCCCCATGGGGCATGGGGCAAACACATTTCAGTATCTATTTCACTGATCGGGTTTATTTATAGGCAATTAGTAGACTTCTGTGCCCCATCCGTTGCAATGCTTTATCAAAATAATATGTGTACATTTTAATGCGAGTTTTTTTTTTAATTTTCCGCACTGGCAACACGCCACTCGTGTAAGCGACGTTAAGCTCTGTTCACAGTGACATCACAACATGGCAATACTTAAATGGGTGTTGCAACTCCACGACGCGGATCAATTTCTTTTTGAAAAAGCCACTTAATATGCTAAATAGGAAAGCATAGCGTACAATAAAAGTTACGTCTAAATAATTTAGTGCCTCGTTAGTCTTGTCCAAGGTTCGAGTTGCGGGTCGGACAAAGTTACTTCAGTATATGGAACGTTGCAACAAATCTAGTAACAGTATATAAAAGCTTCGTAAAGCATGTCAAGCCCTAGGTTCAGTTATCACCACTAACTATAACTAACGCATCTCGCGGACGAAGTCGCTAACACAGCGATAATACGTGGTTTTGGGCGTCCAAATTTGTTTTTTACAAACTCCTTCATCTTTATAAACTTAAGCTAGTACCCATGACGTCAGTTGCGTCCCTTCCCGATGTTCTTGCAAGTTAATCTTAAAAGATAGACTTATATTCGCGGACTTTTTAGATCATTTAAAGAGAAATCATTCTTTCATACATATTTTTGGGTATCTTACCGTTTTTGCAGCGTACGCACCAGAAACCCATAATGAGGAATAATTTTCCCAATTTTGTTTACATTTCTCGCTATTTCATCGCTTATATTAGTCACAGCGCGATGTTTTATATCCTAAAGGCTTTCTTGATAGATGCTATAACCAAAATAATTTTTCAAAGAACCTGTAGTTCATGAGATTAGCGCGTTCAAACATACAAAGAACCAAACCCAGCCTGTTCTCCAAATACCAGCTATGACGAAACAGATGGCGCTAGCGTAGCAGGTCTGACTATGGCAATGGAGACAACCTTTATCTTCAGTAAAACTAAGCTGTACATTTCGCGTTTTAAACCGTTAAAAAGATTTATTTAAATAATTATTTATTTAATAGTTAAACTTGTTTTTGTATCTTGTTTGACTGATTAAAGAAAGATTAATGGAATTAAATAGTTAATTGTTACACATTACCCATATATGGAAATTTCAGTAACAAAAATTACAATGGACAAATGTACGCTACTCAATTATTTAAGACGTACTCAATCGATTTTCTAGATGTCAAATATAATGATGGCTTTCCTGGTCTGGACTGGCCTTCAAATGACAAAATAAAACTTCCACGTGTCATTAAGCTGGTAACTCGAATGTTGTTTCTGACAATCTAATTACATTACAGATTACCCTACAGTTGCTTGCGTTGTGTCACATTTTTCTATTTCTTTTTAACCCCAATAAGAGGCTAATAAAAACACATCAATTCGCGGGAAATATGGTGGGACTCGAACAGGTATCCTTAACCATTCGTGCTGCTTACTCTTACCGATTGACCTACCTTGCACATTCGGAAATAGACTAACTAAATAACTGAAACAGGATCAAACTTCACGGCTTTTCCATTTCAGTTCGCGACCAGAACGAAATTGTGATAATCCTTACACCCATTATATATCCGGATTTTTCTGACGAAGAAGAAGACGAAGTATAAATTTTTGTGTAAGGCTTTCACGGCCATCGTTCAGCATATCATTGTCTTTTGGGGTGTACGGCCGATGTGAGCGAGAATCATCTCCATTCTTCGAGCAATCGTGGGGTTAACATCTCCTGATGATGCCGTCCACACGTGATGGCGAAACGTCGAGAACCTCTTCAGCCTGAAAGACAATGATATGATGTTTCATATGTTTCAGAAACAATATAAATTGATTAGAAACACACACAAATAAAAAAAAAACACTTCAACGGTTCAAAACGCGATATATATTTAGAGCTATTGCTACGTTCGGGATAGAACCTGCGACCCATTGTTTTTTAATATGTTACTATTCAACAACTAGCCCATTAAAATTATATATAGTCAGAACTAAGTAAAAAGGAATCTTTCCTCTTTTATTTCAAATATGTAAAAAAAGCAAAGTTCGTTAACATTCGCCCTTTGATAGTGAGTGCTATCGTAATAGAATTATGCATTCAAAAAGCCTCCGTCCGATATCTCTCGTTCGTAGGCGTTAGTAATATGTCAGTGTTGGCGAATAGGTATATTTGGCGATGTTGGCCCAGACTTGAAGTAATCTTAAACGTTAGTCTGAATATATACCGACATAGTGACTTTATTTATTTAATTAGGCTTACTAACTAGGTACACAAACATGTTTTAAACTGCTTAAGCTAATTATAGTAAAATCATTCTTATGTACCTAACCTATAAGTATGCACAGCAAACCACATAAACAAACTTATTCTTAATTGATTCCATATAATAATATTACTGGGTAAAAAGTTTCCTTTCTGCAAAATATCTTCTCAGCTTTAAAAATTATAGCAGTTACCTCCGATGTCGTGGTTTCTTGAACCGTTTCGCAGGTGAAAGATGGATTCCTCGTTCTGTTTTTCACATTGTATGTGCGCTCGTATTGGTCACAGCTTGATATTTGATAGACTAGATTAGCCTCTCTAAATGGTCCAACGAACAGACATATATCAGTGTCTTCAGACCAAGAAGGGATATTTACTGTAATAATAATTTTACGTTTGCCATATGACATGACTTTTTGGCAAACATTCGCCAACACTACGAGTAATAGAAATAAATAGAATGACCGAGTATTTGGCCCTGACACGTTCCGTCATTTTTTATAGACCAAAGCTTCATATAACATTAAAGTGACGCCGAAGAGATTCCTTGGATAAAGCTGAGGATAGACCGTTATATTTTATTATTAACAGTTTTGGATTATTACTTGAATTTTATTATTAACTAGCTGCGTCCGCGTAGAATAGTTATTTTGGAAAGAATAATTAATTTTGCCCTTTTTTTTCACATTTCCCGCTGTTTGTATAGCCTATAACTTTCCTGGATAAATGTTCTAACGAACATAAAATCAATTCGAACTAGTAGTTGGGATATGCGAGTTCAAACAGACAAACAAACTCTTCAGCTTTATGTATTAGTATAAAAAAAATAAAAATTACTGCTCTAATGAATCAATGTAAGCTGATTCTTTACCTAATAGCTACAACCTCTCAATTTACAGAATTATTTCCATATGCAAGTGGTTTTAGCGATAGTTTGTACGTTAAATTAAAAAAAACTGTCTGTAATATACCTTTAAATAAAGACACTTTAACGGTTTAAATTACGAAAGATATTACAACCCGTAGTTAAAATAATTTTGTAATATGTCTAACTAATATATTTCGCGTTTTAAACTGTCAATGTGTTAGTTAATAATATAAAACCTGATTCATATAAAATAAAAAGGGTACATAATTCGTGTTCTCTCAACATTAAAACTATTCTTGTACGGTACGAATCAGGATTTTTATTGAATGAACAGTTTTTTTTTAAGTTAAATTATAATATATGATATATATCATTTTTAATCATTGCCATATAAATTTAATTTAAGTGGTTGATATTAAAATGTATGAATAATAGTTTTCTTAATAATTTAGGAATATAATATAGCCTGGCTCGTATAATGATTTCAAAAATAAGTAGCCAAGTGTGTTAAAAGTAAAATGCAGGTTGACAAGAAAGTGGGCCTGCATCAGACCCACTCAAATATAGTGCTTTACAAGAGCAAAAGTTCTGGAAAATTCGACACACTACATGAACTAAGCTTAAAGCATTTCGTATGGACGACACAAGAAGCGCTTAATTTCGATACAGGTTCTTGGTGCTTTATGGGTTAGCAGTCAGAGTCTTATCTTATGGTAAATAATGCCAATTTTGACGTTTAAAATTATATAGACCTTTTATACTTTAGTACGTGCATTGTACCACTGAACCACTAATGCGATGATCGCCTCTGTAGCCCTGTAGCATTGCGTTAAGCGCGGGAGGTCCTGGGTAACAAAAAAAATGTTTCGGTCGGGCAGGGC
Organism: Leptosia nina; assembly: GCA_963661955.1. NCBI lineage: Eukaryota > Metazoa > Arthropoda > Insecta > Lepidoptera > Pieridae > Leptosia > Leptosia nina. Next base: position 1,505,051 of record CAVLEF010000083.1, on the reverse strand, counting down.
ACAGAAGTCCGATCATCTACTGGCCCGTTAAAGAACGGATCACCAAAACTGAACACAAAAATGTGTTCGCCCCATGCCCCACGAGGGGGGAATGGGATTTCACTTATACTTTAGTACGTAATATCCCCGTGTTTTTATCCAACAATTATCATATTATATTATTTATTATAATTATTAATATATTATTCATGCGTCCTTAAGCTACAGGCAAAAAGGTTTTAAAAGGTATTTTTAAGTACAATTATTTTTTTATGATAGAAAAGCATGTCTTTCACTTAATGGGGACTGTTATAACACTAAATACATTAAGGTTTCTTTTGACGGACTCTGTGGTGTAAAGCAACCTTTACACCACAGAGTCCGTCAAAAGAACGTACGGCTAATAATCGTTGGGTCTTGGGTTTCCCCACCGGATCTAACATTTTTCTAACCAAATTATAACTTTTCTGATACATGTTGAACATCTGGAAATCTGGATATAAAATGGGTGATATGAATAGCGAAAATTCCGTCCGGCTCACGAACAAATGAAAGCTCCTCTATCATAAAATAAGGTTGTTTTAAATAATGTAAGTACTACTATACTGGTAAAACTCTACCGAATAAAGTGAATAAGTTATAACTTGTTTAGTATCGGTAGCCACGTACTGAAGCTCGTCACGAAAGAACTATTTGCAATTGGCCTACAAACTTATTGGGCATTATTAGTACAACACAACCACAGTATATGGAATATAGTGTAACTACTACTAGAATATTTCCTTTTTTATAATTAAGAACAGCCAAGCATCGGATGCTTTTGTCTAAAACGTTGTTTTATTACGCTTTGGTTTCAGTTTCACATATATAGATATAAATAACATTCATTAAATAAACATAAATATATAATATAAATATACATTAATTTTAGGAATCTTCTAAAGAATATTAGGTACAAATTGCGTCTCTAATTTATCCAATCCGCAAAAGATCGGAAAATAATAATTATTACTGTGTGTGAGTATACTGTGGTAATATTATGAACAAACAACTTCTTTATAGTACTTCTGAACTATGTTTATGTGGCTTTCTCCTGGGGCTTACAAGTTGTGACCACAATTCAATGTTATTGAATATAAGGATGCAATCAGCTAGCATCGACGTATTTTTATCTGATATTATAAAATATCAATTGTTTGTACAAATTATAAGTATATTCTTTATTTTATTAAAAAAAGCTTAGATTGACTGTTTAAATTTATTCTTGGTCGTTTTCATTACTTTTTTTTTCAAATTATAGTCTGTGGTTTACGTAATGTACATTAATTAAGCTGTGGTTTGGTGGAAACGGCTACAAAACATCTAAAATGTCGGATCGTAGTTAAATTAATTGATTATAATTTTAACTAACGTAATCCACTCTAACTAAATATCTATTTTTAAAAGGTTAAAGATATTCGTTATGACATGTTTGCGTAAATGAACAATAACTGTACCTACACATTAATTATATTTGTTTCTTCACGAATAACTTATAATTGTAGATGAGTTAAAAATAATTTTTACTGATTGAATATCATATACTCTAGTCAAAAAGCTTCAACATTATGAAGTCGATGGAATAAATGATTTTTGACTTTGACTTTAACTTTGTGAATAATAAATAAACATTTCAACAGTTTATTCTAACGGTTTAAAATAAATTATTTTTACTACTGATAACTGTAAACAAGTTAAGGAAATGTTAAGAAAAACAAAATTATCTTCACGTCATTCTCTATTACAAAGTTTCATAAATAGACTGAGGATTTTCTTCTACTTAACTTTGAAAAGACCACATTATTATATTGAAGATCAAAGGTTATTCACGTTTAATTATTAAGACGAAGCTTTCTTTACTGTTCAAACAAAGTTCAACAAGTAATTTATTAATAAATAAATGTTTGTCTGAAGGTAGGCAATCAGAATAAGATTTACAAACAAAGAAAAAGTCTTCCATGACTTTGTCTACGTACACAAATTTCATTTTGTACTTTTTCTGTTTCTACTCTACGGAACCCTTGCCTTACGTTACCAAATACTAGATTGACTTGTTAATCTAATGGTAGCAACAATGACTAATAATTATTAGGTTACGGCTTTAATCCCGACCGGGACCGACCTGTTTCTTATCAATTTCCAAAGATAAGAAATAGATCGGACCCGAAGAGACTTTACCTGGAAATCTGGATATTAAATGTGGTAGGAATATCGAAATTTCTTCCGGGTCTCCAACCACCTTCCAGAGATGAAAAAGCCGTGAAGTTTATTCGCATTTCGTTTTATAGTCTGTATATTTCTAAATATCCAAAGCCAAAATAAGTCGATAACGCATCTTATGATCTTGAAATGTTATATGGCTCGGGTATTCCACCTTCCATCAAGTGAATATCACGATTGTCTGTCCTAGGATTTAGATCTTAAACAGTTATACACAGAAGTTATCTTCAACAACTTCAGATAAATACTGTCTATAGTTTACGCGAGTAGTACACATTTAAATAACACACTTTAACGGTTTAAAACGCGATATATTAGTTACACTTATTTGAAAATGATTTTTAACTTCGGCCCGACGTTTCGGATGTTTTGCAGCAGCCGTGGTCACGGGGAGACAGTCTCCCCGTGACCACGGCTGTGTTTTTAAACTTTAGGTAAAATGTATTCTGTCTATAGTTTACGCGAGTAGTACACATTTAAATAAAACACTTTAACGGTTTAAAACGCGATATATTAGTTAAACTTATTTGAAAATGATTTTTAACTTCGGCCCGACGTTTCGGATGCTTTGCAGCAGCCGTGGTCACGGGGGGTAAAGATGGAGGATGTCTCAGACGTCAAAGTAAAGAATTGCTACGCTAGCGCCATCTGTTCCGTCGAAGTTGGTATTTGGCGAAACTGGCCGGGTCCTTACAGAATTGACTAACGGTGTGTTCGCGTTTGCTGGTATGCTGTTTATTGGGATCCAGAGTTTTTAATATGGGATCCCAGGTGTTTGATAGTTTGAGGCCGTCCTCCGTATTGAAATTTTGGTGTTTTTTGATTTCAATTGCTTCGCGTACCAATCTTGGAAAAAATCGACTCTCCTTTGCGAGGATTTTTGGTTGGTCAAAGCGAATGTAGTGATTGGGCCCTTCTGATGAGTGTTGGCATACCGCAGATTTGGAGAGACGTTTATGTTTTATATCCGCGACGTGTTCTTTAATTCTGTTTGAGATGCTACGCTTTGTTTGGCCGATGTAGGATAGGCCACAATCACAATCCAGTCTGTAAACGCCTGCATCTTGTAAAGGGATAGTACACTTGCTTGGTTTCAGGAATTGCTGAATCTTCTTGTGCGGCTTGAAAATTGTGTCAATAGAAGCTCGATTTAGGACTCTGCTAATTCTATCTGTAACTCCCTTCACATATGGTAGGTAGGCGGGCTGACGTTTGACTGTGGGTGGCTTGTTCCTGTTCCTGGGATGCTGCGGAGGGACTCTCAGCTTGTTCTTGCATAGGACCTGCTTGACATGCTGTAACTCCTCATTTAAGTGGGCAGCATCACAGAGACGGCGGGCTCTCTGAAACAAAGATACTCCGACAGAACTAAGTTGGCTGGGGTGGTGATGTGAGTCACCGTTCAAATACCTATCTGTATGGGTTGTTTTTCTAAAGACGGTATGCCCAATATTACCGTGTTCATCACGAATTACTAAAATGTCTAAGAAAGGTAGTGTGTTAGACATTTTTCTTAGACATTTTAGTAATTCGTGATGAACACGGTAATATTGGGCATACCGTCAAAGTGTTACGTTACACCGTTAAAGTGTTTTATTTAAAAAATGTATTCTTTGAAACATAATACAACAATTAAGGCGTGCCACACACAAGTCTTGTCCGACGCGACCTCATTTTTGCTAAAAGCACAGTTAGATCAAGTTAGCGTACTTGTTAGTCCATGGGTACGGTTTTAGGATTTAATGGCTCCCGACGGGGTGGTGGATGTACCGAATATGGCACTACCTTTATGACACGTTTCATTATACACTAATGGAAAGTGTACACTATATCTACATACGTACTAAATATATTTGGCAGTTTGTGATTCCACCTTTAAAAGGATATAAAATATAGATTCTTCTAGAAGATTCTTATTTCGAAATCTGGGCAAACATAATTTCGCTCGGGTTTCATCAAATATATGACAAAAAAGGAATGCATGCCCCTTGCCCCAGAACGAAATGGAATATCAGATATATCAAGGATCAATGGAGACAAGCATAGACTTCACTTGATGAAGGGTGGAATACCCCAGCAGTATTGAAACAAGATTGATTTTGGCTTTGGATATTCGGAAATCCATAGATCGACACTGAAACGCGATCAAACTTGGCATTTGCATCTGTGGACGGTGGTTGACCCGGGCGGAATTTCGATATACCTACCACCCATTTAATATTCAGATTTCCAAACGATATTTATTTATTTATTTCACACTTAGGTACACTAAACAGAACATACACATACTATGCAATTTAAAACTATAGAATGTACCGGGCGGCCTTATCGCTATAAGCGATCTCTTCCAGGCAACCCGAGTAGAAAGAGACATAACGATTATTTAAAAAACTATACAGTGTGCAAGAAGTGCGAAACTTACTGATTACTTACTATAACTTATACTAAACAAAGTAAATATAAATTAATAATAATAAAAACCCATCAAAATAAAAGAAAAATATATAAAAAATAGAAAAAGGAAAGTAAAATTTATTAACATGATAAGGACAGTAGATGTTTATAAATTTAACATGTTGGTCTTGGTGGGTGGGGTTACCATTACACCAACGAGCCCATCATCTGTACATTGGAAATAACAATGGATAATCCAATTCTGGAAAAAATACGATAACTAGAAAAAGTAGAGATTGCTGTGTTAACATTTGGTTGAACTTTAATAAGATCGAAATGAAAACTTAGCTAACACTCGTTGGAAAAATAATATACTCTCCGGAAACTTATAAATTTGCCAAATTGAGTTCAATATCTCATGATGAATGGTTATTTTGGCTTTTGAAGAATAGGTAATTTGACTTGGCCCTTAAGAGGAATCCAGGTCTCCCAGGAATAATGAATCTAAAGAAACATTTACTCGCTCCATTATTTTGATAACGAGTGAACTTAGCAACGAACTTTTAGAAAAAAGTGCCTTTGGACGATATTAAGATTAGCTTCAATTTATCAAAAGTGCAGGTTTCAAACTGACATGCGTTATTAGTGTATAAAATTATTGGATTAATTTGTCTGCGTTTACATGTGGCGATATAAAATATTTATTCATCGTACTTCGTAGATCAACATTTTAACATCTCGCCTAGCATGGTGTTATGTGCGAGAGGTCACGAGTTTTTGAGAAACAATAATTTTTACAGTTGATCAGTGAATTTTCAAACCTTGCGTTTAGTTTTACGTAGTAATTAGTACATATGTACCAAAATCGTCAGCAGAATTAAACAGAAGCAATACGTTCTCTCAATTCGATGCCATAATTTATCTTTAGTTTTAAAAAAAGTTCAACATCCAATAGTAGAAATGCGGTTATATTTTTACGTAATAATCACGTTTATTTCTATGATAGAGAAGCATGAGGCTTATAACATCTAAACATGATATTCTACTCACGTATTTTTAATACAAATATTCGTAAATAAAGTAAAAAGTACCTCCGTTATTCAATATAACAAAATATAAGACAAAGTGCTTTTACATCATTAAAAGCAAAATGATACAAAAGACACAATATTAGGTAAATTCTTTAAAATATCATTAAATTAGAGCGTAAAGACCTCCTATTAAATTAACGAGGGCGAACGATCTTAAATTTCACTCTAATGAGCCCCTTAATTAATGAATCTTCAAATATTTACTTTACTAATGGTTGATATGCAATATGAATAATTTTATGAACTTATAAATTAATTAATACAATTTTCAACAGATTAAAACGCGAGGTATAATATTATGGACAACTAACATAGGTACCATTAAACTGTAGATATTTATTAAATGTGTACCTCGATAAACTATGTAAATAAATGATAATGGTTATTTAGGTTTTTATTTAATAAATAGGTAAAAACATCGGAAAAATATTAAACATCTAATTCTATAAAGAAACATATTTTGTACAACAATATTTATAACATTAGTTTCTATACTGTAACAGTAAAAAAGTTAACTAATAAATTTCGAGTTTTAAATATAGCTAACATACAACAAACATAAGTATTGTTCAAACTAGATTTATTTAATATATACTTTCGTAATGGGAATGGTGAGTTTTTTTATTTAAAAAGTATATAAAAATGTATAATCTATACTAATATATAAAGCCGAAGGGTTTGTTTGTTTGATCGCGTTAATCCCAGGAACTACGGGTTCAAATGAAAAAAATCTTTTTGTGTTGGTTAGAACATTTATCGAGGAAGGCTATAGACTAAAACATCGCCCTGTGACTAATGCAGGCAAAGGTACAGCGGGAAATTTGAAAAAAATTGGGAAAATCATTCATCATTGTGGGCTTTCCAGGCGTACGCTGCAAATTCGGTTCAAGATACCAAAACCATATGTATCAAGGAATGATTCCTCTTTAATTGCTGTAAAAAAAAGTTCGCAACGCTGTCTATCTTTTAAGATTAACATGCAAGAGCGACGGGAGGTCACGCGACCGACATCGTGGGCTTAAGTTTGTAAAGATGAAGACGTTTGCAAAATGCGGACGAAGTCGCTCACACAGCTAGTATTCGCGATATATATTCGCTGTGACCGCGACTTCGTCCGCGTAGAATATACTGCAAAGCATCCGAAACATCGGGCCGTAGGTACAAAGAGATATCGCATCATCAAATGTTGGCGTATATTTACGTAATTGCTAAAGCGAATAAATGATCCCATCAATTCTTGAACAAAGCAATCAGTATTAGCGATTTGACCGCGATCAAGATATAATGCCTGCGTTTAATGGCCAAGTGTCACGTTATATACACTAACAATAAATTTCTTAGCTACACGTTGGCTCAGTAAAATCCCGTTTCCGCCCCGTGGGACGAACACATTTCTGTGTCCGTTTCACTGACCGCTTTTACATGCTACTAATTGAACGCTTCTTTCTGAACACTGTCCGACTGTTGTCGTTTTTCTCAAGGATTCTAACCTATACCTCTCGCATTTAACGCAGTGCTCATGTTTAACCATTTATCTACAGAGGTTATAGCTCAATAATAAAAAAAAAACTGTCGCTGACGTTTTTTAGACTAAGAAAAGAAAAGTAATTTATTTAAACATGCTTTTTGGGTACCTTGAACTGTTTTTCGCAACGCATACAGGAAAGCCTCAAGTATAAATAATTTTTCTTTTCTTTAACATTTTTCGCTTTTATTAATCACAGATTCTTCTTTTAATTAAAACGTGATGCTTTACAGCCCAAAGCTTTATATAAATTCTCTAAGCAACTCAAAAACATTTTTTCAAATCTATCAATTAGTTTCTGCGATTAGCGCGTTCAAACAAACAAACTCTTCAGTTGTATAATATTAGCACAGTTTACACCGAGATGAACATACCAATGATAGTATAGTATAAAGAAAATAGTTTTAACATCGACATTTTTCTATTTAATTCAACACAACCCAATTGTAAAAAATTCGTCTACTCTCTTCCTAAAGAAATAATAACTTTAAGTGCCTGCGATGTGTGGCGCCATTTCCAGGCATATTTTTGTGTCTGTTTCACTGGTTGCCCATAACATAGAGGCATGATGAAACCACCTTACAATTACACACCAGCAAGAACCTTGGAACATCTACAACCGGCAAATAGGCAATGGTTCGCACCGAAGACACCCTGGTGGTCTGTACTCGATACAATTCTCCTCACCAATGCAGGCGTGATCTCGGCAAACATCGAAGCTTTGTAGGCACGAACGATATGCTGGAACGATATAAATATACTCAAGTAAATAAGTAAACACATATAACTATGTTTTTTTATGTTAAGAAAGCACGGGGTTCATTTGTATGTAAAATACCCCAGCTATCATCCACATCATAGCACAAGATACTATTTTGGCTTATATTCGAAATCAAGTCACCATTTTTATCTACCTAATTCAAGTATTACCTTTAAGTAGTTCCCTTTTCATAGCTGAAAGGATAAACGTTAAACACGAGAGGTCCCTAAGTTTAAATCCTAGGGAAGCAGTTTCGGTCGAGCAGAGCACGTACTTGCCCCAAAATAAGATCGATCAGTAAAACGGATACAGATATGCTTTCGCCCCATACCCCCAAACGGGATTTCACTACACATAATCGCTAGGCGTAACGTCATTTGTTAACGTGTCAAAAAACATCTAGTAGAGGCTGTAAGTTACGAGGTACGTATTTGGTGTTTTGAGAAAGACTAGGAGAGCGAACCACACTGTAAAACAAATCTTTTAATAAATATAGCGTCTAGTATTATACATTTCGAAGACTGTTGTTAACTTTAACAAGTTTCTTGAGAATATTTCGGTTAAATCAGCTGGGACTTATATTGTTTTAATGGGAGTTTTGTGTTGGAGTTGTTAGAATAATTACGATGAACCTTTATTGATATTTGTTTAGGTTTGACTTCGTTTAATAGCTTCAAATTAATCAGTCCTGGGAATTTACAATTCATAATAATAATAAATACTTAAATAATACACTTTAACGGTTTAAAACGCAATATATTAGTTAAACTTATTTGGAAATGATTTTTAACTTCGGCCCGACGTTTTGGATGCTTTGCAGCAGCCGTGGTCACGGGGAGACCAGTCAGAGATCAGTCTCCCCGTGACCACTAATATTTTTATGTAGAACATACTGCTTAAAATAATATAATTAAACACTATTAAGTCGCTTAGCCGTGGCTCATCTCAGAGGAACATGTAGAATTGTTTCTCTCAGACACGACTGATAATGATCATCAAGGGATTAAAACGTAGAGAAATCAATCCCCCCCCATTTATAATTATGTGTACTTTTACATAAATGTATGATATAACTGCTACGCTAGCGCCATCTGTTTCGACGTAATTTGTATTTGGAGAGACTGGCTGTGTCCTTACAGAACTGATTCACGTGTCGTCTCGTTTCACAGAGCTAACACTTTAAATCAAATAACTTTTTTTCATACAAAATAAACAGTGCAAAAGTCATGAATGACCATGGCTTTTCTTAACATAGTTAGTCGGCAAAGAGAAAATGTTATGTGACTCTACCGGCATTCTGTGTAAGTATTATTTATACACACAAACATTAGGAACATTTGTGACAGTTGAAATCTGGAACGCCCTTTAAAACATTTTGTGGAAAATCACGTTTTCTTTGTTTGCTTAAGAACTTAACATACCGGTTTACATAAACTTTCACCAGCACCCGTTAATGAATACTTATTTATTCTGAAACGAATGTGTTTTACAACGAGAATATAAGTTTTCAATACTGTCTATAGTTTACGCGAGTAGTACACATTTAAATAAAACACTTTAACGGTTTAAAATGCGATATATTAGTTAAACTTATTTGAAAATGATTTTTAACTTTAGCCCTACGTTTCGGATGCTTTACAGCAGCCGTCTCCCCGTGACCACGACTGCTGCAAAGCATCCGAAACGTTTGGTACAGGTTTGGTACTCCTTTTATTTAAAATCCACTGTACGTTTGTCTCCAGGTTGAATCTAATGACAAACAGGTTGGCAGTTGAAAATTGTTTATTTAGTATAATTCTTTAATTTAAATAAAACACTTTAACGGTTTAAAACGCGATATATTAGTTAAACTGATTTGAAAATGATTTTTAACTTCGGCCCGACGTTAAAAGTCCAGGCTCAAATCAAATTCTGACTTAGCTTTTATTTATGTTTATTTGAATATAAAGTTCACTTTTAGCATTATTATTTCGTTTAAACATACACCATGCACCCTTGACCATTTTGGTATAAACGATTATTGTCCTTGATTCATACTTCTTACGTTGTTTTTTTAACTATGTAGCTATTGTCGACCTTAAATACGTAACACAGTATAATAAGTATTACTTTTGCAATTAAAATTATTCTAATCACTATTTACGAGTTTAATTATTTCTCTTTCAATTTACAACTTTTCCAGCTCACTCGTTTGATTCCATTTAATTGGAATTTCTTTTGCCTCAATTAAATATTTTGGAGATTATTTCAATATTAACAAATTATTTCGTTAACAAATGATGAAGCTTCGATGTCCTATTATGTCCTTTTATAGAATATATTTTATGAAAAAATATAATTCATTTTTAAATAAAACACTTTAACCGTTTTTAAATAAAACGTTTGAAAATTATTTTAACTACGTACTGACGTTTCGGATGCTTTGCAGCAGCCATGGTCACGGGAGACACGTGGAGATATCGCGTTTCAAACCGTTAAAGTGTTTTATTTAAATGTGTACTACTCGCGTAAGCTACAGGCGGTATTTAATTATATAACTTTTATACCGAGATCCGTACATAATCCAAGGGAATTTTTATCCACTATTTTGTATAATTTATATATGTATAAACAAACTGCGCTGAATGTCTTATCATGGGATTTGAACCAGGACATCACGGTGTTAAAAGGTTTAGTGTTTCAGCTCAGGGAAGACCTTCAAACGCTATTTTAGTTTTTCCTGAAATACTTATTAAAATAATTGTCTTACTGTCTATGCAGTGTCCTTCATAACAACACCCACCGCAACATTGCTCGTGGTTGCCACACTGAAAAACATAAATACATCTTAAAGCATTTTATTAATAGATCTATAAAAACGTGCTTAACAGTTGCATGTTTACACATCATGGCTTTATATAAATTTTTAAAAATTGAAAAAAAAATTTTCTTTTTCAAATCTAAGACCAATTTCTTATAAAATCATTCTATCGCGGTAGCTCTTGGTCGGATCAATAGTACGGAACGCTGTGTGTGTCGAAATTTTTTTTGTTCTAAAATCGATATTTAATTTTTAATTATTATTATTTTGCAGGAGTTGTATTAATTATTAGTAAAGGAGTACTTAATTTATGTTTAAAAATACAATTAATTTATTACACTATCGTACAAACGTGACAATTTATATTGTTTATTCCCTTCTAGTTACTACTTCCGTTTAAATATATTACCTATTATAAAGAGTGCTCAACGGTGCTAAGGAAGTATTTATTTGAAAAAAAATTCAATATATTACCTATAGAACTCAAATTTACGACAACCGATATAAACCAGCTGGTTATTGCGTTCTTAGATATGTACACTAACAATCAAAATGACATGCTTTTCTTATACACTTGTTATTTTATTTTATTTTATATTATTAGTAAAAAGTTAAGTTTGCGGTATTTACCGAACCGAAGTAAAGATTCATTTTCTAAAATATCAAGGTGTTATTAGATACTTTCCCCTTGAAAAGATATCGCAAAGATAATATTATCAGTGTTCGTTAAAGTTCACAGCCTTTTATAAAATCTCTCCTTCAATTTATTATTCTTTTAATATGTTTCGCGCTTGAATCGCGTTCCTCCTAAAGTACTGAAATGTAGTGAAATAAAATAATATAACTTAAAATATTAATTAAGTAATTTTTACTTTTAATTATGATTATATATTTCAGGACTTAATCTTCACTCACATTTTATTCTCTTTGAAGAGACATTAAATTGTCTTTTAATGGAAAACGATTTTTTGAATAATCACTGTGCCATAGATCTACGTATAGCAGTAGAGGATATATCATTTAAATTAATAAATAAAGAAAAAATATATGTGAGATAACATAATATGACCTTTTATAAAAGACTTTGATAAATTCTAATTACGAAAGATAAGGAACAGGGGCACCTGCTAATTAATTTAATGTTTAATGTAATATAAAAATATACCCGTTGTCCACTAGTCCGGCAATCCTGCGCATATGCCACACATAATAACAATAGGCACATTAAAAAAATACTCATTGCAACACTGGCTTGAAATCATTTAAGAATCGTTTAAAGAATCTTTTGAATTTTCAAATTTGAATAAAGAATTAGCAATGCCAATATGTTCAAATATAGAATACTGTTCGACGTGTGTGTGAATAGTTGAGTGGAGTACTGCGCTACGATTGTGCGCGGGCGACCTCGCTTATGACCGAGTTAGATGCAGTGTGTAACTAATATTTATTACCTGTATTGTTCACAGTATTTAAATACGTTCCGTTGATTAAGTTATCTATATTACCTATTCCTACAGGCTGTTTAGGAAACTTACACGAATTTTACGACTTTATAAATTTATATGATAGATAAGATATAAATTTAAAAAACATATTAATGTACGAAATGCGATAATAGAACTGGTTCATGCTGTTTAACTAAATAATGTAAAAAGTATTCAGGCAATACTAAAAATACTCTTCAATTCTTTTATTTGTTTAAACATTGAAAGATACAAGCATGAAAATAAAACACTAACGGTTTAAAACGCGATAAATAAACCTCGTTTTAAACCGTTAAAGAGTTTTATTTAAATGTGTACTACTCGCGTAAACTCTAGACAGTATACAAGCATGAAGTTGACTTGATGGGAGATGAGATACCTTAGCCGTAGAAACGCTATTAAACTTCACGGCTTTTTCTTCAGTGGATTCGTACCCCGAACGGAATTTCGATATTCTTAGAAAAATCTTGCTGGAGTTTATAAAAAATCGGATCTACATTCGTTAAAATTTGAGGCATGAAGGTCTTATTTGATATTTTCTTTCTTTCTAAAAAAAACGTTACTGATAAGATTCTAATTATAAGAAATTGACAATAACCAAAGTTGATGCCGAAACTGTTTCAATAAGAATATGTTAACTTTTTAACGCGTTAATAAAAATGCTTTTTCTATATATAATGTAATATAATCTAGACACACATTTAAACCCGCATAGCCTAAATTACAAATTGGATTTTCTAAAATGAAAGTTAAGGAAAACGTTGCCTTTTATTTAATAATGACAATGATAAAGAAATATGTATCATTTAAGTAAATCAATTTTTGTACGTAATATTACAATGGTATTAATAAGATTTGTGAAGATAATTTTTCTATGAGAGAAAAAAATAAAAAATTCGGAAACATCTTCATATAAGAAAAAAATATGTATCGTTGTGTATGTAAAAAGAAGACTTTTATGAACCTGTTTTTCAAAATCAGTCTTTCAGAGATCAAGTATAAAAACAAACGCATTAAAAGTTTATTTCACGTAGGTAAAAAGTACTTACTCTTTATTTTTTTTTAGATTTGTATAAAATATTTTTAACGGGTTAGAACGTGAATTATTTAGTATAACCTCAAGGTTCAGATCAATAAATTAATATTTGTGTGCTGTCAACGATCGACGTTACGTATGACCGCTCCTACCTGGAAACTTTAATATTTTGCAACTTTTTAACTACGGTGTTTCTGCGAACTTAATTGATTAGAGCAACAATATTAATACTAGAGAATTCGCTTGTTATTAATATATCGTTTTACTCAGATATCAAACCCGGGACCACTTGATCAGCAGTCAAGTGACTTAACCGCTAGACATACGGGAAAGTTCTTGACCGTAACTCATTTCATTTCGTTTAAGTTATTCAAGAACTGTGCGACACAAGTTTTATGCATCGAACACTGTGCATCTATACTAATAATTTTGCTTCTCGTGAGAAAACTAGAAACATTTTTAAACTGTTCCTATAAATATAAATAAGGAGTGTCTTGAGGCCAATATGGGCGAACTATTTATTTCGTTCACAGTGTAGTACAGTAGAGAACGATTTTTTGGTTAACATTTTGAAAGGACGAAATTTGAAAAGGTTGAAATCGCCAAAAAAAAAATTCTTATTATTCAATTGTCTAATAATATGCAATGACTAAATACTGTCTATAGTTTACGCGAGTAGTACACATTTAAATAAAAACACTTTAGCGGTTTAAAACGCGATATATTAGTTATCTTATTTGGAAATGATTTCCAAGTAAGAAGTGTTTCATTTAAATGTGTACTACTCGCGTAAACTATAGACCGTTAAAAGTGTTTTATTTAAACATATTAATTTATAATTGTTATGTTAAACTTATTTTCCCCAACTGTTTAGGTTTATACTGTGCCACTGTACATTCTACGTTCTGTAATTGAATAGAGTTTAAGTTTTCAACTTTTAAGCGAATTTTAGAAAAGGTTTTTCGCAGACTCTACGAGCACTATCACTTAGAAATTTTTTCTTTGTTTTTCCTTTTTAAAAGTCACCTTCGCTTAGGTTTTTTGATTTCTTGTATTTTAATATCCAGATTTCCAGACGAAATTTTGTTGGACCCAGTGGGGATCAAACCAACGACCCGTTTATTAGCCATACATGCTACCATTACATCAACGAGTGTCTCATCTTTATCTTAACTTCTAAATAATGTGGAAACGATGTTAAAAGTGTAATATTTTTAAAAGGGCACATACTTATTATATAGGCCAGCTACACAATCAGGAAAGTTTCATGAACTCTATAGATTTTGGTAATTGTTTTCGAATGAAACATTGTTAGTGTTTTGTGGTGCACAATTGAAATTTTTATTTTAAACAATAGACACCGTTATCAATTTGGAATTTTGGAGGGTCACTCGATTGGAGCTATTGTGTTTAAATGAAGCGTGTACGATCATTGTTTATCGAAATTGTATATACACACACTTATATGCAAAATATCGCTCTATGAATGCAATGCAAATCTTTCAGTCTTTATAACATTCAACAGTCTTTAGTGTGGTATTGAGAGTTGGTACCTACTTCATATTAAGGTACCATTTTATAAAAAATAAACAAAATCAAAGCCTTAGATTTTAAGCCTCGAATGGAAGCTGGCATTAATTCGTTAAGTTATATAAGTTGTATGTGCTGTATAAAACGAATCATTACACATATAGTGTCACCATATGCTCCAAGCGATTTTATCGTCATATTCTTCAATCTAAAATAGATTTTTATATCCTGTCTGTACTTTACGCAAGTAGTACACAATTACATAAGATACTTTAACGGTTTAAAACGCGTTTTATATTAGATAAACTTGATTGAAAATTATTTTAACTACGGCCTGACTTTTCGGATGCTTTGAATATCATAATTATTTACTTTGTCAATATGGACTTGTAAATTAATAAATTAATACTATCAGTGGTTTATGCAAGTAGTAAACATTTAAATAAAACACTAACGGTTTAGATCGCGAATTATATTAGTTAAAATCATTTAAAAATTATTGACCCGACGTTTCGGGTGCTTTGCAGTGGCCGTGGTCACGGGGAGACTAAATATGGAGGGTGTCTCTGACGTCAAAGAAAAAATAGACCTTTAAATTAATAAAATCATATGATATCACTTTCCTTTTGTTGTATGTTTTCTTTTAAGTGCAACGGACGGCGCTAATAAGGATAAGGAAAACAATAAGGACATCCGTAGATCCAAGTCAATATAAAACTCTGTCTAGTTTTACATCAAAGTGCTATTAAAAATATATAAGAAGCGCGCGGCTTTGTCTGCTTGTTTCACTTTTACAAAGTCATGTCGTGTCACATGCTGTGCCTAATATTAACATCGCTTAAATTACAGCTCTCACAGACAGATAAGATTCTTTGAAAGCCACTCTTATTTTTTCATATGTAAGTCGCTGTGTCAGCGACTTCGTCCGAGTAGACTGGTTAGTTTTGGGCATCTAAATTTGTTTTTTGCAAACCTCCAATTCATGTTTTTTAAATTCTAGCCGTTTGTTACCCACGACGTCGACCGCGCTCCGTCATTCTTGAAAGTTAACCTTAAAAGATAGACATATAAATGTAATGTAGTAAATGTAAATTTACGTATAGGTTTTTAACTGGTGTGACGTTCAAAAGTGTAGTGTTACTTACGTGAATAAATGATCATTAACTAAATAAATTCGTCTCCCCGCGACCACGGCTGCTGCAAAGCATCCGAAACGTCGGGCCGAAGTTAAAAATTATTTTTAAATAAGTTTAACTAATATATCGCGTATAAACCGTTAAAGTATTTTATTTAAATATGTACTACTCGCGTAAGCTATAGACAGTATTTAAATTCATATAGTTCTTATAAACACTACTATACTAGGTATACTCTCGCAAATATAGTTAATCCTACTATATCGCAAATATACAGACAACTACTATGCCCTCTTGTTTAGTTCCTTCCAAATTGAAGTTAATGGCATTGCAGGATTATAGGATCCATTCTGATAGCTGAGGTTGTTGCTAAGTGTGTGAACATGTTTATGTCTGACGCGGAGCAATTGGGTTTCAGAATAATCCATTGTTTTGCTACTATTTTATTTAATGTCAACTGAATAAAATCCTTAAATTTTGAAAATTAAAAATCTATATATGTAGAGCAACAGCACGGAAGGCTGACGATGCCGGTTCAAGTCCTGCCCGAGTCAAAAAATTTTTTAAATTTATTTTCGATTTTTAAATCCCTCATTTTTCCTTTAATGATAGACAAGCAGGTTCACTAATTATAATATACACCGACAGTGCCGACCGAAACCGAAAAGTAGATTTACACTCCATTGGCTTTTTCTGCGGACGGTTCCTACCATTTCCTTGATGTCCAGATCTTCCAGGCGATGTTTTAGAATCGAAGTCACGACCCGCAGATGCATTGCTATTATTGAACCAACGAGCTTTTTTTTGCTGTATATTCAAAATATCCAAAAACAATCGTAATATCGTAATTTTCATATCACTTCCTCACTGAATGATATCCTTCAAGAAAAGAATAATTTCGACATAATAGGGAAACGAACGAGTTTTGTGATTAAGAGCACTTGATTAGCGCCGGCTGTGTCTGAATCCAGTTATTAACTTTATTTTGTACTGAAGAAGTGAGAAAACAGATTGTGTTTCGCGACCTCGCTTACCATTTCAAACTTAGAATAAATATTAATTTAAAACTTCAGATTGCTGAGTTAATTAATGTTCAGTGATTCTGGAATATACAAAAGTAGAATATTTATGGTGACTTCTTTCTCTCACACATTGTTATGTACACGAAAACATAATGTTGCTTCAGTACATGACTAGGTTAGTCATGTACCGAAGCAACATTAATATGAATAATTATTTTTACATAAAGTAGAGCTAACGTGTTCTGCAGATTTGTTTTTACATTTCATTTATTTACTATTCCAATAATTCTTTTAAATTAAACATCGACTATTAATTTTTCAACTCGATAACTTAATCGGTTCGACCATCAGCACTGAACGCTGTGGATGCCGTTTCAAGTCCTGCGAGAGTCGTAAATTTTATTCAATTTATATAGTGTCATCATGTGGAAATGTAAAAAAAATAATAAAGTGTTTATGTTTCTAATCAATTTATTATTTTTTGGACATTGGACGTCACCTAGAAATCTGTTTTTTTAACCGGTGGTAGGAATATCGAATCACGAACCACCATTACACATGAAAAAGACGTGAAGCGTAATCGCGTTTTGGTTTCAGTCTGCGGATTTCCGAATATCCAAAGGCATAATAAGTCGATAGCACATCTTGTTTAAATGTTATATTGCTGGGGTACCCCACCTACCGTCAAGTTAACCCCTAGCTTGTCTGTAATAACAAAAAGATGATAATGAAGGCTTCAAATCTGCCAACTCAACAGATCCCAAGAGTTACCCATTAAACTGTAAGTTACGATGGCTCTTCAAGATTCAATAAAGACTATAAATCGTTGTAATAAAGCAGAATTCGCACAGACGAAATAGGACGTAACAAGAAACCAGACAATTTCGCTTTATTGAGTCATAATGGCGAAGAGCGTGCCGGTTATTGCTGAACGAATTGTTGCCGTGATTCTATCTTGCACTGCTGAGGCATGCCCGTAAAATGGTTTGCCGGGTGTATACCAAAGCAAACAATACAATTTGTAACAATGACAAAGCGATCGCGACTAACGCATAAAGTATTTGGTCGTGGGTTTGAATCCTGAGAAAAGTTAGAAATTAAAAGGTCGGTAAGGGCCCAGAAGGGTGCAGCCGGATCAATTACTAAGCAAATAAAATGAAGCGTTTCCGCCCCATGCCCCACGTAAGGGAAATGAGATTCCATCCCTTTACTTATCTATATTATGTTTGTTGGTACCTACTAGAAATGGGTTGTTCTAGACTTGTTCAAAATATAATAAAAATCTAGTATTCAACAAGAAATTTCGATTTTAGGTTCAGAAGTAAATTAAAAAAATAAGTAAAATAAATGGAATGGAATAAGCAAAGTATCCACATACCGTTAGAAGCTCGAACAAAAATTTAATAACGATTATTTTAAATAAAACACTTTAACGGTTTAAAACGCGATATATTAGTTAAACTTATTCGAAAATGATTTTTAACTTCGGCCCGACGTTTCGGATACTTTGCAGCAGCCGTGGTCACGGGAAGACGTTTTGAACCGTTTTATTTAAATGTGTACTAAACTACTCCCTTAAACTATAGACAACGATTATTTATTTTTTAGTTAATCAAATAACTAAGACTATAAATATATATACACTAGCTGTGACAGCGACTTCGTCCCCGTAAACCAAAACTGTCATCTTTATAAGTTTTAGTCGTTAGCCACAACTTCGGTCGCGTCCATCACGTGACACGTCGTTCTTGTAAGTCAACCTTAAAACATAGATATATAGCGTCGCGGACATTTTTTTTATCATTCAGAGAGGATTCCTTTCGTACATATTTTTGGATAGCTTGGACCATATTTAGATTTTCGCACCGTGCGCATCGGAAATTCATAGAGAAGAAAAATTTTCCCCGCTTTTTCCACATTTCCCACAGTTTCGTCGCTCCTATTAGTCAAATAGCTTGAGAATTTTTAAATTCAAAGCAGTAGTTCCTGAGATTAGGGTATTCAAATAAACAAACAAACTCTTCAGCTTTGTATATTAGTATAGATTGGTACCACATACTACTTTTTAGCATAATATATACAATTCTGTATTCTTTAATAAACAAATTTAGGGTAACTTCACATTTTCTGCTAGTTGTGTAGTGTCACACGACAACATTTTATGACTCTTCCAGCATTTCAAATCAGCTCGAATCCGTCCAAGTAATTCATTCGTGACAAACTTTTACGAATTATTCTATGGCCAGAACTTGTTGAGATATTCCGATTTAATTTTCAAAGTTTCAACATACATAATTGATCGTGTGCTGAAAACGATTTGTATAATTTGAATCCTGAGGGATTTTCATGTAAATGTTGTGGGTAAAAAACGGTGTAGTTGAAGACTTGATAGCAAGCGATTAACGAGCCCGTTGGTCCAATGGTAGCAGTCTATAGCTATATAAGGATCAACGGGTCGCAGCTTCGATTTCTAACGCCTACAACATGTTTCAAAAATCGAAAGTGAAATCCTGTTTCCTGTTAGTGGAAACAGGATTCGATCGCCCCGTGGGCCGAACACATTTTTGTGTTCGTTTTACTGATCCGTTCTTTAACAGGCAAGTAGTTGATCAGACTTCTGTGCCTTGCCCGACCGAAACAATTTTTTGTTTCCCTGGGATCAGCTGATATTTTATCTTAAACAAGCTTAGATTAATCATAATTTTTATATACAAATTTTAATTTCTTCCATTTTGTATACTATATGCAACTCACTGTCGTCTCGTGTCAGCTTCATGTCAAGGCAAATTCTTGTATAATATATAAATTATACATTTTGTTTATATTTATGAAGAAAATTGAACACCCGTTTTGATTTCCTCAGAATCAAATTTCAGTAAAAATCTGGAAACAATCCGTCGTACTTAATAAGATTTGAATTTGTTTAATTCAATACTTCGATCATTATGAAAGCAATCTCCAGTGAAACGCTCCTTTCAAATGCAAATTATTTTAAATAAAGTAAAAGGAAAGCGTTGATGAATTTTAAATCTAAGACACCAGCGTTTTGCCACGGCCTAAAGTTATTTTTATTTATTTATTTAGTACTAGCTGTGCCAGCGACTTTGTCCGCGTAGAATAGTTATTTTGGGTAACCAAATATGTTTTTACAAAACTCCCCTTCATCTTTATAAATTTAAGCTGTTACACACGACGTCGGTCGCGTCGCGGTCGTTCGGATCCTGTCGTTCTTGCGAGTTCTCTTACGAGATAGACTTCTTTTTTTGATAATTTAAAGAAGAATCGTACTCTCGTACAATTTGTTTGTGTCTCTTGAACCGTTTTTGCAGCGTACGCAATGGAAACCCACATGGATGAATAATTTCTCCCATTTTGTTCATATTACCCGCTGTATTTTCGCTTCTGTTTGTCACAGCGCGATGTTTTATAGCCTGTCTCGATAAATGCTCTAACACAAAAATATTTTTTCAATTTAAACCCGTAGTTCCTGATATTAGCGCGTTCAAACAAACTCTTCAGCTTTATACATATATAGATAGATATAGATTTATATGCGTGAATTATACAAGAACGTACGATGTTGTTTTTAAAATAACAAGTTTTTTCTTTTAATAAATTAAAGAGCACTATTTAAATTAGTACTTCGTAATATATTGTCTGTAATTTGTGCACTTAGTAGTCCACAGAATAGTCCACTTTTAACGGTTTAAAATGCGATATATATGGGTTATTTTAATCACAATTTACTTTAACTACGGGTACTCCTGTTTAAACGTTTTTTAATCCTTTTCAATTTATACCTTTCTAGTTATAAAATGTAATTCAAAGAATCTAACAGTTCGCGAATTTATTTCGGCCGATTTCGACTAATTGTTATTTAAGTTTCCGTCTTCTTACAAAAGCCACGCCACGACACGGAGAGACCAATGAGTTTGTGCTCTCACCCGGAAAATAAAGGTATTGTTATGCAAATCTTGAGATACAACTAACTAACAGTTAATTGCGCCTTTAAAGAATTATTGTGACCATTATCCTAGAATTTGTTAATCGAATTCAATTCAAATCGATGCGAACCTACAATTATTTAGATAAGTGTAGGTTCGAATCCCTTTTACTTTGTTATACATTTTTTATACATATATACGCGAGTAGTACACATTTATCTAAAATACTTTAACGGTTTAAAACGCGATATATTTTAGTTAAACTTGTTTGAAAATGAGTCTCCCCGTGACCACGGCTACTGCAAAGCAGCCGAAACGTCGGGCCGAAGTTAAAAATCATTTTCAAATAAGTTTTACTAAAATATATCGCGTTTTAAACGGTTAAAGCATTCTATTTAATTGTGTTCTACTCGCGTAAACTACAGACACTATTTAATGTAATACTAACTAAAATTAATTACTACTAAGACGAGTAAAAATACTTTTGAGGCTTAAGTGTCGAAATATAATGAATATTGAAATTTTCATCGTCTCGATGCTTTTAACACCTGTATTGAAATTTCAAATGAATTAAGAAAATTGTCTGAGTTTTGAACGGTTATCTATTTTAATTAGGATTTAGATAGTACTTGTGTTTGAATGACCTTGAATGTCTCACTTAAATTCTAGTTATTTTGTTATAGCTAATACATTTAAACTATAAAAAATATGACACGGACGGGAGTCAATCCTACGACCCACAGTGCTAGTGCTCCGATGTTTATGAACTGTGAATATTATGTATGCAGCTTAATTTTTTTAGTGTAAAGTTAATTAAATGCATTTTTAGTAATTAAAAGCCTTTTTTCTTTTCTCCTGTATTTCAGGTTGCCTAGAAGAGATCGCTGCCTAGCGATAATGCCGCCTTTTCATAATAAGTAATAACGTAAATTTTATATCTCTTGTAGTATTAACCTAACCCTATTAAAAGATATAATTTATGCATCTGCTTAAATGTAAATAGTGCAGTCACACAACAACACAGCAAAACACCGGCTGTTGCCAATTTTTTCGCTTCGTTATGCAACATCCATAAATCTATAGCTTTTTGGACGATGTGTTGAAGTTAATATTTCTCTAAAAACACAATACTCGTTACAAACACAATTACTATATCTTTGAAATGCTGTTTCGAAACTTTAACAGCATTTTTCCTTATTACGCAAAAAATATTCGTTACCCGTAACTTATGCACGGCATTATAGAGAACTAGTGATGCCATTTTACGGAGTGTAGTCGTTGCCACAGATGACACAAGGTTAAATAAATATCTATTATGTATGGACCACTATTTTTACGACAACTTTTTATTATTTTTATTTGTCATTATTATTAAACTCGACGTTTGTAACGCTGTTGTATCGTGTATGAGTGGGACTTCTCCCTTCTATTGACGTTGACATTGCTTACATCCCATCCTTCTCCAAATTGAATCAAACAAAAGAAATTATAATCCATGCATTTGCGTAAATTTTTAGGATGTTTAATAATTTTAGCATGTAATTGTGGTTTTTACTAAGTGTAATTGAGGTAGTTAATATATAATCCAATGTTTCAAAGTATTTTGACTTGAACTTACGATTTCATGTAAATTGTGTGTATGTATACCATACCATAAAATGCCATGTAAGAAAAATACACTATACGTTATATGCTAAAGAGACATGAAAATTATACCTAAAAGAGATCGAGGGATTAACAATAAAAACAATAATCGTACACATCCATATTCATGCTGTATTCAAACGGGCCTGCATAATTTTTATAGAACAGAGAAATGGGTCGAGAATTATGGTATGTAACTTGCATATTAATAAAATTGCCGACAAATAATGCCTACTGTTGATAACTACTGTCTTTGTGCTCTTAGTTTTTATACTTTTAAAAATGCAATTGTCTATTTGTCTAACCCAAAAGAATTACTATATCACATTTGTAGAATTACGTAGTCTATACGTTACTAAGCAGATGTCCCCGACAGTCATTGTGATTAATTTTTTCCAATCCTGCTAATCCGCAGGAATCAATCCATCAGCTATCATCTTCTGTCTCTTGGCTTCCTCTCTAGCTCTCTTCTCAGCGTCTTTCTTCTCCTGTTCCTCTCTCTCCTCTTGAGCCTTCTTTAATGCCATCGCAGCCAATGTTTTCTGATCCAATTTGTAGAAGTTAATGGGTTCTTTAATATATTTGACATCTTTCGCGTTCATGTTCTCTATGAACTTGACGTAATTGAAAGTGCCGTCTTCCATGTTATAAGTTTTATCCTTCATCGCCAGTTTAATCCAATCGACGAATTCTATTTCTATCAAAGGTTCACCCCATACTGTGAGTTCTTCTCTTAGTGTCTCGAAATCGGCGATACCTAGATTATAACAAATATTTAAATTTAAATAAAACACTTTAACGGTTTAAAACGCGATATATTAGTTAAACTTATTAGAAAATGAATTTTAACTTCGGCCCGACGTTTCGGATGCTTTGCAGCAGCCGTGGTCACAGGGAGACTACACCGTTAAAGTGTTTTATTTAAATGTGTACTACTCGCGTAAACTATAGACAGTATTTAATATTTAAATTTTTACTAAGTTTGATAGAAATTCTATTAAGAGTGTCTTTAAAGTACATATTGAAAAAGAGACTATTAAAATTTAAGAACTTCAAAATTAATTATCTGAGCATTGAGATTACAGCTTTTTACAATTATGGTTATGCCTTTTATGTTAAATTACCTTTTTCTTCGTCATCATGAGAAAGAGCGGCCATAGCTTTTGTGACAGCCAACTCGAAGTCATCACCCCAATTCATCTTGGCCTCAATCATAAATAGAAACTCATGGTACTCCACTGTATCAACTAGATCATCTTCTAGGAAAAGCCTAAATAATTCTTTTATTTCGTGGCCTTTTGGATTGAATCCTAGCTTCCTTAACATGAAAGGTATTTGTTCTAATTTCACCTAATAAAAAAACTTGATGATTATTAATTTAACTTATGCGTCAACTTTTAAATGTTTTTAATTATTTTGTTAATAAAGCGTTTATTTCTACTTATTTTGCTATAAATTATCGTATAAGGTAAAAGTTATACCTGATAAAGCCCCCAAGATAACGATTTGTGTTCCGGCATTTTGCGTAAAAGGAATAAAGAATTTATATTGGGATAACCTTATCAATATTTTCTTCGTCGCACGCCTTGAATAGTTCTTTAAATTTCGCCAAATCCTCAGGACCGAAGCAAGCCGGTGGTGGTGGGGGCTTTTTGGGTTTCGGTGGAGGTCCAGAAACAGCTGCCGCCTTAGCGGGTGCAGGAGGCTCCTTACCTTTACCTTTCTTTGGTGCCATTTCGATACGGTCAGTTTAAAACTTTACTTTAAATTTTAATTCATATTATGATGTCCTTATTTGTTTGTTTTATGGAAGTAATATGTCAAAGTAATGTCTCTTATATTTTAACAGATTATAGTATCTATCTTTCTATATTTTATTTTATTTCTAATATAATGTACACATGGTCTGTGCCTATTCAGTTTGAGATATCTTCGGGTTAACTAAATAATATGATTAAATATAAATAAATATATAGTATTTATTCCGGTAATATTTTTATCAATCTAGTTTTAACCTAGGACCCTTATAAGTGAATAGTAATAATTACATATATATATATAAATAAATAGTATAATTATGTCTTGAACTTACGAACCAGTAAATATTTGGCCGGATCATGATACACTTCCTGTACCGAAAAATAAAAATTCGGACATGTTTTTTCTACAAGCAAAATCCGCTGATACAATGCTAAAGTATTTATTTTTTAGTAAAAGCTCATCTTTCTGTCTCTATTTAAATTGTAAAACAAAATTTTGGTATACTTATAAACAAACAAGTAGCTAGCTTTACCGATGTTTACTTGAAGAACTTTTATCAAATACTGGGACAAAGTCATGCTTTAAAGGTTCCGGCAGGCATTCTTGCTGAAGAATTTTCCAATTTTCCTGTAAAATCTATTGCATTTTATAAATCTGATAAGATGAATGCACTCTATACTGTGTTGAAATTTTTGGTGATGTTTAAAATAGGTTTAAATAGTTTTTACTTCCAAAAATTTATTAAAATAACTAAATGAATTCCATATCATTCTTACAACCTACACCTTTGCTTGAAAATAAATTATATTCAAACATAAGGTAGCTACTGTAAATAGTTCAGTATTTCCTTAAAGTGTCCCAAATGTTCAGATATATTTTAAATGTATTAATCATCGGTTCTTAAATATTTGCATGAAATATCTCTTTACACTCTTTATTCGTGTTGGATTGTATAGGTTTACAAAATTTAATTTACGCTTTAAGAGTATATCTCAATTTAATATTAATTAGATTGATATTTAAATACTGTTTATAGTTGATGCGAGTAGTACACATTTAAATAAAACACTTTAACGGTTTAAAACGCGATATATTAGTTAAACTTATTTGAGTCTCCCCGTGACCACGACTGCTGTAAAGCATCCGAAACGTCGGGCCGAAGTTAAAAATCATTTTCAAATAAGTTTAACTAATATATCGCATTTTAAACCGTTAAAATGTTTTACTTAAATAGATTGATATTTCTTAATTCTGTGTAGGAAAGTATATAGAATGGAGAAATAAAACGTTTGATGCAATATGAAGCGATATTAACACAACGTTTAATTATATATGGGTACAAAGCATGTAGTATCATTTTCTTTTCATATGTTTACGTATTGTCCGCCACTGTCTTCTTAATCCATCGGCTGTAACTGAACACATTTGCAAAGACATCCGGCGCGCCTCGAGCGCAGGGAACGTTAAACGAAGTTATACCAACAACCTCATCTTCGTAGACTAGAGGACCACCAGAGTCTCCCTGGGAAACGTAATTATTTTGGAAGAGCATTAAAAAATGTACATAACAAATTAATTAACACTGGCGTATTAATTAATTCTTTTCGTATTAATTATGTATTAATAATGATATTTCCTTCTTACCTGACAAATTCCTACATCGCCGCTGACATAGGTGCAGAGTTGTGTATCAACGATTGGTTCCTTTGCGGCTCTCTTACTATAAAAATCTTTGCATTGTTTATGGGAAATGACCGTTAACGTTGCCTTTTGCAAGGTGTCTGGGACTCGATTACCAACATGCTACAATGAAATAGATTATAGTTAATAGTTTTAGAGTTATACCTAACTCTGGCTTAAATAATTTTAACTTAAGCGTTAATACGTTTAGGTTACAATTGTAAACTCCGGTAAGCTGTTTTTTTTAAGTGCGAAAGACTCCGGATTTAAATTGGATAGTAAAATTCACCACTGAATCAAAGCAGCTTTTTAAATCTAACTTTAACATAGGACTTTTTTCCGCATTAAGTATTTATACAATATCTAATTTATAATAATATAATAGTATTCTTTATACCTGCTTATTAAGTATCAGATGAGTAGTTAATTCAACTTACTTCCTTTTATAATGTCTGTAGTTTACGCGAGTAGTACACATTAAAATAAAACACTTTAACGGTTTAAAAACGCGATATATTAGTTAAACTTGTTTGAAAATTATTTTAATTACGGCTCGACGTTTCGGATGCTTTGCAGAAGTGGTGGTCACGGGTTACAACAAAAACAAGTTTAACTATTATTTAAAACTATTTTTAACTATTATTTATATATCGGTTTACTTTAAACGGTTGAAGTGTTTCATTTAAATTACTTTCTTTAACTTTTCAACTTACATTAATATATCCCCACCCTGATATGACAGCCTTAGCACCAGGGGGCACCTGTTGAGTGGCCAACGGGATGCGCTGGATTTTTTTCTGGACATATTGCATGATAGTCTTCGTCTTTATAATGGCGATGTCGTTATGACGAGTCTTCAATTCGAACCCATTGAAAAATGCTTTCTCTGCTTCGTATGTTTTTCCAGCTCCATTGTAAACTATTGTTCCAGCAACTATTTTGTATTGGTTTATCGTGTAACTAAAAAAATATTTGTCACATATTGCAGAGATGGCATTATATAAAATACATAATAATACACAATAGAGATATAAAATTTCCGTACTTTGATATACAATGTGCAGCTGTCAGAACCCACTGTGAGTAGATGATCACGCCACCACAGAAGTGATACATTTGATTGTCGCCCTTATAAATGTATCGTAGCGATACCGTGTAAGGGAATTCGCCTTCTTTCGCATCATCCCCACCCACTACTCTCGTTTCGGGTTCCCTTCCGCTGTCACAATTACCTGCGAACAAAATAAAAATAAATTTAAAAAATGCCCGTGTCGTAAATTTTTCAAATTTACTAACATTTGCTCAACAATTACAGAAATTCCTATTCCTACGTTTGCATTACTAATTAACTGGTAATATACATTAATTATTTCCAAATAAAATATTAAAATATTTGAAACAAGTATAAAGTACTTACCAAAGAAAGGCAGTGTTGCCACGAGGAGATATGTTAAATACAACATTTCGATGACAGTGACCTTACTGTCTACTACTATCTTTCGGTATTAAATAAGTAAGCTATTTATATATACTCGAAACATTGTAAAGACGTATGTAAAGTGGAGAAAAATTATTTAAGGAACAGTGATGTCATTTTGGCGTTTAATTGATCTACAATTAAATTATATTAGTTGAAACGAATACGCGTTCGCTGGCACATCGGACTAAAAAAATAACCGGACGTTAGGATGGGCTCGAGATTTGGCTGGAAATCGGCTTCGGTTTCGACCATCGTAACCTGAGTGGGAGATTGAAGAGCTGAACAAACTCTCACTCATCTATTTACGAAGCCCGAGTTACACAATTCATTCAAGCAATACAGATTTATATTTTGGCAAACGTTCTCTTGTCAACGAAATGTGATTACCATAAAAACGGTTCTCGTGAGTGAAACTTTTTAGATTTAAAGAAAAATAATCATTTTGTACATATTTTTTTGTTTTCTTGAACCCTTTAGCGGTGCACGCAATCGAAGCCCTTAGACTTTAAAAAATTTACCCCGTTTTATCCTCATTTCCTTTTGTTTCTTCGCTCGATCTTTGTTTTAATATTTACCACCACTATGTGTGAAGTTTAAGGAATATTGTTCATTTTATAATATTTAGTATTTATATATAGATAAGAGGATATTACAAATGTTCGATTAAAATTCAAATTTTTGTTATCTATTTCCATAACATAATAAAACTGGCGTGACGAATTGGAATGCATAATTACGAAAAGACAATCATGTGTACAAGAAAAACGCATTTTTAATTAATTTCGGAGATTATGCAATATGTAATTTTATATTTTTATTATTATATTATTAACATTTTTTTATGACTCCATATTCTTTTTTATGCGATTATCGGCTTTCGTTTGGGAATTCATCTGTGTCAATAATTTACTCATGTTTTTGTCAAAATAGAAATAAGATTAATTTGTATGTCGTAAATAATTATTCTCTCCGACCGCCTCTGTAGCCAAATGGTTAAACGTATTGCCTAGCATTGCGTTAATCGCGACAGGTCCTGGGTTCGAATCCCAGGGAATCAAAAAATTGTTTCGGTCGGCAAAGCAGAGAAGTCTGATCAACTACTTGCCTATTAAAAGAACGGATCAGTGAAACGGACACAGAAATGTGTTCGCCCAAGGGGGCCGAGATTTCACACACAGATAATGATTCTAAGATATTAACCACGGCGCATAGATAAATACTATTATGGGGGTGTTAAGGGTCCAAGCCGAGGCCGTTGCTCCCCAAGCGACGAGGATTGGATCGGCTTGGGACCTTTGATCTAGACCTACCTTTCATCAATGGTCAAGGGACCATTGATCTAGCCACAACCCCACAAGTTTGCGACAAGACCGTGGCCATCCGTTAAGTGTTAACGTTCTTCGGGCTAACATGTCATCGTCGATTTTTTTCAACCTATTGATGCAAGGAATATAACGTAACGAGTATTCCAATTAAATAATCAATTTCCAAACATTAGACTAGACTAAATTAGAGAAGACTTTTTTGCCGTTGTTGTAGAAAATACCGTTCCGAAATTGGAGTAATCTTTGAACACTCCTTGTGATCGTCTCCCGTAGTTCTTGCAAGTTAATCTTAAAAGATAGACATATATAAAGATACCGTCGCGGACTTTTTTTTAGATAATTTAAAGAATCATTCTTTCATACATCTTTTAAAGGTATCTTGAACCGTTTTCGCAGCGTACGCAACTGAACCCCACAGAGATGAAAAGTTTCTCCCGTTTTGTTCACATTTCGCGCTGTATCTTCGCTTCTATTAGTCACAGCGCAATGTTTTATAGCCTATAGCCGTCCTCAATAAATACTTTAACCAACACAAAAATAATTTTTCAATTCGAACCCGTAGTTCCTGAGATTACCGCGTTCCAACAAACAAACTATTCAGCTCTAAATATTAGTATAGATAGACCAAAGTGTTAGGTCGAAATTACATTGTGCAAGAGGTGCATGCCATAATAAATAGATTTGTTAAATTTCAATCTTAATCCAATCTTATTAGATATTTAAAAGTTAAATATGCCATCATGTGCAAACATGTAACAAACAATAAAGTTCTTAAATTGATTCTTTAAATGAGAATTTAAACAAAACGCAACAGTTTTTATTTACAATACAGATTATGCTTAATTGCATAAAAGTTAACATCATATAATATACTAGTATTTTTTTACTCACAAGGTGTACTGTAATAAACAATAATATGAAATAATTGCATTCCGCCGCGAATAAAAAAAACGTGGAATTGCCGTAATAATGAACAATGGCCAAACTGTACCTGACGGCGACCAAATAATATAATTATGTTATATATCAAAACATCCGTTATTTTTTATTCCAAGAAATATTAATATTAACACATTAAAAAGCTTGTCAATAGGATATGGATTATTTTTTCCGAATATAATAATTTATCGTTAACATTGTCTATAGAATGATTATTTATATTTATTTATGGTTTTTTGAATTATGAATATATAGAGAGCAAGTAAAAGTATTTTGATAACTTCCGTGTAACGGAACAATTTGTTTTAGACGCGCTATCGATTGACATTTCGAATCACTGACAATTGACTGAAAGCTGTTATATTTGTTTTGATACGTAACCCAGTAGGGGTTTAAAACTTATTTAATTTACCCTTCCATAAATTTATTCTGTTTTTTACATCCTCATTTATATACTATTTTTGACGATATTAAATTATGCAGGCTATGTTAAAGTATATCAAACCCTTCATGATTTGTTACTGGTCGCGAAAAATTTTATTTGGGTAGAGTATCCATACAATTTTGACAATTGACATGGATAAATGACAGTGAAAACAGTTGTGACAGTAAGCAAAAAAATAAGCATCGCTTTGTAGTTTGTAGCTTATATTTACTTTTTAGTATTTACTATTTACCGTGCAGGCTGTTGCAAACGGAATAATAATCTAATAATAATTAGATTAACATTTTCATATATTCTCCAGATCAGATAAATTTCCTATTTATAATTGCATTAAGGTAAATTACTAGTTACTGCTTTCATATTATTCATTAGTTTAGAGTAGGTTAACCCATTCTCATCTCAAACCAGAAAGGTAATAAGAAATATTTGAACTACTTATTTCAAATGAGTTTTCTTTTGCTACAGATAGAAAATGGCCACATTGGAAGACAAAATTCTTGGTGAAAAACTACAAAACTATTGCAGTAGCAGCGAAGATGAGGGCTCTGATGATGAAGAGAGTGCGGGAGAAGAGGGTGATAAAGTTGTCAAGTCCTCAGTTGCATCTGAACCCCCCCCAGTCAACAGCTGGACTGGGTCAGCAAGCAACACAGGCCCAAAAGGAGTGCTCGAAGATTGGAGACGTTTCAAACAGTTGGAAGCAGAGAATCGAAAAGAACTAGAAAAGGAGCGTATTGCACTCGCTAAGAAACTTACTCTTACTGTCAAGACACATAAAGAGGAAGAAGCAGATAAAGAAATAGATGAAATAGAAGATGAACTTAATGAGTTAATTGATGAGGACTTCCTTATGAAGTATCAACAACAGAGGATGCAAGAACTCATGACCCAACTACAAAAAGCACCAAAGTTTGGCAAAGTGCAAACACTGAACAGCCAAGAAGAGTTTTTAAATGCAATTGACAAGGAGGACCCAAAAATTACTGTCATTGTACACATTTACAGTGATAAGAATAAAGCATGCCAAACAATGGATGGTTGTTTGAATGTTCTTGCAACAGAATACCCTACTATTAAGTTTTGCCGCATTGCTGCTGATGTAACTGGTCTAAGTCGGCATTTCCGAGTTGATGGGGTACCAGCATTATTAGTGTACAAGGCCGGTCAAGTCATTGGAAACTTTGTTCAGCTTGCAGCCGAGTTGGGAAATGATTTCTTTGCTACTGATGTGGAAAAATTCCTTGTGGAATACGGAATGCTGCCGGAAAATTGATCTATTGTGGTAATTTTTTTATTATTAGTTATTAAGATTTTTATAATGTAATATAAGTGTAGAAGACTGGAGCTTCCTATTGAGATTTCAACTGGGTACTGCTCAAGTTATTTTGAGCTTTCTATTAGTGTACCAAAAACGATAGACCTACAGAAGAAAATCCAAAATTTTCAGCTACATATATGTTTTTCAGGATTTACAAGCACATTTCTAGTTAAATACTCAGTAGAAAACTGCACATGCATTTTTTTTTATTATTCTTAGATCATACTATTAGATAAGGAAATTTCAAATCCCAACTTGTTTGAATTGTGAAACCAGTTACTATAATGGTAAATGTGGATTTCATATAAGCTAATATATTTATTTATTGTATATTGTTGCACGGGTAAGGCACTTTTCAACACCAGTATTACTTTCCACTTAAGGCCAAAATAAAAGAAACAATGCATTTTGTAGTTTTATTAAAGAGAGAAATTACTTATAAATAATCTTAACTATTATGGAGTTTTCTTATAAGTATTGTATTATTATATATAGGAGATTTCTTTAAGTAAATAACGGATCAATACTTGTCCTGATTTTGTAAGAAAATATTAAATTTTAAACTTGAACTTTTAACAGCTATGAATATTGATATAAAATTGAAGTAAATATATCAGAAAATTTACGACCATATGATATATCGAAATTTGCTTACTAAATTTTCTAGATGCATATTGCTACTTATTTAACATGTCTACTTTGCTTATGTAAATCTATAATTTGATCAGTATAATCGTTTTATTGGTTCTATAACCATACTCACAATACAATGGTCTATTAAAGAGACATCCTCGGTAGCGGCAATCGAGGCAGTACATATAAATTGGAGTCACATTGCAAATCTAATAACTTACGTAAGTGCGTTCTGCGAAAGATTTTTATTTCAAGATAGTTATTAACTAATAAGGCAGTTATTGATAAAATATTGCTTAAGATGTCTACACCTTATTCTTTAAGATGTTCTATTGATCTTATATGCACTGAAGTGAAGCAATCTAATAAATAATTCATTTAATAATAATAATGTTACTGTAGAATAATGAGTGATTAAAATAATTATTAACCATCACAAAATCTTCAAAACCTCGATCCCAAAATGTACTGACTCATTGAACACCATTATTGGGATTCCCTACTTGCGTTTGGAAGTTTCAAATTGTCAAATGCGCCACAGCTAACATAGCTCTACAATTTCATCCGACATTTCGACACGCCTGCGCTTGGGAGGTTTAACTGTTTCCACACCTTCGTCCTCTTCAATTATCTCCATATCACTATCACTATCGTCTTTGGGACGGGAGGGCCCAGGTTTGGGGTCGTTTGAACCGTTGGCACCATTCGCTGGCTTGTCTTCTTTGGGAGCCGGCATCGGTGTGTCCAGTTCCGTGACCAGACGCCATGACTTTTCCTCGTCCTCTTGTTGAAGGCGCACTCTGACCTCGTAGTTTTGAAGGAAATCATCCACTAGCAATGCACAGCCATCATTAAGGCCGATTTCTTCTAGAGTCTTGTCATTGTTGTGGTCTGTTTCGCCCGGTTCAGATGAGAGGACAACCAGCCCTTTGCCTTCTACTGCAGCATCCGGGGCTTGCATGTTAAGGCCTTCTTTCAGAGCTGAGTTTAACTCCTTAAGAGTTAAATGTTTTAAATTGCAGGCGAGGGCGACTTCTGGTTTTGGCGCACAGACGTAGCATTTGGGATTAGGTGCAGTTAATGCTGAAAATGACACAGGAATTAATGTGGGTCCTAAAACCATAATATGTTTATGCCATTAAAAATCTACAATCTTTAAGAGATAATCTTATTCCTGTTCAAGTAAGTCTCAGCAAGCAAATAAAAAATCTATTACTACTATACAACAATTATTTTGCAACTTTAATTTAAAAGCTAACATAATATAAAAATAATTACTTCTCTCAGGTACAAATAGCTGCCCACGGTGGTTGACTTTAGGCCTTAAATACACACTGGTGCAAGCCTCTAGCTCTCCTTTGAGTATGTTCTGAGCGCGTAACACAGCAAGACCGGCCACAATAGCATTAGCTGTAGCTATAGCTGGGATGATGTTGCCAGCCATTGCTATAAAAAAAAAGTATAAAGTACTTGTATGTATGGTTTACAAAAGTGGACATTATTACATTACAAATATAAAACTGAAGAGTTTTTTCGTTTGAACGCGCTCATCTCAAGATGTACTGGTTCGAATGGGAAAGATTTTTTAGTATTGGTCGGATCATTTACCAAGGAAGGCTATACAATATATAAACATCAGTCATGACCAACAGCAACAGCAATCATCAGGAGCAAAGAAACAAAGGGAAATCATTTTCAAAATAAGTTTAACTAATATATTTCTTGTTTTAAACTGTTAGTGTTTTATTTAAAAGGGAAATTTGGAAAAAGGGGGAATAAACATTTCTCTTTACGAACTTCCGTTACAGGCGCTGCGAAAATGGTTCGCGAAACCAAAAAAAATGTAGGAAAGAATCATCCTTATGTAAATGACCTAAAACAATGTCCGCGACGACGCGCGATGTTGGACGACGTTGTGGGCAACAACTATAACTTAGGAGCTTGATTGCAAAAATAAATATTATGATGCCCAAAGTAATTATCGAACGCGGAGTCGCAGACACAGCTAACAGCACAAATATTAGCTAATACGATTTTGATTCTTGTTCAAAAAATCACCTAAGTTGACCTATTTCTACAGTATATAACACCAAAAAATTTTTTATATGTTGAACCCTGTTAATATACTTACATTTGATTTCAAACCGAGACTTTAACGGAATATTGAAAATGTGGGCGCGAATATTAGCGCACGCTGTCACGAAGTCCATAGAACTCTTTTCGTCTTTGTCCCATACAAGATGATCTCCAGAAGGACGACCCTTCAGATCTGCTTCTAATGCTTTGCAACTTGCAGCAAATACCTAAGTATATAAATAGGAAATATTATATATAGTTACTCAAAATAAATATTTACTACAATTAAGGTAGTCTAATGGTAATATTTAAATTATGAGAAAACTGCTCAAATACATTTGTATTTATCTTTACAATATAACTTTAAACGGTTCTATAACAGGACCTAGGTCACAAACAAAACTTTTGATACTCACTTGTGCACACTCATGCACTGACCACACTCGCTGATCAGGCAATCCAGAATGCTTCGCTGGAGAATCATCTTTCCCAGGCAAATTGTCCCAAACCAATGGAGTGGGCGGGCGTCTCTTTTTCCAAAGATTCTCCATAGACAATAAATAGTGAATATCATCACCAAAGAGTTTTGTGAACAGCTTCTCTGGTTCATAGTTTGTTTCAGCAGCCCATGTTCTAGTACTTTTTCTTTCCACATTCCCAGTTTCTGACTCTTTAGCGCTTAATGCCGAAGATCCCGCATCACCTGCAGCTTCTGGATCTGCTGTGTCAGGACTGACATCCTGGTCGGGATCTTCTTCACCAAAGAGCTGGTTAAAAAGATGTTTCGCCCAGACAATGCAATGGATTGGTTCAGATGGGGTGTTACGGATCGTACAACCTGGGAAACTTTTTTGAGGTGCTTTAGGCAGACATTCATAACATTGGGTTAGACCTTTCTTGATAAGTTCCACCTGTAATAATATACATACTATGAGATCTGATGATGTTAAGTAATACAAATCTATGTTGGCAAATGATGCCAGACCCTTGTCATGTTGCAACCAATACAGTACGGTGAAAAAGATGGCATCTAATAACAGACATTGTCATATTAGATGCAATCATGACAGTTTTTTTTTTAAATTAATGCAGAGGCATTACTCAAACCTTAGTGTATCAACTATAGGGACTACATAAATGACCTTGTAGAAATATAAAGGTAGCAAAATGTCACAAACTTTTCTACGAAGTACAGAGGTTAATCGATTTTCCTTGACTGAGTAGTATTTACCAAGATAGAGTACATAGTTTCAACCTCTAGAGAAATAAGTCTCGATACATTAAGTTTAAAATCTATTTGTAAGACACAGGAGGAGGGCATCAAATTACATTTAATAATCATTGATTGATCTTACCTGACCAGCATAGCCAGCAGTACCTGTTTCCACTAGAGGTACATCAGCCGCTAAGCACATCCTATTCACATGATTACGAGCTACTCTGTTATCTAAAGCGTTCATAACAATGTTGAACTGCTTGAAGTAACTGACTCCATAGTCATTACTGAAACAATGGAATATAACTTTATACCAGTAAAATTGACAAAACATGCTCATTTTCATATTTGAAAAAAAAAAACAAATAATAACGACATTGCAGAGTTATACCATCAAGAAAAAACAGTTTGATGCATGTACAAGTATTAAAATTTATCAGCAATATACATATGTATACAGCTTTTAGGATTTACTGACTGCTTTATTAACTAAATTTGGGAAACAATACCTTTTTGTAAGCTAGTTACTTTAAATATGACAAAAATAAATTAAAACTTGCTCAAATAAAGTAAATACTGAATATTGGTAATACAAAGCTTACCTAATCACACTGTCATGATGAGCTATAATATTTACGTTGGGATTGAAGCTGAGGGCACTATCCTTGGCCACTTGTGCTTTTGATTTACCAACATGCTCTTTGTGGAAAAGAAACTGACGATTTAAATTGCTGACGTCGATTGTATCAAGGTCAATCTGAAAAATGCATTACGAATAGTCAGTTTAAATTATTATATAAACCGTATTTAACTCATTTCATTCAAAACATACAATCTCAATATTTGGAAAGCCAGTTAAGACGAGATTCTTCAAAATCTCACAACCTATACCACCGGCACCGACAACTAAGACTTTCGAATTAGCAATGGCTTCTGTTAGTTTTTCATCAAAAACGCCTGCAACTCTCGCGACCATATTGTATTTAGGATATAAGCACTGTGAAACGAATTATATTATATTGAAATAGTATAAAAATGCGAATCTGCGTTAAAATTTGCACCTAACACTAAACGGCGTTGAAAATTGACACAACAAGTGTCAAAAACGGCGTCAGTCGGCACTTAGAGGAAAAACTTCTCATAGCCACTAAAAAAATATGACTATATACAGTTAACTATTAGTGTTTAAATATTAGTATTTAAATTGGATGAAGAGTATTCAGTTTAAACTTATCAAAAAGTAGAGGCGGGTTTATGAGATATACTAACGAAATCATTCGATTATGAAAATGTCTCGAGATATCTCGATTATAGCGGTTAGTAGTTACTAATATGTACTAGTAAGTAGAGTTGGACGATTATGAGATGTACTAATGGAATCATTCGATTATGAAATATTAGAAAATACAAAATTGACAAGTAATACATGAAGGAAATGAACATGTATTTATTAAAAGATTATTTAAAACTAAAAGTCATATTTACACTTTTAGACAGAATTAAAAAAAGGTCGGTCAACTTACTTTTAAATCCACTAAAAGGTGCCACGTCTCACAATATCGTAGTAAACAGAATAAACTACGATATAAAATTATCTATGATTGTTTAAACAACTAAAGTCAAGGAGTGCACGATTAGTATTACTAATTATTAGAAACATCATTCGATTATGAAAACAAAATAGTTACTAATCCCATAATCGATTACCAACATTAGTAATGCAAAATAAATCGTCAAAAAGTGTTTTTAATTGTAATTATATTTAATTTAAATACATGAAAAGCATAGACTATGTAACAGCAAATGTTAAGTGGCAGTAATCCGTAACTTTAATACGTCAATGTCAAAGTCAATTACATAGCGTCTACCGGTACTTCACCAGTACCAAAGCTTAAAAGTTTGTTTTTAGTTAGGTTAGAAAAACATACAAGGTTGGAAAATATTTTGTTTTACGGCTTTCTCTACTTTCGTTATCACTTTCAATAGTATATAATTAGTACATTCACCATTAAAATTTAATATAGTTATATATCTTTTTAGGAAATTGCAAAAATGGCGGCGGCTATGCCAATCAACCCTAAACCATTCTTAAACAGCCTCACAGGAAAGGCCGTTCTTGTAAAATTGAAATGGGGCCATGAATATAAAGGTCTCTTGGTATCTGCCGATGGCTATATGAATTTGCAACTCGCGAACACTGAAGAACTTATTGATGGATCCTGCACAGGTTAGATGTAGTAATGTTTATAATAAGCAATGCTGGAGAAGCATATTAAATTAATTGTCTTGATCAATTAGAGCATCATATTGGTACAAAAACCAAAATGTGTGCCAAATACAGGGACAAAAAGTACCCAATGTGTTTTGCTGATTATGGCATCACATACTCCTAACACTTCCATAACCATGTAAATCCATTAAAAATAATTATGCCATAAAATAACTTCTACTTCAGGTAATCTAGGAGAAGTCCTCATCAGGTGTAACAATGTTTTATATGTGCGAGGCGCTGAAGAGGAAGATGAAGAAGGGGAAATGAAGGAATAAATTGTAACTATAGCTATAACACTAACATTAATGTCTTTAATAATGAAAGATATGTTTAAGATACTATAAGTTTATACAAAGGGATGAATGTGATTTCCATTAAATATAAGTAAACCTTCATCTTTGTTTTTATTTCAGGGTATTTCATAAATTATATTGGGTTTTGAATACAAACGCAGTTAATTCATAATACATCATTTTATTTCTCATTGGATAAAAGTCATACAGTAAATACAGTTTGATAAACTGTATTGCCAATTTAACAACAGTTTAGGTGTCAGTATAGTTATATACTTTAATAGTATGTTTTAAAATTAAAGTGATGTGTATTATTACAGAAGATTAGAGTAAAAGACATCATATTAAGGCAACAACATCTATCTCTATGTCAGAACAAGTTTTTTTCAATAAGACCATAAAGATCACAGGGGCAAGATGAAAGGGTATGAGCACAGGGATTTGTATTGCTGCTCTACTGATTTAGCTGCATTGCCCCACGCATCATTAAAATTTTGTTTAATCCTTTTATATTTGTAGCTCCTGTGCTATGTAATTTAAACCCCAAAGTCCAATGCCCTATGCCCTCATTTTCATCTTAATTTTAAGTAGATTTTAACTGTTTCAATCACACAGATAGTTGAGAAAATTAAACACAGTATTTCTAATAAATTTAAATACACCCAAAACTATTCACTACACAATATACTGATATAGTCCTAGTACATGCGTAAAATTCTGTTTAAAATTACTCTTATTATCTGAATATTGCTTATATTTTTCAGCAAAAAGCTATTATTTTGTATGTACCATGCTTAGCAAAAGATCAAAAATATGGTTTGAACAATAATGAAATCCAAACACTTATGATAGACGAAAGATTTTTGAAATTAGTGAAAATCCCAATGAGACCTTGTGGTCGTTGTCACAATCCTTAAAGGCCCATAGGCCATACAGGACAAATTTGGAGGCTTGTCATAATTACTGTTTTGTAATTTTAAAAAATGCTGATTAAGCAAGTGATAGAAACCTAAATGTTACTGATCTAATAAGTATGATGAACAAATATGTAAAATACATTTTTACCTATGACATGTCATACTAACATACAAGATATTAACTATTTTATTAACAGTTTAAACCAAGTAGCAAGGACCGTGACTCAAAACAGGATAATAATGTCAATTATTTAAAAATAAGGTTACCTATTTATAAAAATATGTAATTTGAACTTAAACAGTTAAATGCTCTGGCGGTATAGAAAGATAAAAAATATATTGTATGTTCATAAACATATAATACAATTAAAATTAGAATTGGAATCCTTATAGAGACAAGACCACAAATAGCAGAAAATCAATAATAATATGCTG
Source organism: Leptosia nina (assembly GCA_963661955.1). Lineage (NCBI taxonomy): Eukaryota > Metazoa > Arthropoda > Insecta > Lepidoptera > Pieridae > Leptosia > Leptosia nina. The sequence goes on along the minus strand of CAVLEF010000083.1, from coordinate 1,465,657 downwards.
TAATAGCAACAAACCGCCTATCCAGGAAACTTTGTTCTATTTCCACTGACCCACCTGCCTCCTGTGCTATAGCCAAAATCTGTAAAGAGATAAATTCATATTAAACAATACATATATTAGTATGTATAAAGTATACTTTTGCTCTAGTGGCTAATATTGTTGGGGATGTACAGACTTATTAAGACTAGGGGCCAATCATGGAGTGATGGCGGGCCACCAAAAGGATAGGTAATTAAAGACAATAAAGAATTGATAATAATATATTACAATTGAAAAACAATTTATTATTTTTGCTGCCAGCGGGCCACTAGCATCTCTGCTCTATATACTCAAACCTAGAACATAAATATATGGGAACACTAGAGAACATAGTGTCACTATAAAAAGTGAAATCAAGGAACCAGAGAGGACAAACCAATATCCTTAACAAAGAATGTGTGAAATTATACGCAGGATGTGTCACCCAGCCTTCTATCAATATCCTCAATAGAAAATAATAATAGACATGTACTCACCTGATCAGTTTTAGAGTTCCTTGGCAGGTAAAGTGTAACATTTGAGTTAATATCGCGGGCAACCCTCATAAGTTCTGAAGCTGGTTTGGGAACCAGCATTGATTCTATATCGTACTGTGAATTCTAGATAGTAAAAAAATATTTTATTAAATCATAGAGTTGAAATGATTTTATTTGATAAGAGAGGACAATATAGTGAAATAATAATCATAAACAATTCATAGAACATATTTGGCAAAAGAATGGGACGGAGTTTGGCATAAAACTGGACAGCAATCCTAAATGCAGGTGACACTTGCAAGCCGAACTACCCACTTCGTCAAATATATAATTTTGTATATGCCATAGTATTTGTTCCTATGTTCTATAAAGATATTTCTAAATTTAGAAGAAATAGTTATATTAAATACTTACATCAGAATAATCAGGTCCACCCCAAGGCGGGCTTAAGAAGACCATGTCAGCACTCAGGTTCGGTGCCAGTTGGAAGAAGTCACCCACTATAAACTCTATTTTATGTAACACCCCATACACCTCAGCGTTGTGACGCGCCATCTCTATTTTTATCGGGTCTATGTCTATGGCAATCACTAAAAAAAAGTATCGGGACTTAAAGAACTTAAAACGGTCTAAGTAAAATCACATAGAACAACTGTTGTAGTAACGCACACATAATAATGAGAAGAGTAATGATGGAAAAATATTCTTATTTCCCCTTATTTATGAATTGCAAACTCGAATTGTAGGTTCATCTGCGGATGTGTATACATATATTTAGCTAATTCGTGGACTAGGAATTAGTTGACAGATTAGCTATGTATTCTGATTGGGACCCAATCCCTGTACCTTAAAAAATCCTTTACCTTTCTGACATGTCTTCGCAAACTGTATAGTATTACCACCGGCACCACAAAATGCGTCCAACACCACGTCGTACGAATATTTATTAGCAATATGACTAGCTACGTTCTCTGGCGTTACGCTGAACCAGCTCTCTCGATCCAGTTTGACGCCATCGTCAAACCTGAAAGCGGTATTCTGATATTGTAGAATTGTTAACAATAATCACTTATAAATAATCGTTTCTTTCTTGTTGATGTTCTGCACAACAAAATAGTTAAAAACAGGACATCTTTTTTTGGACAGGACTTGAACCGGCATCGTCAGCGTTCCGTGCTGTTGCTCTCTTTTTTGTGACAATTTCGTTGCAAATTGTTGCAGTTTTTAAGGAATTCCAAATACATACCTATGAAACAAGGAATGTCGCTTCTTCCAATACTTCATCATTTTGGGATCACCCCTCAGCTCCTCCGGGATATGTGGTGCGTTATATTCCTCCGTGTCGTATTTAGTGTGACGCTTTTGGCGACGACGACGTTTTGTTTGATCTATAAACATACAAGTAAAAATAATGATTCACTGATAATAAAACTAATACTTTAATGGTTTAAAACGCGAAAGTGTGTTGTCGTAAACTACTATCATTTAAAAGTGTGTTTTTGCAACGGTATCCAAGTCTTCTATCCAAGTTTCTCTTCATCTTATTTTACAGTACAGAAATGCATTTGTTATAACTAATGTTTAATGTGCATCCAAAACAGCGAAACGATACAAAAGGTTTGGGCAGTCAGATAAATTGCAAAATTAAATTGAATTATCATAGAGAATTTTGAAATTGTTCACTACTAACTTAGCCTTTAGTTCTGTTACATTTTATTTTAATTACTAATATGCGTTTATAGCTTATATTTGAGGACTGTGTATTTCTGTTTATTCATTTAACTACCATCAAAAAACCAACTTACTATTTGCCCCATTTTCACTGCTTTCCTTATCACCATCTAAATCTTGATCTTCAGTTAACACTTCACTTACAACCGGGCATTTGTTTTCACTTACATCTACATTATCTTTATCACAAGTTTCCTTATTACTATTATTATCTGTGTCATTTGGTTTCTCACAATCCGATTGAATCTCTGGCCCTTCATCTTCTGTCTGTATTTCTTTGTCTTCCTGATTGTAGACTTTGTTCTGAAACTATGTGACATATTTATAGCAATACTGTTAGTATTTTTGTATCCGTCCTTAAAAATTAAACAGGATTAATAATATTTCATCTGTTTTTTTTTAAAGGTGAGGATATGAAGACGAAATATTTATTTTCGACAGAGATATGAATTGGTACATTTTTGTTAATTTTTCAGGAATATTAAATAGGTTCTCGACGTATCTCTGTCGCGAGCAAACAGCATCATCAGAAGATGTTGTTAGCTCCTCAATGGCTCAAAGAATTAGTTTGAATTAATTCTTCGAGCACACTAACAACAACTCGCTTACGTCGGCCGAACAACCCGAAAAACAATAATATACTCTTCACAACATTCAATTTCTATTTATTTGAAAGAAGCTAAAATTTCTTACTTGGTCTAAACTGTATGCATTTCCATCATCATCAAAGTAGATCTTTTTAGGCAACTTCTTATACCTCGGCGGCCTCAACTTGCGCATACGACGTCTGAATACAACATCGCCTTGCGGTAATTTATCTGCATCAAAACTAAATCCCATCGTGTGAAATGTGTTGCTTATTTTATCTGATGGCATTTCGTCTTCATCTAACTCATGACTGTGGAGAAGGAATAAAAAAACTTTACTGTAGAAGAATTTTTTTTGGTCTTGAAATCAAGTTTTTAGCAGACTGAAGAGATATTGAAATCATTACTAAAATAATATTAATCAATAGTTTTAATTGCCTACACCACAAACTTATACATATGTAATAAGTCTTAAAATCTTAATAAATGTCCAATGTTGATAAACAAACTTTAAGAAATGTGGTTGTCATAATAAGTTTCTACCTTCTCTTGAGCGTAGCAGCCCTTTCTTCAGGAGGTTCATCATCACCATCATCATAGCTGTGATCTTTATTTCCTAATTCTTGCTGCTTACCTGGGCTTACATGTTTTACCTTACTTTCTGACAAATCCAAATCACTTTTATCTGCATTATTATCACCATCTATAGGTTCCGTTGGTGTTTGGTTTTCATTACTTTTAACTAGATTTTGTAGTAATGCTCCTATTGAATTGACATGTCGGTTATTTAGTCTGTAAGAAAGAATGGTAGTAGGATACATGAATGTATGGAAAACAAATTTTGCAGACAAATTTTTGCCTGTTCTCTTCATAAGAGTTCTGATTAATTTGTCTTGGATAATGGTAAATGTTTGAAAATGGTTAAATATTTAAGTCTCTAAATGCGTTGCATTGCATTTACTCATCTTTAATCATCACACATCGAAAAAGATACTATTTGTCTGTGGTCTTACCTATTCTTAGTTTTTGCCGAATGACAATAATTTTCAATATCTGTAACATTAGCTTTAGCACTTTCGTCGTTGGACTTTTCAATTTTCTCATCCTGTTTGTCATTCATCTTAGAGTCTTCACTATCAGCAGATGCACTAGTATCTTCTTTCTGATCTTGGAGCAAATTTTGCAATAAGGCTCCAACTGAATGAAGCAAACGGTTTGACTTCTTCTTTCTCTTTTTGGGCTTAGCTTCTTCTTCCAAGATCACTTTCTCTATTTGCGTTCTTACTTCGATAACGGACGGTAATTCCTGTGAATTTCCTTCGCTATTTTCACAATCAGCATCAAGACACTTTAATTCCTCTGTTTTCTTATCAACTGGTTCTTGCTTTTCAGTATATTTGTTGTGACACGATAAATAATGCGCTAAGTGAAGCGCATAGATCTCGCCAAAGTGTTTCTTCCATAAAAATTGCCAATATTGTTCAGTGTCCATTTCTTCTAGAGGTGTTTGATCAGAATTTTCCTCATTCACAATTCGAGTCTGATCATTAAATTGATCATCTGATGTAGATGATGTTACACTATAATCATCTGTTGGTGTTGATTCAGATGTCACGTGGCTTGAAGTAATATCATAACTAGATATTGTAATTTTAGTGACATTGGTTAAAGAATCCGTTCCTTCTACTGTCCTGGGGCTTACAATCCTATCATGCTCTGAACAAGATCTGCGTCTAGCATTGACAGATAGCCATGTTTCATCACATTCAAATTTATCAATCACTTGATTATGTTTACTACTTCTGCCACTCCCATCACAATTGTGCCCTTTCTTGTAGGGATTCACTTTTGAGTCATAAGAAAACTTTCTTTCTCTAACATTTTCAAATTTCGGATCAAAGGGTTCATCAGGATCATTCTTCACTAGATTCTCATCTGTTTGATTGTCATTGAGGTAGGCTGGATTAATGTAATCACTGTATTTTTTTATCCATGAAGCCCAAATTATTCTTTCCCCATTCACAGCCCAGAACTTTTCCCATGTATCTTCAGAGGCATAATTTTCGTCTGTTTGATTTACACCTAGACCTATTTTCTCAATTTTGTCGAGTGGGTTATAATCACTATGATAGTCTTGGTATGTCAAGTCAGCCCCACTGTCGCTGGGCTGTATTGTAGTGGGAAAACTGTGTATTTGTGTGGGATCATGTTCATCTGTAGAGCAGTAGTTATCTGTATGGGATGCACTACAATAGCAACTGGCGTTTTCATCTTTCTGTAGATAAAGTAAGAAAAAATATATTTACATTCATAAATAATCAGTTAATATGTAACCAGTTCATGCAAAACCCTTGAGAAATAATAAACTGTTTTGATCGGGCAAAGCGAAAGAAATTCGGGTCTGTAAATTAAAAAATCCGTGAAATGGATAAAGAAATTTGTATTTGGAAGGAAATGCCCAACTTGGATAAATAGATTTTGTCTCATGAGCTATTATGGGTATATAATTATTTAGTAATTACCTCGCATTTAACTTTATATGAAGTGTCAAGTGAAAAATGCACGTGAGAATGATCATCAAGTTCTTGCGATTGGGACTGTTGAACCAGCTCAATGTCACTCTCACTACCATACTCTTTGTCAACAAAATATGTTTTCACACTATCTCTAAAAACAACGAAAATACAGTGAACACACAAAACAACCGTATTTAACTGTACAAAACGGCGATAACAATAGTAATTTAGGAATACTAAGATGTCCAAATTATTGATTTTGTTTAATGACAAATTAATAAGAATCTCACCTAATAAACACCCTGCTGCACAAGCAATAAACATAGTTAGTTTCCTCGTCAGATTCCTCAGTTTCTGTTTCGCTGTATGTAAAATTAAATTCAGCGAGTGGTTCCCATCGATGGTAATAATCATAATATCCGGACATTTTACTGTAACTATTTAATGTAAACTTATTCCTAAGAGACAAACACTACGCCTATTCTGTTACTAATGTTAACTATAACAAGTTACAGTATTTTAAAACGTTAATCTACAAGTAGTACTTAACATAATTACTGCTATACACTGTATAGTCAATTACTCACTATAGTGTATGATGCTATATCAACACTATATTTTGATTTTAATTTTACAGATAATATTATGGATAAAAGATGTTACAGGTTATACAACTGAAACATTTTTAATTTTATACAGGGAAATCGTCATCGTTTAAGTTAAAAGTGCGATAATAAAAAAATACTTTAATTAATATTATACACACATTATCACATCACACATCATCTAATTATTTTTTATTAAAGATAGTTGAGTATTGTAGCGCCGGTGTTAGTCTATTCATTAGTCTTCTGAAACCCCTATGTATCCCAGGCTATGTTTGACATGTACTCTACAATTAACGTTTTATTGTTTTCCTCTTTCCTGTCTACGATTTACAATAAGTAAATTTAAAATAACTTTATTGTGATAAACCCTGAAAATATACAATCCATTTGTCACTCACACATTGCTATAGAGTATAATTATATGTTATTAAAATGGATAAAGATCTCTAAGTTCTTACAGCTGTTTGTCAAGTGTCAAGCGAACAAGAAAGCCTAACCTAAAAAATAAGTGTGTTCATGTGAAACCCTAATCTCATGTAAATATTGAGAACAACCTTTATATATTTGATAGTTAAATCAAGGTAGATAATATGGGAAAGAAAAACAAAGATTCACTCGGGCGTTCGCTGATCAAAGACAGATTTGCTAAAAATCGTCACCGCAAACATGTTGAAGATAATACAATGGTAAGTGGTAGATTGTTTACTTTTGTAAATTGTAACGCAACATAATGTATCTCTATCAAGCACGCATTAATTTAAATTTGTTTATACAGTGCAGTTAAATGGCAAAATAATTAGATATTAAAATATTGTTTTGCTTTTATTCTCGAATTTTTTCAGTTGCATACTACAGAAGTTAACGATGGATACGATTGGGGACGTCTAAATTTACAATCGGTCACAGCAGAGTCTTCCTTGCAAGAGTTCCTATCGACTGCCGAATTAGCAAATCGCGAGTTTGTTGCTGAAAAACTTAATGTAAAATATGTGAAGTCGGCCCCAAGTGCTGTGGAATTACAAATATCACAACCTGATTATGATGAACCATTGACAGTTCCTAGAAGGTATGCTTATATAGATAAAAGATTGGTTGTCTTATAAGATATTTCGTAGAATAGAGTCTTATTTACATTTTTATGATTACTTATCTCGAGTTTTACCTAGGATCAGTAATTATTTCTTAAAAAATATGTATACATCTATCATTCATTTTTATTTTTAAAATTGAAGTAGAAAGGGACTTTTATATATACGCTTTTTCTGATCTTGATTGCGCAATGTCTAATTACTTAATACATTAAAATCAGGCCACCTTGGAAGCCCGGAATATCTGCTGAGGATCAAATAAGCAGAGAAAAGGACTCATTTCTTGATTGGCGAAGGCATTTGAATGAACTACAAGCAAAGTTAGGTGCTGCTGTTACTCCATATGAAAGAAATATAGAGCTATGGAAGCAACTGTGGAGGACTTTGGAGAAATCAGATGTTGTATTGCTTTTATTGGATGCTAGAAATCCTTTACTCTTCAGGTATCTGGTTGTGTTTTATAATTTATATGACTTTGTTAATTCTAAGGTGCAGTTTTTACATTGTGTTTAAAAAAAACATATTATAAAAATCATCAAATCAGTTGTTTTATATACAAAACAATATTTATAGTGATGATGCTATTTCCAGGTGTTTAGATCTTGAAAAATATGCAGAGGAGAAAAAATGTAAATGCATATTATTGTTAAATAAGGCAGACCTAACAACTGAATATGTTCGTAAATGCTGGGCTGAATATTTCACAAAAGAAGTAAGTGCTATTTCTTAACAAATGATTTGGCTACACCATTTTTTTTTTCTTTATTGTTATGTCTATGATAATTGTAATACACTTTGTTGGAATATGTGCCCTTGCTTTATATGTGAGGACATGGCTTTGATTGTTACACCATTAGAACTAATGAATATAATGGTTTCAGAACATATCCATAATATTTTTCTCAGCAGCAAAAACAGTCAAAGATAGAAAAATATCTGAGGAAAGTACAGATAAACCAGACCTACATACAGATTCTGATACAGAATCCATAGATTCCGAAGATGAAACTGATGAGGAAACACATCCAGAAGACCTAAAACAGACTCAAGATGACATAGACAACTTTAAAAAACAATTAGGTGTCATAGATGAAGCTGTTACAGGTACAGCTAATAAACTAAATAGCATTCAACTGGCATTAGACAAAGTTCTAGAAAATTTAAAGCTTGGGAAGCCAATAGAACCACTTGAAATTGAGAATGTCAGTAGTAACAACTCAGAAACAAATGATGAAAATATAAAAAGTGATGAAAGTAACCGTGAACAGATTGAAAGTAACAAAGAATTCAAACGGGTTTCAAATTCACATGAAATATTTGGTAGAGATCAGCTAGTTCAAGTATTGAAAAATATGAAAGTTGATAAGTTAAAGAATCCACCAAGGCTGACAGTTGGAATGATTGGTTATCCAAATGTTGGGAAATCTAGTACTGTCAATGTATTGATGCAAACTAAAAAAGTAAGTCAACACCTACATTATAATACTAGATTAAAAGCAATTTAGAGTATAAATCCCATCTCAATTAATTTTCAAATCATCAACTTGGTTTCACAATGGTATATTTGGATTGGTGAGTGACCTGTCATAGTTTTTTAACCTAATACCTAGGAAAGACAGTTGGTTTTTAAACCTTGCCACAGGGTGTATTAAAAGGGTTTCACATTTTTGGCATGAAGTACTCCCACCAACTTGCATACTATATTTTAGTTATAATAAAAAAAAACAACTTTATATTTAATCAATCTTTAATATTCACTAAGATATTTATATTTTTCATTATAGGTGAGTGTCAGCTCAATGCCAGGTCACACAAGACACATCCAGTCACTTATACTAGACAGTGACATAGAGTTACTCGACTGTCCTGGATTAGTGTTACCAGCTTACGCAGTTGCTCCAGATCTATTACTCACTGCTGTATTGCCGATTGACCAGGTATGTGATATTTTATTAGAAACAAAATCATTGTGAACATACTCATGTCATAAACATACGCTATGAATGTTTGTTCCTCTTTCACTCACTCACTATATATTATTATACCACGTTTCATTGCTAGATGCGAGCTCACGACGCAGCAATGGCGAGGCTCTGTCAACTCGTGGGTCGGCACACGTTCCAGGAGAGATATGGTCTGCTGCTACCGGAGTATGAAGAGAGCGACATGGAGTACAAGAAGATACTCACAGCTCATGCGTGTGAGTTTATTATTTATTCCTATGAAACCATTTTGAGTGGCAGACAAGCATGTGGTAACTGGATAAAAGCTGACATACTCCAGCCAGCATATGCTGTCGACCTATTTAGGCTTTGAATATTCGAAAATTCACAGACTGCAACCGAAACGCGCATTTTCATCGCGGACAGTTGTTGGTGAGTCTGATGGAATTTAAATATTTCATTATTTTAATAATCAAACCTACGACAGATAGATATATAGCAATATCATAAGACCAGCTAACCATTACTTAATTATAAAATGTTCATACAGAATTGTATTTAAAAATTATATAGGTGACTTGGGTGATGATGTGTGATCGTTCATATAAACGGACTTTAGTTTAGGAAAATGAAGTTTTCATTACATTTCAGTTTCACAAGGATTGCTATGGATGTCGGTACAAGTCCTGCCCGTGTTGTTATGAATCGATTTTCAATTGGAGCTATTTCCTTCCAGTCAACCGAGGTTTCATGACGGCAGCTGGTCAGCCGGATGTCTCGCGGTCAGCCCGTCTCTTACTAAAGGATGCGGCTACTGGGCGTCTTCATTGGGAGCAGCTACCTCCAGGTTACAGCGCTCCCAGCGTGGACATACTCATTGAAGACAAGAAGACTGATACTAGGAAACCAACACCACGAGAAGCCAGGGCGGTTGAGGTAAAGCCAAAAACTTATGAACGTTTAATGACGTCACTTTGTTGTTACGACGGGAATTGTTCTGGCTTGTTGAAATATTTTACGTACGTGTGCTTTTCTTAATAGTTTTTAGTTTATCCTTTAAGAAAATATGTATTGATTTTAGTACTATTCTAACAGTCTATAACAAAAATGTATAGGTATGTATTTATGACATTCTATTAAGAATTTAATTGTTCTAAACCGTTGACGTGTTTATTTTCAAATTAATTGTTGTTTAGGATTTTTTAACGTTTGACTATGTAAATGATATGAACATGAACGATAACGCTTTTTGTTTTAAATAAAACACTTTAACGGTTTAAAACGCGACATATTAGTTAAACTTATTTGAAAAGGATTTTTAACTTCGGCCCGACGCTTCGGATGCTTTGGAGCAGCCGTGGTCACGGGGAGACTCATTTTCAAATAAGTTTAACTAATATATCGCGTTTTAAACCGTTAAAATGTTTTATTTAAATGTGTACTACTCGCGCAAACTATAGACAGTATTTAAAACATTTTTAGTTTAAAACGGGAATAAAGTTATTTTTCATTAATTTTTACATACAAGCCAACGTTTAGATTGCTTTGCGCCAGCGAATGTTGCTATATATATGTATGTAGATAAATTTATAACTATTCGAATTAATTCATCTTTTTTTCATTCCCAGGGCTGGTTGAACAAATCGTCTGAGATCGATAAGGCTTTCTTCGCGATGCAAAAGGGCGGGGCACACGTCAAAGGAAAACCAATATTAGGGTACGTGAAAATAATTTAAAATGTTGCAAAGGAAAGAAGATCTAGAGAAACGTTTTTATAGTTTATGATGGAAGGAGAAATACCATAACCTATTAACATCCAAACAAGAGGTGATGTCGATCTATTTTAGGTGACAGACTGAAAACTGAAACTCGATCAAACTTTCGCTATTGGAGCCATTTAATTTTCTAAAAAGGTAAAAAAAAATTGTCGTCTGTAGTTACATTTAAATAAAACACATTAAACGGTTTAAACGCTAAACCAATACATTATTTTTATTTTAACTTTTTGATTAGATTTAACGTTACCAGCGTCTGCGGTCACGGGGACAAAATGTCGGGCCGAAGTTGAAATTAATGAAATAAAACTCTATTTAAGAAATTCAAACCGTTAAAAGTGTTCCATTTAAAAACACTGTTTATCTTACGATACCTAAAAAATTCACAACCAACAATGAAATTCTTTAATAGAGACGCTGTCATAAATATTACTCGCTTCTTATATCGGTTGGCAACAGTCAAACACTATTCTTTTAGCACCTTGAAGACGTTGCAAGTGAATTGTTTATTTTTAAAACACATGGTTAGCGTTATTCAATTCGAATGCGCCGGAGTCGAAATTATTTTTAAATTGCGTAAACAAATTGAGATCTGGATTTCTTAATACGTTTTAAGATTCACATTGTACTGTTTTGATTACTGTGGTACAAGAGTATGGTGGGACTATTTGGTTCACCAAAGAACTAGTACCAGCAGGTTGGTCGTGTATATGTGTTTTTTACTCAGTATATGATAAATTGTGTTGTAAACGTACTTTTGCAAGACAACACTTTTCTTAAGAAATGTGTGTAGTTTAAGCGAGTACACTTTGAAATAAAACACGGTAGCTTATTTACAATTTGAAACTTTTTAAACATATCAAATAAGCTTAGTTTCTTTAGAAAAAAATATGTTTCTATTTTGTACGATATAATTTAAGAGATATTTTAACTTGTACGTACAAAGTTTATTATGTTCTTCCTGGGATCGATTACCTGATTTTACAATTCAATAGACAACATGTAGCAACGTTCCTCTAGAAGTTTCTAGAACGTGACAAGTTATTGCATACAAATTTACTTTTGAGCAATTTCCACGATCGTTAACCCTCCGTCGCGTCGTAAACTAGTTAAATTTTATGAATTAACGCTTGGCCAAAAGCCAGAGTGGCGATTTCAAAAGTTTATTTAGGTTTCCCTTAAATATAATTGATAATATTTAACAATTTCTCTTTCATCTCGGTGATTAGGCACTCGTTCTGCGGTTCTAAGATTTATATAATGGTGCACTCTGGCGAAGGGGCTTTGTTTATCTCTATTGGAAATATCTCATTTTTGTTAAACTGTTTCGTTCATGGATGACTCACCTGTTAAAGCAGAAATGTGACTAAGTGAGTAGCCGAATATTCAAAGCTAAAATAGGTCGAGAGCACATCTAGTGTAGATGTTATATGGCTCGGATATTTGAGCCCCATCGAGTGATCTTATTGGATTATCACCAATATACTCTAAATAATAATCATATATGTATAAGACTAGCTGAGTCAGCGACTTTGTCCGCGACCTGGAATACTTTTAGCCTTTTTTAATTGGGAGTAGTAGTGTTAAACATTTTTTTTACCTACTAATGTCTGAGGATAATCTTCTTGTATGGTTTTAAGAACCAAGACCTACCAATATTATTTTCGGTCCACGTTAACTTGCAAAAAATAAAGTATAATATGATATAATGTTAATGCTTTCAGAATCAACGGTGCAGCAACAGCAGACAAGCTCCTCAACAAGCCCTGGAAACAGGAAAAGAAACACGCAAATAAAAATAAAAGGGAAAAGCTTAGACGGGTATACGCACATTTAGACGAACATTAAACGCTATGGAGCCATGTAAACATGTATTTAATATCTAAAAAATATATTATATACGAAACAGTGATACAGTTTCTGAGAGTTTTATTTCTACATTATTGATTAAAAATTTCACAATTATACAGTTGGTTTATAATTTTCTCTATGCCTTCATGCTAAGTAGAGTAGGACAGGCAAGCATGGATTCCACTTGATGGAATGTGAGATATCCCAACAAGATGCGCTGTCAAGCTGTTTCGGTTTTGGATATTTGGATGGCAACCGAACGGCGATTAATTTTCACGGCATTTGCGTATGGTAGTGACCCACCACCTGTTAATTATTAGCCATACATTAACATTGAGTACACCGACCTATAACGACTTTGTGACTTACAATGAATACAATTTTTTTCTATTAACCAAAAAATATTATTATTAAATATCATTTGGTTTTTGATAAATAATGGCAATACTGTAATTGGGTTATATTATTGTTTACACTCGTAGTAATTAATATAGTTCATCCTTTGGTTATTTAATTGATAAACCAAGTAGTTGGTCCTGCTTATTTGAATGTATATTTGATCGTTGGAATTGCATATTTCACAAGATAAAAACCTAAACGAAACATAAACATAAGCCACTATTAATCTCTGCCGCTTAAATTAATAACCTTGCACCATTTACGTCAGTTCACGAAATAGATGTTTGGCGCCAAAATATAAATTCTTACAATTGGTTAAATATTTGTCTAAAAACATTCAACAATTATCTGAACTTATTTCTCTAAATGTAGGTAATTAGAAAATCCATAATAGATTTTTAAAAAATACGATGCGGGCAGCATTGAGCTGCCGTGTCAAATATAGCTATTTTTGACACATCTTAGTACCTAATAATTGTTTAAGCCCAGTTTAACACTTGCCGGTCATATGTTTTTGGGCTGTCGACCTTTGAAAACCGGATATGTTTTACCTTGTGTCTGCAGATAGACAAAGGGTGCCCCTAGTAGCTGAGCAAGCAAGAGCTGAATGAACGCTCACTAACGGATCCCCTTTCGCACTGGATGCTTGCGGGGGGTGTCGGGTTCGCGACACGTTAATATGGGCAAGGACAGGCCCGTATTAACGGTTAGTTAGGGAGTTACCGAAGCAGTGGTCCTCGGCGGAACCGCGCGCGCCCGCGTCTTCGTCTCGATCGGAGTTTGGGTGCGGAGGAGCGCGTCCACGGGTACAGCCGGAGCCAGGCCACGGGTCGCGTAGTCCAGCCGGAGGCGACCGACGCAAGCCTTCGCCACAGGTTGCGTATCCCGTTGGCGGGCTTACGCAAACTGCACTGCGTGTAGCATCGGACTCTGCACCTTGGGTAAATGGGCAGCCGGCAAGTCGCAGCTCGTGGGCGCGACGTGTCGACCTGGGGGTCTTCGTTGGTGGTTGATTCTCCTCATCTTCTTGTCTTCATTGGTACCTCTTGGAAAGCGCCGCGCCCCGGAGTCATGTTCGGTGATGATGAATGGGATGTGGCGGAAGCAGCCTTAGACTGGTTCGCGCCAAAACCCCTCCTGGTCTGGTGCGGCCGTGGTTTACGCTCTTCAGTTTGGAGTCGCGGAAGTCGTCTTTCGGCGAATGGCGCGCGTTTCTCGCGCTTAGGCGAAGCACGGAGGACCTACAGGCACTGCCCAAGCCGTCGAACCCATTCCGGGCCCCTAGCCAACCCGCAAGGCGGGCCGTCTAGAGGTGAGCGGTTTGGAGACGACGGCGAACTCTACTGGATGTAGGGGTCCATACTTCGGCTAAGCGGATCGTTTTTCCACAAAAACGACGGCTTAGCACAGAGGTGGGCACATGTGCGCGCGGTTGCAGGTAGCCGTCCTGAACGCTCTCTGGGGTGCGGCAGCCAATTTATATCAGCCTATCAAAACAGTTGCACTCCGACTTAAAAACGCGCCGTGTACGCCTGGTATGCATCAAGCACAAGTGGTCCTGGATTCAAATCCTGAAAAACATAATGGGTTCACTTAGGCACAGCAATTAAATAAAACACGTTAAGGGTTTAAAAGGCGCTATATATTAGTTCAGCTTATTTGGAGATTATTTTAACTAACTACGGCCTGACGTTTCGGATACTTTGCAGCAGCCATGGTCACTGGGAGACTTTAACTAATATATATCGCATTCTAAACCGTTAAAGTATTTTATTTAAATGTGTACTACTCGCGTAAACTATAGACAGTATATAAGCACAGTACAAAAGTATTTACTTAGAGATATCGTTCAATGAAACAGACAGATGCCTGGACCCGACGCCTTATAGGTAAAACGGAATTTCACGTTTAAAACATTTTCAGAAAAACCTCGTAAACTAAGATTAGTGAGATGAGTAAGAGGTGAAATATTTCGGAATTGTATGAAGTTATCGTCTGATTTACAACGCACTTGCTAATTTAAGCGCGAGTGCCCGACTTTACGTTTGTTACTCGCCAGCGCACGCTAAAACCATTCTGGTAAAACTAATCTACATGTTAAAATCGTTGGGAATTATATATTACGTACTCGTCCGCATGCGTCACGTCGTTTGTGCAAGTTAATCTTAAAATAAAGACATATACTGTCGTGCACTTTTTAAGACAAATTTAAGAAGAATTATTCTTTCATAAATAGTTTTTTGGTTTCATGAATTTTTGCAGTGCTCGCAACTTGAGCAACTTAATTAATAATTTTCCCCGTTTTTTCCACCTTTCCCTCTGTTCTTTGCAGCTAATAGCTATAGCTTAAAAAATCCTCCATAAATGCTCCAACTAACACGAAAATAATTTTTCAATTCGAACCAGTAGTTCCTGAGTTTAGTACGTTCAAACAAACATATAAACTTTTCAGCTTTTTAAATAGATAGTGCTAGTTTGTAACAGCAATTACCACGATATTACAAGTAACTGTACCATCCTTGCTTCTTCCAAAATATAAAGCCTTTTTTAATTATATAGGCATTACTTTCTTTTCTTTAACAATAGTTTTGATAAATATTGAATAAAACACAAACCTCAGCTTAACTAGGCAATATATTATGTTTTTGTTATATTTATATTCCGTCATTACCTTCTTGCCTCGTCCACTCATGTAGCACATCCTTGCCTACTAAATATAAGTAAAAATTTTTTACATTAAAAATATATGCCGGATTATTTATTAAACACATTGGATGATAATAATTGTATAAATAATTTTGTCTTTGTGCACTACTGATCCGTGATATACAGTGACGTCTCGTAATATATTAAGGCCTAATGATTTGTACGGGTCCCGAATCCCAAATAAGGGGTTTAAAAGGCTGATGATAATACAATGGAATAATAAATACAGTCTGTTGATTACGCGAATAGTACACATTCAAATAAAACAGTCTAAAACTCGAAAGGTATTACTTATGTACAATTTATTTTATTTGCGGCCCGACGATTCGTTTAGAAGTGCTTTATTTAAATAGAATATAGCTATCTTTATATCGAAATTGTATCTGCGTTGTTATAAAAATAATTCCTCCTATTAAAACAATTTTATCCCGCCATCTTGTCAATGAATTTCAACAGTTCTTTTCAAGTATTTGTTTACACAGCTACGTCGGCCAAATTCAGCAGGTAATAAAAACGATTCATGTGGTAAACTTTCGGGTTCCGTTCCCGTTTGAAACTCTAATATACTTTTAATATTCAACCTAGTTTTCGCAGATAAATCAAATACAACATCTCTTCATATAATCTACACGACCACACTCAGGAAATAGCTGTCTGTAGACTAATCAGCTATTTATCCAAGTCTCAAAGTGCTTTTACACATTTTTATGAGTATTTTCTTAATTTCTACATGAAATAACATTGCCCTCTTTTTATGAGTCATTTCGGAGATCTCGAGCAATTTATGGGCGAGAGTATTTCGAATCAGCCTCCGCGGTCTAGTTTTCTCGCTAAAGATTTATTGTTAGCAATATTATTCTCTTGACTGAGATTTACGACTCGAATTCCACAATTTGTCACCTCTGTTTTTCAGATTACAAGCATATCTAATTAATAATTGTTGTGAAATCCTGTTTTCCCCATGTGGGGCAAGGGTTTTTCGGTTTCCAAGCTTCCGTGAAGGATTTTGTTTATTGGAATTTGTTAAGAATTCTGCCTGCCTGTGGTATTATTATGTCTCAAACCCAACACTTCACATTTAACCATGGAGCAATGGAGGATAAGTAAACGGGAACGATCACAGCTTCTTCAATGTTTTTGCGCTCGCGCATTCCTCGACACCGGTGCAAGTTCTCATAAAGGAGACCTTTTCACTTTGCTGTTGACATTCATGAACGCATCAGCAGCAAAGCGGAAAAAGACAAATTTATGGAGAACTTTTCTTCTGTCTTCATTCTTCATAATGCTCTTCGAGTACCCAAAGAAATGCAAGGTGATGTACCTATCATCAGTATCCCTTATTCTTGTAACTTAATTTGCCATAATAATTACAAATTAAATAATTTATTTCACATGTCGTAACAAAAAATAACACAAAAATAATACAGAGATGTATGTTGAGGGACACCGCTCCGCTTTTATTATACCTGGAAGTAGGCACAACGCCGATTTTCAGTAATGTCCCACGCTTGATATTTGAAGTAGAACATTACATACACACATTAGCATAAAACGAATTGTTTATAATAAAAAAAAATAAGGTCGAATTTATAACTATTGCTTAATTCTTTAGTTATAATAATACAAATAAAACAGAAAACAAATAAAATAGTCCCCACTTTAATATTGTGGGTAGTTTAAGCAAGTAGGACCTATTTAAATGAATTTAACGGTTTAAAACGCGAAAAATTAATAATTACTTGCTTTAAGCAAGCATTTTAATTTTTACGGTTGTTAAAATGCTTGTCTTAAAAAGTCCCCACTTAGGTACTACATTATATACATATCATGTATATAATGTAGCATATCATATATGTTTATCATGCGAAATGTGGTAGATGTATCGTTTATTCGTTTCATTATAATTTTTCCTTGTCGATCCGTGATTGACGTCTCGAAGGCGATTTGTAATATAAAAATATGTTATTTACTTCAAGGAGCACTTGCGGAAATCCATGTTTTGGCATTTGGCCTATTTCGAACACGGTTAATGTAAACAACGCTGTTATGTAAACACAAGCGGTACTTACTGTAAAGATTGAGGAATGCGCGTGTACGGAGAAGAAGTTCGTTACCCGACTGTGACGTTGGAAGATGCTATTTTAAAATGTTTTTGTAACTATTTTTAAATCGAATCTCTATTATTAACTATGTGGCGAAAGCCGAGTGACATCGATCCGATTGTGTGTAAAATTCCATGAAACATCTTGTGAGAAATCTCCATTTTTTACGATAGAGGAGGACAGACAAACATGTCGCTGTCGACCTATTTTGGTCTTAGACATTCGGAAATCCACATAACGAAACGCGATTAAACTTCACGGCTTTTTCATCTGTGAACGCTGGTTCGTTTCCCGGACGGAATTTAGATATCCCTACCACCCGTTTAATATCCAAATTTTCAGACGAACTCGTGTAGTTGTCATATTTTAAAACCCACCAGATCAGACCCACGACTCGTTGCTTAATAGCCATACCAAATATATCATACCATAACCATAAGAGTCCGAATTTAAACATGTCGTTTATGTAAACTTAAAATCATCAAGAAAAACAGCTTATAAAGGAAAGCTGTGTTCATAGTACGTTGAAGATTATAACGAAGTGACAACTAAACTTCAAAGTTCAAACTCAGGCTGGAGTGCTAGGTAAGTAACGTTTAAGTAAGTAAGTTGATGGAAAGTTATACCTCTGTCAAATAACATCCTGAATTAATTTATAATTTAATTCACTTGCTCTAACCACTCTGAACTAATTTACAGTGTAGGACGACAATGTAATGTACCCATTGACTAACAAACTGTAACTCAGTTGCCGAAAGCCATTAATACATAGTAGTCGTACATTATCGGAAACGTGCTTATCTGTTGGCGGAATTCCAAACTGAGCCATACAGGTGTCTGTGCGCACATTATTCCCTGCTTTTAAATCTGTGCAATTTATATTTTAGCATCGTCTTGATCCAGAGTGGAAACAAGGTCGTTCTCTAAATACCTGTTAGCTGAATGTTGTGGCCTCTGGGTATGCCCTAAATGCCTAGACTATCTTGGGAGTTGATGTGTAAGTTGCGATCTTTTATTTGCGTCTTGGCGGACGATTGAAAGATGATAGTGGAAGAAAGTAGCTTATAGTAGAAGTAGTAGACCGAAGAGTGATAATTATTATAATTTTGGAAAGGCCTACTTCCAGGCATATGCAGAAGTCACGATGCTATTTATATATTTAAAGAATAGTAATACACAATTGAGACTAAACTCGCTACCGGTTGCGTAGTGAAAGTACGATTCGAAAAAAGCTCTAGACCTCACGATCACAGTATTCCGTACCGTTGCTCCTACCAACTGAATTGCTCCTATACTTATCTATCAACTCATAGTATAAGCTTCGATTAATAAAGGAAATTTGCCCCGAAATAAGGCCCTATGAGACAATTTTCTATGTCCTTTTGTCCGACAACGTTTTTACAACTATGTATGTTGTTAAAACAATTTATTTTTGAAGTTCGCTGATTTAGAAGTTTTCAAAAATAATAAATTAAATCTATTTTAAATAGTGCGTATTTATAGCGAATTGTGCGTCAATAGTTTCCCCTGTAACCGTGCCAATAGTGGTAAGGAGAGGAAGATGAGGTAATTAGACAATTTGCTAAATTGTTTGTTTCTCGTTCCCAAGCTTGATATGAGAAAAAAGTGCTAAAATTAGTATACTTTTATAGATTTCGGTGTGAGATATTGAAATCTATATTTCCAACCTCCTATAATTTTTTCCAGGTATACCTATATATCCAAAAAATATACCAAATGATTGAACTTGTATATTTGCTACTAAAGTATTTACCACAAAAACGGTTCTTGTAAGTACATATTAAAGATTAGACATATAATGTAGCAGACTTTTTTTTATTATTTATAGAAGAATAATTATTTTATACGATATATTGAACCGTCTTCGCAGCGCACGCAACTAATACCCTCAAAGCTACCTTTTTTTTCGATGTTATAAAGCCTTCCTCAATAAATGTTCCATCCAATACAAATTCAATTAGAAACCAATCGTTTCTGAGATTAGCACATTCAAACAAACAAACTCTTCAGCTTAATAATATTAGTATAGATTGAGAACCGTCGATAGTTAAACCTCGGGTAGTGCTATATTATGAAGAATGCAACGTGTTTAAAAATTAAGAGATTATATTCTTTTAAATTAATGGTTCTGAAAATAAAACTGGTCAAACTTAGTTCACACGTTGAATAAACTCTAACATAACTGTTTAGAGTTGAAATGCGGAAGACAAGAGGTTTAACGTCCACTAAATCAAATCTTCAGGAAGGAAGACGGTGTGGGGCAATGCTCGTTCCTCTAAACAGTTTAATTCCGTAACATGCGGACGCCTTCCCTTTTATTCTTAGAAAAATCAACGCGAGTTGTCAACGGTGATTTAGGTGCAACGTCGTGGGGATTGGGGTAATTGGACGTGTCAGGTGGGACGCAATTATTATTAGACTTATGACACCTTTTGAACTGACAGCGAGGATTTTAGTACGTCAACTTGTAGTCTATACCCTATTATGTAAATCCTAGAAATGAAACGTATGGTTCATATTAATAATTTTTAACCTGAAGTATTATTAAATTGACTTACCTAATGAAATTCGTTAATTTGGCTTTTATTAAATAAAACTCCGTGTTAAGTACACAACGTTATAATGATTTTTAGCAGTCGTGATTTCGGCGGACACAAAAAAAATACTTTTAACTCGTTTTTGATATTTCTACAAGTTTACTTATCACAAAATATAATTAAGACACACTAAAGATATATCGTATTCTTGCTAACCCCCTTGTAATTACAATTAATTATGTATCAATGCGTCTTTATTAAATAATGACTTTAAACTATGTACCCTCATTTTTAAAATCCTAATCTCACACGTCTACAAACAGTGCAACGTAAAAGAAAATTATAACGATTCATCTCTTCACGACATCGAATAAATCCTCGCTCGAGTTTAATTCTTTGAAATCGTAAGATTCTGTCAAAACCGAAGACGTTTTTATTACTACGCCGTCTACGACATTAATAGGACATAGACGCAGAAATAGCGTCTATATGTTATGTCGTATCTTGTGGTAAAAACATATGTTTATTAGTTATATCGCCTTTGGTGGCCTAGAATTACTAAACACTTATACGTTTTTAGCTAGAAAATTAATTATGTACGGGACTTCCGTTTACGATTTCCAACCCACATTTCAATAGAGAGGGCGGCCTCAATATATGACAGACGCCGGGAGTCCCAAAATAAAAACACTAGACCCTAAAAAACATAATACCGATAAACTAGAAGACTCCGTGGTGTCTAGTAAATAGTTCGAGTTCTGTAACGATCCAGCTAGTTTCTCCAAACACCAACTACGACGAAACAGATGGCGCTAGCGTAGCAGTTTTTACTTTGACATTAGGGACAACCTCTATCGTTAGTCCCTCGGTGACCACGGCTGATGTAAAGCATTCGAAACGTTGGGCAGTAGTTTAATTAAAACTTCAACTAATATATTTCGTGTCATA
Organism: Leptosia nina; assembly: GCA_963661955.1. Classification (NCBI taxonomy): domain Eukaryota; kingdom Metazoa; phylum Arthropoda; class Insecta; order Lepidoptera; family Pieridae; genus Leptosia; species Leptosia nina. The sequence continues at coordinate 1,444,330 of CAVLEF010000083.1, read as the reverse complement.
AACCGTTAAAAATGTTCCATGTAAATGTGTAGGTAGGTACTCCTCTTTTAAACAGACGATATTCAGTTCATCCCTCCCCCCCCCCATAACCAGCATTGTGGCTGTCCAAGCTGAGGTCGACGCACCCTTGGGTCTAGCCGCAAACACGGTTAATATTAGAGGCCCCGGGGCTCAATACGCAACAATCCATCAAAAAAACAACAATTCATTTGCCATATGATTTCTCGCTATTACAGCTTGAAAACCTTAAGTGTTTGTCCAAGTTTGTCTCTCTGTCTGTACACTGGAATTTTTGAGTTTCGACAAACTGTGCTTAATAATAATTGGTGTTAATAAGTGATTGTAGGTAGTAATCTATTATAAATAAAATTTTACCTAATTTGTTCGCACTTCTACTACACTTGTTTAAACAGAATACAGTAGATAAATACATACACGCTCATTTCTTTCATCTAAAGAAACAACACTGAATGACTTAGTAACTAATAATATGTACATTATACATACACGTGTAAAATATCACAATAAAAATCGGCTGATTGCATTACAACGAACGTTATAGAGTAGGTCACAGAGTAATAACTTTATTGTTATAACAATCAAAATAGCAATAAAGGTAAATTAAAAATCTATCTAATCACTAAATCGATAGAAAAGATAAGGCAAGGTAAGGGCAACATGTGTCAAAACCCCTTAAAATGCAAAACATATGTGTAACGCTGATTTAAAAAAGTTTTACTAGAATTCAGTTGCACAGAGAGCTTGTAGACATTATTATATAGACCGATGTTGACACACATATCCATTCTAGAATCATGCAAGTCTATATGCGTCCTTAGATTCTTTACATGGGTACAAAATAGTTTTATTTGTAAGAAGGAAGAGAATATGTTATTAATTCAGAGTAGATGAAAAAATTAAGATGTGCACGGTACACACTGAAAACTCCATTAAATGATAATCAAGTTCGGATAATCGTCTGTAAAAAAGCGATCTTTTGAACTCCTTTCTGCGTTCCTCATGAATGTTTGTGTGGATTAAGAAAAATATTGGGCTCGATGCGGGCTTAAAATATCTCCGGCTTAGCGTCGATCTTTTATTGAACCAGAAGCAACTTTGGATGAAAAACTGATGGAATGGATTGATGGAGTTTATACTAACACTTTTAATACGTACATCAATATGGATTTTTTTAGATTATTACAAGCAAAAAGTAAACGTGTGTAAGATAGAACTATTTCTTATATATCCTATTCATTGCGCTAGAAAGATGTTAGGATTATTTTGATTACTACTAATTGTTTTATTCACACAAAAGTTTAAATGCAGTCTGTTATGCCTCTAGTAACATACACATAATTCTTTAGACGTACGACCGAAGACCAGATCTATTGTATGTTTTATTACATAAATCTTATGTTAATCTTATTGATTAGAATAAACTTGGCTAGGATATTATGTATACACTGAAACTTATAATTACGCCCGCTTATGTATATTATAAATAGAAGATCACCGTTCAAGTCTATGTGCTCTATCGATACAAAGAAATGCCTTTTTACAATTTATTGGATATATTTTCCTGTTATAATGATACCTACAGCTATCAGTATGTCCCGGCCGACCATTTGTCTTTCGCTTCAGACATTTATTTGAATTTCAACGTCGCAATAAAATGCTAAACAGTAATATTTTCTATGTGTTGAGACATTTTCAGGTTGTTCATTCAGAAGAGCTTTTTGTATTTACAGAGATCAAGACAATACCTAAACTGGAGTAGACATTATTTGTAAAAATATTTATATGCATCAAAGCTTTAATACCGTTCGTATCGATAGATATTTAATTTTAAAACAACAAAGATTTTATACATTATTTTATTATACTTTTTTTTAAACTAATCGACTGTTTTCAAATGCCAGCGGTATTTAGCGTATCCTCCGCGTATTTTTTACTTGTTCCTCTACCCTCAATTTTTAAATTCCAAAAACGTGCTATTATTGATTTTTAAACAGTTATCTAAAAAAATACTTCGCACAAAGTAATAAGAAATTTGAGAAATGCGTTAACAAATATTTAATAATTATGATTTCGGTGCCTAGTACAGTTAAAAACAGGTTTCACTAAGGTTTTCCTTTTTTACTTTTAATTTAGGTAGGTAGGTAGGAACATAAAGTGGTCACAGAGTAGGTTTTAACATTTAGTTTCATAGAGTACAATACTTTTAAACATGTATCACGATATTGCGATTAATATTACGACTTTTAACTTTTTGTACCATATTTAACGTTTCTCGGGTTTTTTAAACCTAAGTCGTGCTACATAAATATTTTCGCTCTTTTATTTTTTCATCAGGCCGTTAATAATTCTAACAGCTTGGATTCGAGCATATGTTTAATCTAGCACTACATGCATGCATGACATTGCTGACGAATTTTAGGTAAAAACATTACGCTACGATATTTTCTGTTGTTGGTCTATGCACGGGAATTATCACATCAGAGCTCAAAGCCTAACATTACTCAATTGAAATTAGGCAGGTTATAAGCGCTGAACAATTGCGCATACAAACAAATAGAATGAAATCTAGTAAATATGAATTGCTTTTAGTGTTTGGTAAGATGATAACGTTTAAAATAAAAAAAAATACCCACCCTGTTATAGATTTGTTAATTTTTATTTGCTAAAGTATTTAGATATATAAATGTCATAATATTTAATTTATTAATCTATAATTTTGGTTTCTTTATGCGATTAAATAATAATCCCATATTCCCTATTCCCTGCACCTGTTTCACTTTAATTTCATTCACTAGAAAGTACTTAGTTTACAAGATTTCTTAGTCACACATCATCAAAACAAATTGTATTTCCTCAGCGTTCGAACAAAGGATTTTACCACTGATCCATGTCGGTGGTTAAGATTAATACAAGTAGGTACCTTTATTTTTAAATAAATACTTTAACGGTTTAAAATGCGGCTTAAATGTTAAACTAAGTACCTTTATTACCTAGGAATAGATAATATATATAGTGTCTGCCATTATAATATATCATGTTGTCGTAAAAACTTTATGTAGATATCTACGCAACGTACCAAGGTGATAATAAACATATTCTGAAATATTCTAGTGTAACTGGGGAAGGCATTAAATATTAAATGCTTATGCCGTTTCTAGATGCACTGAAGGAATAATATCTATAAAATAATGTCTTTTTAAGAATATGACAACAACAAACAACGAACGGTTCTCGTTTAGGAATCAAAAGCCAAAAATCTATTCAGTAGATACCAAATATTTTATAATTTATATATTTTGTGCGTGTATGGTTTTAATAGCAAGCAATTGTTTTGTTAAAAATATTACAAATCAAATATTTATTAAGGATCATCATTATTAAGATAATCTTTTTCAACTAAATTAATTTACCGATTTCTTCTCTTCCAAGAATTATAAATAAAATTATGTAGCAATAAGTTCCTATGGAAGATTCATTAGAAGGTAGACAGCCTTTAACTCTTTATTGATTAAAATCTAGCTGTCTACAACTATTTAAAAATAAAAAACAAAATCTACTTACTTAGAAATTTGCAACAAATCCACAAATTCCACTCCTGCGCACCAGTCACGCCTGTTGCCGTATATATTTAATATAAAAATATCTAGGCGGGAATCGGATCATAAAAATATAAATATTTTAGGATCGACGCGTTCGCGCTAAGCCCCGTCTGTCCATTGACGTATACGTTTCAAACTAAATTCGGTGCAGCCAATATTCCGCGGTTCTGTAAACATCGGCGTCGAAAGATGCCCAGTTTATCGTGACCTGCGAATTATTAAAATAAAATTGATGTTTGTTTGATCGCGCTTATCTCGTGAACTACTGGTCTGAAGTGAACGATCCTTTCAGTTTAATACATTACTTTTATCTAAGAATATACAGAACAACACGACACTGGCATGATAACCAATATGAGTACAGTGCATTAAAAAAATCATCTTTTAAAGAACTACAATAGCGAAAAACTGATTTAAATTTGGTTATACTATATTATTTTTCATGTGAACTTACTTGGAAAAGTAAGATATTAATGAAATACTACCTAAATGTTTAACGGATTAAAACACGATACATTAGTTAAACTTATTTGAGATACGGCTTCTGCAAGGCATCTGACACGTCGGGCCGAAGTTAAAAATCATTTTTCAAATAAGTTTAACTAATATATCGCGCTTAAAACCGTTAAAGTGAAATTAAAGTAATGAAAAAAATGTTTAATAATAAAATTATAAATATTTAATATTTTACATCAGGTATTACTTCGTACAGCGTATCTAGTCACTTTATACAAGTGTTCTACGCCGAGGCTCACAGCAAACTGGTTGCTATATTCCTCGGCCAAATAATTTTTACATATCAAGTGATTCTTAAACACCTGTGTTACAGGCTATAATCGTTCGAGTGGTTTAACGCTAAGTTTGTTCTGTTTCGGGCACACTGAGTCAGCGGTGATGAGGAAATACGCGCAACTTATAATTTCGGATCGGCCGACATTGTTTAATGGTTTTATAAATCTGAACCGAATGAGTTTCCGTCGGAAATTCATATTTTGCTTCGAATATCGATTTAGCAAGAATTACGTACCCGCGGCAGTTTACGTGCACGGAAAATTGTATATATATGTATAGGCAAGATGTTTAGTTTTGAGTCACAAACGGCTCAGCCAAATTTATAAAATGTCATACAATGTTAATGACTCAAAGACTAATTTATATCACTACTAGCTGTGTCAACAGCTTCGTCCGCGTAGAATAGTTATTTTAGGCAGTAAAATTTGTTTTACAAACCTCTTCCTCTTTATAAATTTAAACTATTACCCACGACGTAGGCTGTATGTTAGGCACTATGTTATTACTTATAGCCTTCCTCGATAAATGCACCAACCAACACAAATAATTATTGTTTAAGTTTTTTCAGTTTCCTCCACCTCCTTCGTTTTCAGCTTTATATATTGGTATAGAATAGAATATCTTTCTGCGGAATGTTAAGAGTGAAAAGATGAATACAGAAGAAGAAGAACAGATAAAAACGTAATACATACACATATCAACGCATGGACTTGTAGTTGTGTGGTTTATTTTATTATTATAATTGAAATGGGTAGATACGTCTTAGTAAATAAAACAATAAGATTAATTTATAATTATTTATTAGAACTTACAAACTCTCTTGTAGACGGCGCGTCTATGAGTAAAATGTCATTTAGAATTCTTGAGCGCCTCACAAGCTTCCACCATCTCCAGACCCTCCATAATGTAGAGTAGGTTCTCTACAGAGGCGTCCTCATCGTCATCGAACCACAATTTGAGCATGTTTTTCGCACGGGCCTCATCTGTCGCGTTCTCTGTTTCAAAGTACTCTATTTCATCTGGTCGATAGCTGAGTTTGGCTGCTAGTTTCTTCCAGTCCGCTAATTTTGCTGCTACGGAGTCCAATTGCGTGTCTGTTATCATTGTGAGACGAGTTCTTGCTGGTTTATCTTCGTCGGTGGCGTCTGTTGAGTCTGGGACCTGCGAGGAATTTTTCAAAATTATATATAGCTAACAACTACAGTTGTAACTATCTTAACACTGTTATAACCTATTTCCCCATGTGGGACTGATTTATTTTATTTTCATGTCGGCGGTCCAAGTCTATTAGTGACCGCTTATTTTAAAAATGTTTTGTTTAATTTTATATTTAGCATAAACGGTTTATTTCCTTTGTTGACCAAATCTATATCGCTAATAAAAACGAAGTTTTAAAATATTCAAAAAATCTTACGCACGCTAAAAAAAAGAATTGATTAGAAATTAAATTTACATAAAATTGGTGGAAAGTATATAATCAATTACACAATTTTTAAAATATTCTAGAATCTTTACAGAAGAGATATAGCCAACAAATTTAAGAATTTTACCTGTTCAATATCTGTAGCGTCACCTTCCTTCATAAGATCAGCTTCAATTTGTTCCTCGGTCACTTCTTCTTCTTGAGTCTCCTGTGGAAAATAAATTAAAAGTAATAATCTATTTCCTTGCCCATGGGGCGTGTAGCTAGCTAGGTAACCCTACCTAGCTAGCTACACTATACAATGAGTGAGACTAAGTGCACTACACAATGCCTTTCTGTGACACAATTAGTTCGTAAATATCAAGTAAATTAGTTTAATAACATTTATTCCTTTAATTACAAATAGAAAAAAATACTTTTAATATCAGTATAGCTTCATTAAAATATTTTCTTATTCATTAATGTATTGCTTTAATTATTTTTTTCTTTTCAACTTTATTAAGTTTATTTTATCCTAGATTTTTATAAGACGTTTATAAATATAAATCAAGTCCTTTCATAGATTTTAATGACACAGAACCTTAATGTATGTATTTTTTCACCACATCAATCTGACTTAACAAACACCATCTAGTGTTGAATAAGATTACCGTCTTAACAGTCTTGTCGTCGTTAGCACCTGCGTCGCCATTGGCGTTGGCAGCGGCGGCGTTTGCAGCGACCTCGCGAGATATACGCTTCACCTAAAAAAGATTATGTAGACATTTTTATAAAACAATTAAAAAAAAACAGATAAATATAGTTAGTTAGTTGTGTAATTAATCTGTTTTTATTTTTAACCTGCAATTCAGATATTTTTCCTATACTGTCAAGATAGAGACAATAAAAATATTTTATCAATTGTAGTAAGGTTGCTGAGGTATTTACTTAGCACCAATTCCTAAATTGTACTATAAAAGAAGTTATTAACGCATTCATTTAAAATACGTATGATTTTTTATAAAATATATGTAACTTAAATACTGTCTATAGTTTACGCGAGTAGTACATTTAAATAAAACACTAACGTTTTTTTTTATTTGAATATTATTTTACGGCCTGACGTTTCGGATGTATTATAGTAGCCGTGGTCACGGGGAGATGAATGGCGCTAGCGTAGCAGTTTACTTCGACATCAAAGACACCCTCTAACTGCTGCTGCAAGGCACTTCGGGCCGTAGTAAAAATAATTTTCAAATAAGCTCAACTAATATATATGGCATTTTAAACCGTTAAAAGTGTAAACTTGTCGTTATATACCATATCATCCAGATAGTCCGGCAGTCGACCAATCGGGTTGTTAGTGTGCACGAAGAAGTGGGGCGAGCGTCGCACGAGCAGTCTCAACGCGCGCCAACCCCACCCGCCGGTCGTCACACCCCCACTTCCACCAGACAGCATGTAAGACTCTGTAAGTAAACATCACATATATTTTAGTTAGGGGAAAACTTTTTTGCCCTGAATATGTTTATTTCCTATTGAAATAAGTTAACAATGTTTTATTGTCTACTTTATAAGGTATAATTAGTAAAGTATTTAAGTTAATATTATAGTATGTATATAAGTTTTTTATGTATAATCTTATATTCTATTATGTTCTGTAGCAACAGAGAACTTGAATAGGTGTGTGATCTAAATTATATTTGCATTGTGTGTTTTTCCCATGTAAATAAATTACAGTACATGTTTTTCAAATTTATAATGAGTTGGTCTTAGTGTCTCGTGTTTGAAAGTGCAAAGCCCATTTTGTAAGATCTATAGATTATAAATTCCTCACCTAAAGGCGGCATGAAATCTCTTTCTTTGGTACGGCAAGCAGCAAGATTGTCCGGACACAGATTCCACAGTTTGGTTAACTCATTGCTAGAACAATATTTTACAATAATAGTAGTAATATTATCTATCTATTACCCAGTACCAAGGTACCTTTACCTTAGTACTGGATAAATAAAAAATGTGCCCTTGTTCTGAGAACAGAGGTATATTTTTATAAAGACTTACTTTCCCATGAAGTGTTTCTTCTGCGACTCATACTCTTTTATTATATCACCAACTGGTCTTCTTCTTTTCTTCACCCTCCTAACTTCCTCTATTGATTCTGATTGTACTGGTGGTTTTGGTTTCTGAAATTCTATAAGAATTATGTTATGAGTGAATAAACTAACAATTCTAATTATATTCACATATTCGATTGAAGTAAAATGTAATGATGTGATACCTGGACATCCATCATTCTTCCAGTTATTCCAGTGTTCCTCCCTTTTTAGAATACTTTTGACACACTGGGCAAATCGCTTGCCATCTGGTGGAGTTTCTCCTAGGAGCTTGTACACCAGATTTGTGGTTTCCTTCACCCAGTCTAATTGATCAGACTTAAGTTCTTGAGATTCTCTGAAAATTATTTGTTTGATAAGTGTGAAAAGTTATTAACTCATTGATGCTGTTAGGAATTTTTTTTAAAAAGCTTAGTTTTTTTTTATTTCATTATTTGTGTTACTTTGTAGGTGTATAGGAAATGATAAATTCAATAACCTGCATGATTATTTTTTTAAAGAAATAGAACTATAAAATTACTTACAACTTAAATTTAACAGTAGTTGTCAAATACTGAAACAATATAAGAAATTGTATAAGTACACATCGTCTGAAGTTAGAATCAGACAGTTGTAACTCTAGTAACTTCTGGTTGGTTAGAAATTTAGCAAAATAATGCTGTTCTTTGTTTCCTTGCATTTCAACATCTGTGGTTACTGTCTTTAGTCTGTTTAACTTTGACTTCTGCAGCTCTATCGCCTCCAATTTGTATGATGAAAAAGCAGATAATACACTGCCAGAATGCTGAAATTTATAAAAAGTATTTATTATTACATTTGCTCAAGTGAAAAATAAGAAATAGTTAGTTATGTAGCAACTTAAAAAAATAAAAGTGCATATATGTTTTAGAGTACTTTCTATATGATAAGTACCAAAGTTATAGTCAGTATTGGAATAATATTGGAGATTGTAGTCTATACTTACTAGCACAAATGTTTTCCACTGCACTTTATTATAACATGTATTGGGACTCCTAAAAAATTCTTGTAAACTCCAAAATCTGCAGTACAGATTATAATCAATAGTCAGTTTGTTCTTATCATCATCTATCACCATTTCCTCATCTAGAGCATCCTTCAAAGTACCCGATTTGTCACTCCCAAATTCGGTTACATTTTCCAAGTTAAACTCAGACACAATATTAAGTCCAGATCTCTCGGAGAAAGGGAAAAATTTTGCTAAGAACAGCAATATTCGCCCACAAAATACTGTGTTCTGTGATCTAGATAGCCTGCGCAATAGATCATTGCACATCCTCAGTAAATTGTTTTTGCATGCAACAAAAAATAACTCTTCACGCCAAATGTTTACTCCATTTTCTACATAGGTGAAAAGTTTTTCACATTTATTGAGGGTTAAGGCATCGAATATGTCTCCTAGAAGAACGACGGGCATGGTGGGCGTCACCATTTGACGTCTGCATGATTCGATACAGAAACAAACATAGTTTTCAAGCAAACTCGAATCTTCAGCTAGGAGTTCTAAAAGCTTATCCCTAAACGCTTGGTCCATTGAAGCCTTTCTGTCCGTTTCATTTGCTTTTTTAGAGAAGGAATCCAAAAGATCTATGTTGTTAGTTGAAAAGGCTTTAGTCAATACGTCCTATAAGAAAAGAAAGGATTAATACATTTTAAAAATCAAGAAATGGTATATAAATAGGTTATTTTTATTTATACCTTATATTTAACTCGCAACTCATCGAAACCGCTTTTTTCATTCATTTTAACGTTTTACCGTTCACTTTTTTAATTAATTATTAATATATTACACATTAATCAGCATTATGAGTATGTATTTAAGGTTTTCGGTGTATTTCTATGTATACAACAAAATAGAATAGATAAAAGAATATATGTATTATGTTGAGAAGACTAGTCAATTGTAACATTTTAGATAGTAACTGTCACGAAATTGATAATTTTTGAGTCAATTGTCACCTTCATTGATGTTTTGTGTTGTCCGTTTATGTGGCGTCTATATTTTGTTTTAATATTTTTATTTTACTAAAAATTGATTTATTTGTATTATAACTTAGAATAAGTTAATGAATAGGTTTTAATTGTATAAAACGATAGTATATTTAGGAGTAACTTATTTAATTATTCAGGAATGGATCGAAATATGAGGTAAATATGCTTTGTTGTCCCTTTGTATGAAACTCATTATACCTTTCACGTTTGCTTTACAATATATAACAATAGATCTTTTGACGTTTTTATACTCTTCTTTCAAAGTACATTAATATTTCTTCTCCACAGGTAAATCTTTTGAAGCTGTCTAACTAACTAGAATCCATACACGTTTAATTCTTTATTATTAAGTTAACAATTCGTTAACGTAATGTAATTTAAATATTGTTTAAGCACATTTATAAAAATATATTTGCCACATTCTCATATGTTTGTTTTGCTTTGATTAAATAAAAGTACATGTCATTAACCTTATCACTTATCTGAAAACACCAAACAATGTTGAAGATATCTTTTTTAAATTGATATTATTATTTTAAATCTATTTCAATATTTTTACTCTTGTGTTTCTCTCTTTACAAGAATGCTATTGTTGAAAAACTAATTAAATGTTATTAACTAGAGTGTCACATAAAGAACATTATTTTATTTAAGTTTAAGGTAGGTATATTTCTTAGAATTTGGCTGCCACGTGCCTTCCTTAAATAAGATTAGACTTTATTTAATTTACATTTTTTTTATCTCCACAATAATTAATAATTTTGCTAGAAATGTCCAGCACCATACTTTAAAATTAAATATCATTTGTCTTCTCTTGACAATCCATGTAAAACTAAGAAAGTATTTTAAAGCTATTTAACTAAGATCTCTTTCTTATATTTTATGTTTTCATTTCCAGATCAACTTATGTAAACAGCGGACCGAGATCTCTTCCTCACATTGGCAGCAAACGACACAATGGAAATGGCCACAGTGCACCACGGCTCAGCCCACCAGCTCCAACAACAGTCAACATCCATAATAATAACAATATCAGCTGCAACCAACACGATGATCTCATTAATTACATTTATGACTCTTGGAATAAAGTAAGCTTCTTCTTAAATTTGTAGCACTGATGTTACTTTACATTAAAAGTGCTGCTTCATTTGTTACATTAACTGATAATGTCACATTCATAATTATTTTTGAGCACTATTGTCCTTATGCTGATAGTCTTGAGAATAAATTATTATATTTTTCATGTAGTTGCCATGTTACATGAATATACCAAAATATTTACATAGTTTTTTTTTATAATTATTTGCTTGTTTGTTCAAATATAGAAGACTTAAATATATTATTGCTATCAAGGATAATGTGGATCATTTATTAGAATTGTTTGAGCAGTCATAGTCATGTATGTGTCAAGTTAAGATTTTTAGTATAAAGTTTTACTGACTAGAAACAAATGTATCAAATAATTTAATGACATTACATGAAATTTTATGACAAACTATACAGTCTCGGGTTAAGCTATGAGGTCATAGTGCATGTTAAACATTCGCCTTATAATCACAGGTGACACGCGAGTTGGAAAGAGGAAGCGAAGATGCAAAGTACTATCAGGAACTTCCACCGAGGCAGCTGGCTAACTTCAGACCATTTGATCTCGAGGAGTGGTGGGGACGTCGTCTTATTCAGTCGATAAACAGGAACAAACACCGCTCTTAGTTCGCACAGTGTGTATGGATGTCTCATTGTAACAATAAAATTTGTTTTTTCTTCATTCCAGTTTTGGGATTTTTAACTAAAACTGTAATACAAAGAAGTCTGTGGTTGAAATCCTTTTCAGTATAGTAATGTTTTTTTTTATTTCACACTATTGTGTATGGAGTTTTAATCAGTTTTAAACATTTTATCATAATTATATTAACTTTACATTTTAATATTGTTTTTAGTCTATTCTTGATATTTAACAAAACATTGTAGATCACTTCAGAGTTGTTCTTCACTTAAAAATATATTAACATATACACTATAATAAAATTTAAGATTATTCAATTTCAAATTATACATGACTAGACCACTTTTATTAAGCATGTTTCACTCTACTAAAATTTTTATCAGGGATTTAAATGAGCAATAATAAAGTAATAGGTAATAGATAGTAAATAATCATGGTACATATTGATATATCTAATGGCTAACAATATACAATTTAATTATATTGAAAATTTTTATTATACTTATAGTGATTCCGAATAGCTTTTATTGGTACAATGAGATCTCGACGTTGCTGTATCTGACTATGCAGCGTTGTACTTATCGTTGTAATGTGTTTCCTATTTATCTATTTCCACCCCTTGTGAATATCATTTGTATGGGACTGTAGTTGATTGTTCAGTCGCTAGAGGCGTTGTCACATCCCATGTAAAAACTCGGTCTCTATCGTATTTATTTTACATCAATAATGAATCCTTTATAAAAATCAAATTCTGGAGAGATACAATGTCCTTCTTTTGATCTGTTTTAATTGTCAAGATGTGACTTGTAAAGTTATGTGAATGCGCATGGTACAGGGTTAAAATTATTTTAACAGTATTCAGTGAAAATAAGTCATATTTTCTATACTGCATTTTTTAGAGTTAATCGCATTGAATTGAAAAATAATTTCGTCATAAAAATTTTGTTTCCTGACCAACTAAGTTTTCTCTATGTCTCCCTCATTCCGAACACTATATCTTGTCAACACACTAGGTCCATATGAAAAAGGTCTTTTTCATAGATTGTTTGTAATGAAATATATGAAAGTATACTTTTAAATAAACTCTATGTTATTACCCAATGGCAAATCAATAAATACTCCAAACGCCTCGTCTATAAGCATCCAATGTTTTGTTGTGGGATCAGTTTTAAGTGTATCCCCAATGTAATAGCCGTAAAAAAACGTTTCCCCCCCCTTCTGTTCTGTGAACTAAGGAGATTATTAAGTAGGTTTCAAATATTTTAGAGTGCGTTTCTATATATTTAGCCTTTTAAGATATTTTTGTTTAGTAAAAGCTAGAAGTTTGTATTGAATAAAATTACGATTTTTAACTCAATATTGTATTCAACGTTTTCACTATTGGGCATTGGCTAAAAATTTCCAGGATCAGGATTTCATTAGTTTCAACAGTTTCCTGTTGTCTTCTGTAGAGGCGCTAGTAGTCAAGTGAAAGGTTATATAATATTGTTTTTGTCTCCCTGTATTTATTATGCGTCCATATAAATTTAATACATTATTTTTTTATAATTTAATTCTAATAATGATTATTTATCTGTACATCACAGTAATGAATGAATGAGAATTAGTTAGTAATTATCATGTCTTTGCCCTTCTGTCGATAATCATGAAACTATTATGATCACAATAATTATGCTCTTTGACATTCCACAGTGTATTCTCAAGGTAATTTTAGCATTTGAAATGTTGTAAATACGTTGTAGCGCTGAAGCGCTGATAGAATCAGGATTTTAATAAAACACTTTTTTATAAATGCCTTTTTATTTGAAGAAATATCTTATCATTACCATTCGTTTAAAACCATATTGTTTGATATTGTACTAAAAGTGAATTGCAACAAAATACAAAGCTATTTTTAAATTTTTTGACAGTAAAAAAAATTGGGCGGTCATAAAAAAGCGCCAAAGAAAGCTTTTCAAATCTATAAAATGCCAAAAATATTGCAAAAGAATGTTTCTTATATTCAATTTAACGTTGCCTGTACTTCAATAATAAGTACTAAATGTATTTAATTGTGGCAAGTTTTTACTATCCATTATACAATATTATTCTTTAATTCAAATATTACTTATTGCGTAATTAACGTACGTGACTTAACGTTACGTAGTGCAATTTCGCTTACAAAATGTCAGTGATTTTCGTATAATTAAACTCGGTTAATATCGCAACTACAAGAACTGTGAACTACATAGATAATATTAGCTAAGGTATTTGTTCAAAGTTGACTTCTACGGTCGTGTGTCAAACAATAAGGCGCCGTCGAGACCGTATTTACAATTACGTGACGCTCTGGAGCGAAGGCTTAGACACAAGCGGAAATTGCAGCGACTTAAATATCAACGGCAGGTGTACCTCGGGGAATTGTATATCCATGCGGGATGAGGCGGACATTGTTCTGTGTCCGTTTTATCAATTTAATGCAGAGGTTATTTCGTGACCCATAGAGTGTTCATTTTGTTTTGTTCAACTAAGCCACTGTCTGTTAGGCCCAGCCATATGACATCTAAACAAGATGCTCTGTCCATTGACTGGAACTGAGACCCATAACAGCTGCAACACATTTTTAAAGGAATTCTGGAACAGCACAAGTGATTTCATCAGACTAGTTATTCCGAGACTTGTGTAACGTTTATCTAGGCCTTAATCTACCATGCTAGTCTGAAGCCTACCGTAGAGCCAGTGGTGCAGTGCACCGGGAACCTGGATGTTAGAGAGTCTCCAATCTCATCTTTGAAAATAGATTTAAAAAAAATAAAGGTTTAAAACGCGATATATTAGTTAAACTTATTTCTAAATAATTTTTAACTTCGGCCCGACGTTTTAGATGCTTTGTAGCAGCCGTGGTCACGGTGAGACCGCTGCTGCAAAGCAGCCCAAACGTCGGGCCGAAGTTAAAAATCATTTTCAAATAAGGTTAACTAATATATCGAGTTTTAAACCGTTAAAGTGTTTTATTTAAAAGTGTACTATTCGCGTAAACTATAGACAGTATCTAGCCTTATTCAAGTTACACGGAAAGACTGGATGAGGGCCCGATGCTTTATGTATGGAGTTTTGACTTAATTACGCTATCGTAGATGACACATGTCGTCTGTCTACAAATATTTTTGAGTGCATGACTAGACATCGAACTCACGGCTCTCTCTTAACTTACATTAGAAAAATAAGGTTTAAGACGTGGTCGATGAAACCGAGTAGGCACTTTGCGTTACTATTTTAGTATCGCTTCGCCTATAACTTGCTACAAATCGGGACTAAAGGCTTAGTAACTAATGAGTTCATGAAGTTCCATCCAACTTAAACAGAAGCTTATGTGACTAGGTGAGTATGTCGTTTTTGCGGTTGCATTTAACTTAATACTTTTAGTAGTAAGAATATAATTTCGTGAGAATGAAATACCGATTTGCGACCCCGCTGTGCATCAGGCAGACACGGTTCTGTGTCCGCTGCTGTAATTAATAAATTCAGACTTCTAGGTGAACAGGCTTCTGTATTCCAGCTTACTGAAGCTATGTTACCTCGGGATTCCAGCGCAGGATAAATTACCTGAAATAAAACACTTTAACGGTTCAGAACGCGATATATTTCAGTTATACTTTTTTGAGAATTATTTCTAACTACGGGCCGACGTTTCGGATGCTTTGCAGCAGCCGTGGTCACGGGGAGACTTTTAGACGGGAAGTTTTATATGTATTTTTTTATGTTAGAGGAGGGGAGACAACATCAAATCGAGATGTGTAGTCGACTAATTTGGGCTTTGGATATTCGGAAATCCACAGAATAACTTCCAAACTTTTTGTCCGCGGACGGGGATTCGTGATCTGGACTAAATTTCGATTCCTACCACCCATTTATTATCAAAATTTCCAGACGTAGTCCAACTTGTTTCAGAAAAAATATAAATTCGCTGTTAGCCATTATGTATAAAAAATGGTAATGATAACACCAACGAGCCCGTCATTTGTTTATTTTGAACATATCAAAATAAGGCTTCTATTTCACTTTTATAAATCTACAAACACAAACTTTTCAACTGCGGCTCAATGTTATATCGAATTTTTATTTTAAAAGATATTTGTAATTTTTGAATAAACACCTTCTATTCGTTTGTTCGCCTAAACTAGAACAACAGTCAAATTTTGTTTGTTCATCTCATCTGCATCTTAAACTGATGATGATGATGAAAAGCTCAGTGTTTCATGAGTTGTACACAATAAAAGCTATTGTCGAAAAAAACCTGCGCATTTCAAAGGCCTATATTTTCCGCAGTGGAAAATTGGGACAATGGATTTTCAGACGTGGTTTTTTCGATAAACTCTCTATTGTGCACTTAGTTCCGTATGTTGTATACAAGATATTAAATGCGATCTTTTCTTTGATAAAATAATAGATTTTGGGGTCAGTGAGCAGTGGCGGGTGGAAAGTGCCACAGGTGTCGATATTAAACTAAAGCGGCATTTTGAAACGACATTTTAGTTCTACTCGCAAATTTTATTTAAAATAGTGAAGTCGAATATGTGTTTTAATTTATTTATTTCATTAGCAGCCCAAGCTGATGAGTGAGAATCTTAATTTCTTGAAGAATGAATTATGTAAACAAATCAATTAAAATTTTATTAAAAATACAAAATAATTATGTTATGGATTGGACTCGAACTGGATATATTTATTCAAGACCTCTATTATTCACTATCATCTTCAGGAATAAAATTAAATTAATTTCGATATTTTTTTATCTTCTCGATAAAAAATTAGCCAAGAACCCGTTTAGCATTCCTGTTTTATGATTCAAAAACCAAGTAATTTTCTAAAATATTTCGATAAACACGATACGAGGCGTTATAACTAAGAAAGCGGGAAAACTTTCACAACAAACATATAAAAGCAAGGCAGTAACAAAATATTACTTTAGCCAAATTCGTATACGATAAGTCTCGTTTTTGGGACGAATTGTGAAGCCTTTTCGATACACTAAGCTGCTTTGCGTTACGTCGCTCTTACGAACAATAATTCTACTTTACGAACATTACGTAGGCATTTTCTCGTGTCAAGCTTTCAATTTAGTAGATGTTATGAATAAAGTATTACCTTATTACTTGTCTTTTAAATAACTCTAAAATATATAAAATTCCCATGTAAAAATTTTTGAATATGAAATTTTTGGCTATCAGTTTTAACAACCTGATGTAATGTTACTTGTCTATGCCTTTTTTGGACAACATTATTGTTTATGATTCATAGAGCTCACGTATTTTAAAAACCACTTAACGTTTCTATTTTAACGGAATGTTACGAAGTAAAATTAAAGCTGGCTTTAAATGGAGGCCGGCTATTCAAAATCCCAATAACCTTTAACGTACACGGGCGAAAAGTTAATCTTATATGCAAATTGCAAAACAAAAAAGGAAAATCAACGGCAAAGGCCCAGAATTATATGTTGAGTGAAAATAGCATGGTACTTGTTCCTCGTAAACTACGTAACTCATACAGAATATTTATATTTTGTAGCTTTGTTACTGCGTTTGTTTGTCTGTTTCTCTCTAGGCCACGACTTATTTTGGTTCACTGTGCCAGTGGAGTTATTACGTATTTTTTTTCGAAAAATTAAATAACCCAGCGATACTTCTAATTAAGGTATGCTATCGACCTATATTGCTAGAATTTCGATTTCCTAACACCCATTGAACGCTCCCATTTCTAACATGTTTTAGTAAAGGCATAATTTGAGATGATGTTGGACCGGAAGGACTCGAACCCAAATCCCGTTGATCTATTGCTATTGATTGCTACCAACACGTAACGTAACGTAACGGATCATGTATGTAAACGGTATGATTAAAAATGGTTGATTTAATGCGGTATTATATTACGTATTAAAAGTTTCTTTATTTCAGATCCGAAACGATAGCTTTACTTCAGGTTCCTCTGTAGAGACTAAGAATTTAAAATTGTAAATCTTCTATATCTCAGAGGGTTTAAACGAAAACTGTTTATTTGTTTGGGCTCAGTCCAATAAAACAGATTCACATTTCGAGTCTTTAGAATCAAGAAAAATCTTGGCTGCAATTTGAAATGTGATACGTACTAAAATGTAGGACAAAAAAGTACTTGCTACTACTACATCTACCGCGTTCGTTATGAAAAAATGTTTACGTGGTTATTATATTTTTGGCATTATTTCTGAATAAGCTTCCATATTGCTTAAATTAAACGCCTCAGTCATATACCCGACTGATTAAACGAATTACTAAGGATTGCGAGAGGTCCCAAATAGTTGAATTCCAAAGAAAAAATGGATGTTCGATGAACAAAGGCATAATGGCTCGAGGATTCGAATCCCGCTTGCTGATGCAAAAAAGTTGATGATTCAACTTTTTTAATCTGCATTATATTTCAATTGACAGAAAATGTAAAACACTTGTTTATAGTATGTCTATTTTTATCGAATTCTTTTATTTAATTTAAATACAGTCTTTAAAATGAAACACGCATATTTATCTTATTAACACCTATGTTAAACTTAACGCTTCTTTAACTTAAGTATGAAGTAAAGAGGCGTGTTGTTAATCCCCTATATCCCCTATTTTGGACGAAATTATGTGATCGTATCGCACATAATATAATCGGTTGTAGAGTTCCATTTAAGTTCAGTAAAGGAATTAAATAGGACGGAAACCGGCCTGCCGCGCCCGACAGCGGATTGTTAAACGGAAAACCTTTCTCAGCTGTAAAAGGAAATCGTCGAATAGTTCGTACAGGGTTGTATTCGGAGGTTATCAAGTTTGGGGCCTCAAGTAAATTTTTAAATCGCGTAATAAAGTAGTCAACGTCGGTCAGTGACCACTGCTGCTGCACATCGTCTAAAATCTTTTGACGTTTTTGAAAAAGTTTTTGACAAAACTACAGACAATGCTGCAAATATTCCACTTTTATATTTTCTACATGACATTATATAATTCAAAATGGCAAAACTTGTACCTTGTAACAGCCTTCCGTGCTGGTGCATTAAGCAATTGATAGAATGATGAAGATAAAATTACAGAGTTCGACGAGAAAATAGGAATTAGAATTAAATATTTTTTATTATTTCTAAATAATTGTGACCTCATCATCATTATGCATAAGGCATGGAATAGACTGGACTTTTATTTATGCTGAGGCTTATAATTATTTATTTAGTAACAATTCTTCGTTGCACACTAGACAAAAATAAAAATGAGAATTATATACTAAAATCCAGAGTATGAGAGGAGATAGAGTCTAAACTATAACGCTGTTATACAATAATAATACAAAATCTACACAAAATGGGGCCCCAAAACCTAGGTAGCTTTAAATAGAAATGATTTTAGCCCATCCACGTAAAATGCCTTGTTGAGGTCCGTACATAAAGGGATTTTCGGTAGGTAAATATTAGGTATCGGGATTCTAAGCCCATTTAGATACGTGACGAGGAAGTAAATTGAATCTACGATTCGTAGTAAACGAAAAGAAGTTTCATAACAATTATGTAGAAAAACGTATTACTAATTAAAAACTCCGGTTATTTTTAAATAACTACACAGTTAAAATTAATACAGTTCAGTAGTGCAGTACTTCAATTAAAAATCTATTTAGAATCGAAAAAATCATCGCGGGTGGGACATGCACCCGGTATAAACAGCCTGCCTGTGTATAATTGCTTCAAGTGCAATAAATTGTGATAAATATAAAAGTTTTCAACTATAGATTTCAGTTAATAAATGTATTAAGTAGCAATGCATATATGCATCGCGAAGTCGGTAAAGTAGTATTAGAATATATTTTTAACTATAAAAACACACTCGCGCTAAATATATACGCGTAATACACAAGTCCTTCAATATGTTTCATTGAATTTTATTTTTCTCGCTAAATTAGGAAGATCGAATAGCTAATGTCTATATGTAGTTTCGTGTACATGGGAATTCACTTAGCAAGATCCTGGTACTATCTAAAACCATTACAGCGGTTGTTGCCTAGCAACCCCGATTTGATTTATATAATTATGATTAATAAGAAATATTAACTTTAATAAACAAATAATTATTGTTCATTTGAGATTACATATAAATGTTTATTTACTGCACTATCCGTTATTCATATATAGTAATGTGTATCAAATTATTAAAATCTCTTTTTAACTTTTTTAAATAAAGTCACGGATAATAATTACAGTTATTAAATTGCTATCAAAGTTGTTTTAAGTTTTTTTAATTTAAATGCATTACTTCTTTCCAAAAGCACGAGTGGTAGGTACTAGCTAACAAAACAAGGTGGTAGTATTTAATCTCGATACTTTCAAATAATTTAGTGGTTGGTACTCTGATGATAATAAATGGATGGTCATAAGTCAATCAGTAATATGACTTATATACTAAAATATAAGTGTAATTCTATGTAACATTTTAACAAAACCTTTTCCACCCGAAGCCGCGAAAAACAACCGGCACTGACTCCTTGTAATGTGATTCTCGCTTTAATGATTATTAAAACTTTTGAATGGAGGTCGGCAAGAAGAGATTGATAAATAAAAGCAAAGTCGTTGAACATTGAAAGCGTATTCCGAACTCGTCGAGTGCGGCCTGCTACAACTTTGGTGACACTCGCCCGAGATCTTCGACGTCGAGTTAGGAAAATATTTTATTTGGATATTTCAGTAGATAATATAATCTTTTAAATAATTCTAATACATCTGAACTACGGAATTGTCATATCGCAGTTTATAATCGCACCTATTCAAAAATAGGTTTTACTATAGTATTGTATTCACATTCGTTAGGCCCGAGAATAGATTTTAGTCTATAAAAGCCTATTCACAATGAGTTATTTTTCTATTAAAATATTTAAGTAATTATATAGTAAAACAATTTTCAACAGGACTGCTTGTTTCTTATATATAAAATATAAAAACATACCACCAGTAGATATTACTCCTTTACTTTTCAAATAATAGAAACATGTTTCACAAAAATAAAGTTTTTAAATATAACACTTTTTACAGTTTAAAACGCGAAATATATCAGTTAATTTATTTAGACTTGAATTTTATTATGGCGTGAAAATTCGCGTTTTAAACGGTTAAAAGTTTATTATTTAAATGTGTATTACTCGCGTCAACAACAGACAATACATAAAAACCTAATTAAACACAGAGTGTGTGTTTTTTATTTCAACCTAATTAATTGTGGGTCCCCATGACATCTGTCTTTTTTCTATACTTTAATTATTTTACTATTTTAGAAGTAGAAGAAATATTTCGAATTTTTATATTCCAGTTTCTTTTACCGTAGTACCCGCACTACGTCATACGTAGCTAAAGCGCTACGTATGACTTAGTATGGACCTACGAATTTTAAAGCTTCCGTTTTATCGTATTACTAGCTGACCCGGCAAACGCTGTTTTGCCATATAAATAATTTCAGGAGAGAAAAAATGATTAAATTACTTAAATGGCTATTAAAAAATAAGGGTTGATCGTATAGGGTGAAAATTAAGGATTATATGTATTTTTGTATGTTGTATCATGAAAATACAGAAATTAAAAATTTTGTCTAAAAAATAAAAGAAAAGTTTAGGGGTGGACTACCCCTAACATTTAGGGGGAAGAAACATATTCTCGTAGATACCGGTGAAGCACAAAAAATTCCATGAAACATTTGTGTATCTCATAAAATGGTTGTGTGAACTAAGAGCCATAATGAAGAGCTTTCGTTACTCCACGTAGCACTCAAATAGCAAGACGCAGTGGGCGGCCGTTAGAAACTCAATTAAATCATCAATGACACCACTCTCATCTCATCGCAAAATTGTTCCGCGTTATTAACTTCAGCTGCATTTTACCGCTAAATACTTCTATTCGAGCGCTCGTTATAAATAATGAATAAATTGTATATATAGATTCTCTAAGAAAAGAAAATATAATTATAAGAGCAATTATAATTAAACTTACTTACTAAGCTATTTTACAAATGAGATGTATTAAGTATGTAAAAGTGTGATTTTGTATGGATTTCAGAGATTTGTGTCTTTCTAGACATGTGATATGTTTGTAAGATTTATGATTATGATGCTATGATGTGTAGATTCTTTTATTTCTTTTCTTGAGATCAGTGTATTTTGCCGGTTTATTATTATGTATACCTACTATGTTTTTTTTAAATAACGTAATAGTTATATTTTATACAACGTTAATATAATAATGTACGTAGTATTTAAGTAAAATAATGTAATCATCTAAGAAATCATTTATTAGATACAAAATAAAACCAAATGTTAACAACGTTAAAACTTTTTAATTTGCTTCGTAAACATTCGCGTTCGTCGTCGGGATCAGTCGTTTTTTTTGTCTTTTTCTAATGCAATTCAAAAATAGAGCGAGCTAGAAGTGAAATCAACACTTAAAGTAGACAAACTCAAACACGCTCTATAAAAAAAATTGCGCAAGTCCTATCCTTATACATTTTGACGCAATGATTAACAATTGTCTCCGCTTATACTAGTATTAACGTTATTAGTATTAAGAAAACAATATATTGCATCAGTATAAAAAATAGGGGCGCAAGCGATCTCTTCTCCTTTTTATTGCCTGTGGTCGTTTGTCTATGTTGTGGTGAGTGATTTACGCGTCAGCCGATTGCGCTTGAGTCGTGGTGCTGGCGTTGGTGGACTGGGTGTCTGGGTCAGCTTCCTTGATGCCCATCCATGGCAGCCTCTTCTCGAGCTCAGCCCTGTAATAATAGGCTTGTGTTAGTTCTATGTAATTGAAATGGGTGCTAAAGATATTAATATTTCTGTCCGGTTGATAAATTGTTGTCCTAATGGAATAAAGAAGTAGGTTGAGGTAGCTCACCTGTATCTTGGGTGGTTGATGGCGTATACCCATGGGTCGATACATGAGACACTCTTGGCGAATACGGCAGGGATCATGGTCACGTGAGGAGTAAGCAGACCCCTGGAAATAGTTCGTTATTAATTAAGACGAACAAAAAACAAGGTTTTCGAAGAAGAAAGAGATCCTCTGAAAAATTATCTTTAGAAGCGAACCTGTCTCCGAAGGCACCGATCATGGTTACTACGGCGTATGGGGTCCAGGCGCAGACGAACAAGAAGAAGATCGTGAAAGCAACCTTCGCGATTCTGATTTCAACGCTCTTTCCGCCATCTTCCTTGTTGGATGCAAGAGATTTCACGTTCATCTTCTTGGCCTGTTCCTTAAGCATTTTCTCGTGGAGACGTACCTTAAAAAGAAGATGACATTCATAATGAAGTACGCAAAAACATTGTACGTAATTGTATTTTGATTAGATGGAAAACATTTAATAAATGAATGCTTAAAGTAACTTACAGCGCTGAACAATTTCGAGTAGAAGAAGCAGATGAGAGCCATAGGAATAGCATAACTCCACACAAAGATGCAGGCAACGAAAACTTTAGTGTCCTGGTCATCGCTGAAGAAGTCGAATGAGCAGGTTGTAAGGAAACCCTCTAAAAAGAACAACCCAATAAATAAGAATGCTAACAGCAAGTTAGTGTTATGTTAATTTTACAAAAAAGTGAGTATTTATTTTTGTCTAGTTGGAGTGAAAAGTATAAAACCATTATTATCTGCTTAATGCATATAGCTCGTTTGAATATGCTTATGTGTGGCTGAGCGGGTGATTTCGATTTGCCACTCAAACGGCGTTCGTGACAAGTGGATTATCTTGGATTAAGTATACTTGCTTTATACCTTCGCTCATTACATGCAAACAATGTTTATTTTAGTTGCTGATGTTGTTAGTGAAGATTATATAGTGGGTACATATTTTTATCGAAAATAGACCGACAAAATTTTAAAGCTTGATTTTTCAGAGCTAAAATTCTTTGTACTATAATGTATTGGCTTTGATTTCTTAATCTATGCTGTAATATAATATTATGTAAAATCTTAGTAGAGTCAATTTCATTCATTTCATATTTATCGAAATGAATGAATTTGTCAAACTGTTATTAAAAGCCACATCATTAGTTGGGCTTCAATTTTCCAATGAAGGATGACTGATCTTTTGAGGGCTGAATAAATTTTATTAATTTCAACATGTCCTTTGAAATACAGAGTAGGAGTAAAATCTCTTTTACAGCTTAATTTTTGCGTAGTTAGGTGCTTTCAGAGTAAATGAAAAGTTATTATTTGTTAGTAAAGTTACTCATAATAATTATGAGTAACTTTACTTTGATTGGTCGATTCACTCAAATCTTCTTTTTATATCTATAAAGAAGGTTGTGACACACAATACGACAAACCTGGCACGAACTTTCCCCAGATTTTGGTGAGGGGCAGAACAGTGAATGGCAAACTCCAGAACCAGGTAAAGGCAATGAGGATGCCTGCTTGCACTTTGTTGATCCTACCGTCAATTGGGCAAGAGATGGTCCTGCAAAATAAGATAATAAACAGTCACTACGAGGACACTTAATTTGTAGAGAATATGAACAGATAAAAGTATTTGTGATTTAAATAGTCGCTAATCTTAACAAATTGAGTATTTTTAATGAAATCGGAGTGCAGAAATAACTAAGAAAGTATTTAATAATCATGGATGGATAATTGGATGGCTTTTGGCATAAAGTTGTATGTTGGCATTTCTATTTTTTTTTAAATAAATATATAATAAATCTCACTTATATCTGTCATATGCGATAACAGCGTTGGTGATTGCTGCTCCAATTCCTGAAATTGATCCCAGCGTGGCGTAGATATCGCAGCCGAACTGGTAACCCAGCATCTTCTGGGTGAAGGAGTTCATGATGAGGTGAGGCATCTCGAGCATCATTACCAAGTCGAATAGAGCCAGGTTCACGATGAACATGTTACTCGCTGATCGGAGTGATTTTGAGCTGGTGGTAGATAAAAAATATATTTATCAAGGTACTTCTTATAAAAATAGTTCATATAGTCGACCCCTTCTTTACTCACGTGCTAAAGATCCATACAACGATTCCATTGCCGCAAAACGACGATACCATGAGCATTGTGTAGATAAGAGCCAAGCAGTAGTGCCAGAACTTGTCGACCGCTGGGAAGTTTCGCCAGTGCTCGTGAACTATGTCCTGGTGTTCGGGTGGAATGTTGAAGCCCAGCATGTTTTGCTGGACTTCGCTTGATACCCTACGAATCAAGGAGAAATAATTATATAATGATACAAATTTATCGAGGTATGAAGCTATTTATTGTAGATGATTAACAACATTATCAATTATAGATTTTACGAAGAGAGTAGATTGATTCGAAAGCATTAATTAAAGATGAAAGCGTCATTGAGGGTTCTCAAAGAACAAACCCCTGAAACACTTCGAAACTCTCGACCTACTTGAGTCACATGAAAAAAGACGAGCGGAATTTAAAAGCACAAAGGTCATAAAGAATTTAACTAGGCTTGAGGTCAGGGAACTTGTGTAACTTTTCCAATTTATATTCGGTGTCGTGCTGGAATTGTTTCGCCGATTTATTCGCTCTATGCCGAGTACCTGCATTTTTTCAGGGATCGATGTTTTCAGAGGGATCGGGTCGAGATTCAATTATGGATATGAATGAAAAATTTCGTCGCTGTCTACGTAACGTAGCCCGTTTTGAGAGGACTTATCGGAAGCAGCTGATGTTTGCGGTAAAGTTATTTATAGGCTCAGAGGGCACAATGACTGCCTATAAGGCGCATAGACTGATATTGATACAATTAAGTGCTGATTATGAACAGGCGATGTTAATGAATAAATTTATAACAGGGATAGTTAATAATTTAAATAGAAAATAAATTTAAAAACATTTTCGACTCGGGCAGGACTTGAACCAGCATCGTCAGCGTTTCGTTCAATTTTTAAATTATATAGTGCCTTCATGTGCAATAACATGTAAAAAATAATAAAGTTATCAGGGATAATTAATATTAGATAAAACGGTTCTTTTTATTTAGAAGCAGGTAAACAAAATATAATACACATTCA
Source organism: Leptosia nina (assembly GCA_963661955.1). Taxonomy (NCBI): domain Eukaryota; kingdom Metazoa; phylum Arthropoda; class Insecta; order Lepidoptera; family Pieridae; genus Leptosia; species Leptosia nina. The sequence goes on along the minus strand of CAVLEF010000083.1, from coordinate 1,418,626 downwards.
GAGACAAGAATTTGGAAAAAAATGGGAATACAAATAAAAACAAGATTGGAAATAATTTAAAAAGGTTTGATGAGATTTTTCTGGGAACATCATTAGGTAGATAATGAATATAAGAGTGTTTTGGAGGAATAAATTGCACTTACATTTTGAAGGCGTAAGCCATGGCGCCACCGTCGGCCGAGTTGTTAACGTTGTCGAACATTGCGTAGAACTAAAAAAGGTTTTAATAAAAACTACTGGTTATTGACGAAGTGAGTAGTCCGACATTGGAAGTCGCTTCTCACTTGTGCTGTACGGTGGCCGCTGTACACTTTTATATTGGCCGGGCAGAGCGTGTCTCTTAATTCCTTAATTTAATAAAACACATTCTTGTACTTCCATTGAAATCAAGCCTCAATGTGAACACTGTTCTCAATCTTTTCCTTGGATTTTTTTCGTTTATTTTTTTCATACGATTCGATTTATTTACTTTGGAATCTTCTATGTAGATGCCGAGTAAAGCTTTGTTATGAAAAATGTTTCATTACACTCAAGTGACAAACAAACATAAGTACGCTTTTTTCAATGGTGAATTCTATTGTCGTTTTACAATAAAAGATAAAACATTAGTGTATGTTCTTTATGGATAAAAACAATTGGATATGCATTTTTTATATTCAATAGTTTAGGGTAATATTACTTTGAGCGCAATTAATGCAAGTTGAGTTACATGTGCGCGTGTGAACCTACCTAATAAATAAGTAAATATTTATCAACATAATAAATATCGGCAAAAGCTAGAAAAATATTTATTTTCCTACGATAGTACCGAAGAATAGATGAAAGGAGCGATTTCATTATTAAACGGGAAAAAACATTAAGATTCAGCAGCAGAAAAGCTCGCGTTTCCACGAAAAGTACTTTGTATCGGTGAATGGAAACATCTTTAGAGAAAATCTTGTACCTGAGTACGTATTTTCCTTTACGAAAGCGTCTGATAGAATCAATACTGTTGTATAATTTCTATATTTTGTTACGACCATTAAATATATTTATCAGTCTTATATTATATTAATCGTTCTATATATTTTGAGTTATTCGTACTCATATTAATGATGATTTGTTATATAAAGTAATTAAAAAGAGATTTGAAAAAAGCTACTAAATTAAATAGTGTCTTTAAAATACGTTATATATATAAAGAAACAATTCACGTTTTAAGCTGTAAAACTGTCTACCAAACAATTTTTAGTATTTAAAATTTTAATTTATTAAATTAAATTATTTTAATCAAAAAATTAGTTACTCAATACAGGAAAAAGAAGTAATTATTTATAATTACTAAATAAATTAAAACAAATAAAACGGGTAACTTGGAAAAAACGGGTTTTACTTATAAACAGATATTTTGCGAATCTTAAGAAAAATTAAAAAAAACGTATTGACACTGAATGTTATTGCAAGTGAAGTCTTTCACTTTTGTATACCATTTCATAACCGCAATGTTTTTTACACGCGAGATTCTATGTAGTATATTTGAAGATTTATCCTCTCGAGCCCATAAATCTTAGCACATCATAATTTAAACTGGTTCATTACGATGGCAACAGGATTGTAGGGCAATGCCCAGTTCAGAGACAAGCGAGCCTCGCATCATGCCCAATAAACGTGCTTGGAATTTCCCCCCTACTACAGGAATTCTTCTCAAAGAACTGGAATCTTGTGGAAAACACATAGCGTGGGTAGTTTTATGAATAGTTAATATTTGGCTTCAGTTACCGTAGTTTAGTTTCCCTAATAATAAACAAGCAAGCGATATCCCTTATAAGCCCATGCCCATATGTTTTAAGTTGATTAAGTTACATAACTAGCTTATTAATATTGGTTCACGCTAACATATGAGATTATTCTCACCTCGTAAATGACATGACACATATAATACTAGTGCATGTCACACGCAACTTTTAGTTGAATAATGTTCGATCTTCTGTAACCTTATGCGATTTGATCTATAGCGTTAGTCCATTGATTATTCTGGATGTATATCTTCTAGACATTTCTAGTTTAGTTGTGAATAAAACGACATTTTTAGAATTTGTTTCGACAATAACAACAGTAAAGGATTATAAATATTTTTAGGTCAGAGATTAAAATAAAGTAAAAGATGAACATATTCGGTTTTTCAGCTAAAATATAAGCGTTTTATTTAATCGTTTTGTGCCTTTGTAACAGCAGTTCAGATCTCATTGTTTCGACTTAAATGATTGTTTAAAAGATGGACAGACACGTCTGGTCTAATGGGACTTAAATTCGATATATCTCTAAAGTCCTATGCTTCTAGATCATGGTTTAAATAAAAACGTTTCGATTCGACTAGACCTGTAGTAGTCCCCAAGTCGTAGCGGCGCCCGTCAATATGAATAGTGCGGCTATAACTCTCCAGAGAAAATAGAGCCTCATTTTATTAGGCGTGTAATGTGGACGATCTTGTTGCTCCATTTCAGTTACGTGCCGCTAGTAACGTCATATTGTTCAAACATCTCGGGTTAGCCTGAGAATAAGTCTTGTTTGAGATAGTATATATGTATGTTTTATATAGATGTCCGAAACGTACCTACTTAAAATAATTTTCAAATAAGTTAAACTAATACCTATCGCGTTTTAAACTATTAAAGTGTTTTGATTAAGTAGCTTATGTTATGTTCAAAATAACACTAGTTTGACTCTAATGACTTGAACTATGTCTCGTTTGCTTTCTTATATGAATGTAATTATTATATTTTAATTCATATTATAGACTAATCTAGTCTTTCATAATCAGCTTACTACTTACTAACTCTGATAAGCTACGAAAAAGACACCATATAATTAATGTCATATTAGGTACTTCGTTTACTTGGTAATCAATTGCATGTTTAATCTATGTTCTTTAAGATAAGGAAGCGTAGAGAGAGAGAGAAAGAAGTTATGAAAAAAATTAAACAAAACCAGAAAATAACTGAATGTCTCCGAACATTGAAAACCGTGGTCTCTGTGCACCGGGATGTAAGTACGCATGTAAAACGATTAAACTCATTTATAATGGTATTAGAATACCTATTAAATTGCGTCACAAATCGCATTGTCAGACATTTATTTCCATCACACCGCTGCCGACTGTGGGGCATAACACATCGGATTGCCATGTCTCCATAAAATCATGGAAACAATCCATCACCATAACCAGTTCGCAGAAATTCCCATAGTTGCCAGTATTTGAGTCTGGTTTGAATCATAACACCGCAGAACATAAAATTTACGAAGACAATAATTTTAAAAGTATCTAAATTCGGATTTTACAATTATCTATTTTATGTATTTCATTTGCTTATTTAAAGAAAATCCCTTTGTACTGTAACAATGATACACATGGAGATTTTAACGTTAGTATTAGTATATTATTTCTTATATGTACGCCAAAATTATGTCGCGCTGCAGTCGGTGCCAAGCTGTGGACATAATTGGTTTTGGACAGTGCGGTCTGGCAAGGACTCTAAGCTATGCTCACATCTGATAGCTAATCTAAATTAATGTATTGGTTATTTACTAGACTCCACTTCGATCATTTATTTTTAATAAAATTCGAGGTCGAACTATAATGGTTATAAGTAAAGATATACAACAATGTAGAGGCTATTTTGTTCTTTGAATTTTCGTGATGTCATTAGAAAGAGAAAAACCCATAGTAACCGTAATCTACAAATTTGAGCATTGGTTAGATCTAACTGTATTCTAGAAAAGCGAAATAAAAAAAATCAAATTTGATTTCTGTATTTAAATTTCGAAAGAGATTACGAAATAGTCAAAACAATGTCTGATTATTTAGGTCACTTCAACAAAGGGGTACAAAAATTGACCAAGAGCTGCTGTTAAAATAATAGCCCCTTTGAAAGATCCTCCTTCATTACAACGAATATAGCCTCTACAATGGAGATTACAGCTGCAGTTTCTTACTTCGTTCTATGAAGCTGTGGTACAGTCTTAAGGCAAGTCTCCACTAGCATCCTGGCTGGAAATAACCAGATTTTGAACTTCTGCCTACAGTTACCTCTCAACTGTGTTCTGTGTGCGATATTTCCACTTCTGACAGCAATAGCCACTTACTTTCCTTACCTTTTATGAATTTTCGTACATATATTTTCCTTTTTTAATGTACTATATCCGTAACTAAATGATGGTGAATGTATGTATGTAGGTATGTTTCGGGCAGGGCACAAAAGTCTTGCCCGTACACACAATTGATTAGTTAAACAGTCCCAGAAATGTGTTCACTCCAACGTTACTCTAATATTAGTCGTCTTCAAAAATTGCGTTATTTCGATGTTTGTTACCAAAAATTATTGAATGCGAGCAAAGGTTTAATTTTCCATGTAAACCCGTCCTTACACTGTGGTCTTATTTTCTGTTTCATTAAAGTACTCGGAGGTTACTTGAACTTGAACTGTTTGTAGAGGCTACGAGTAATTTGTTTCAGGACCTCAATTTCGGAGGAGTGTTGATTAAAATGTAATTATTTTGTATTTAGGAAAGTAGGAAGGGAAGTTGGCTTCTTTCTCTTCAACTACGAAGCTTACTGAGAAGTAAATGATGTTTTTTCTTATAACGCTTAAGATTGTTGCATGAAAAATTCAACTTACACGCTGGTATGGAGTAAGCAATGTATTGGTTGCAGCCTGTCTCGTCAGTTTCCACCATCACCTGAATATCTAGACGATAATGGTTCAGTAGCGAAATTGAAATGCATTATACTCTCCCCCTTTTAGCCCCACCCTTCATTACCTGACAATAGAATAGGGTAAAGAATTCATAACTACAATACGAATGCAAGGGTGGTGGAGCATAAACCGCGATCCATTTACAAATTGCTCAGACCAATGGGAACTTCAATAGAATTTGCGGCTGTATAAATTTGAATAAACAGCGCCTTGCACGCTTTTTTCTACGCTACTTCCTTGGGTCTTGGGTCTTGATTAAAATACTTGTTGTGATTCCATGAATATGAACCTCAATACGAAGGAAAAATATCGCGACGAAACATAACCTCTTTGCCCTCGAAAGCGTAATTCAAATGAAGAATATGTCTTCTTTACAAATTTCCTTTTAATTTCCACAGATTATTGTAACGTGTATCAGGTGGGATAGCGATAAAGTTTATTGTCTATATCCTTTCCCGCTTAGTTTAAGTAAATTTGAAAAAAACAAATCTCTTACAACCATAGACTATTGAATGGTATGAATTGTTAATACGTCTAATTTCCGAATATCCAATCTACAATAAGTGGGCAGTGCATATTGTTTATATATACTGTTATTAAGTATATATGGGGTATTTTTCCTTCCATTAAATGAGCCCCACGCTTGTTTGTCTTCCTCAATCATTACAATATCTTTTTCAAAGATAAATTCAAAGAACACATTCCTTGAGATAATATCGTTACACCTTTTAATTCCACGTATGTCATGTAACCGTGATACTTATGTACGTGTGTAAAAATGCGACAAATAAGCTCGTGAAAAATATCTCCTAACGCAGAATTTCGCGCTCCACTTAAACTTATAATGACATTTAGATATTCTTGTCATCGGGGTCGCGGAGGCTGCGCCGAGGGAGCCAAATGACACCAGCAGAAATTATCGACGAATATTTCTGGATTTTCAACCATTTGACATGTAATTTAGTCGGGCGGCGGAAACGAACGCTGCTTTTATTGTCTAATGAAATAAAAATGATTGTTCAAATAAATTTTCGTTCGATTACCTTTCAATAATTTCACACACAATAATCATACTAAGATCGTGCTACTACAAATCTACTTGTCAGAACACGAGTTTTTGTAAAAACGAACTTATGCAAAAGAGCAGGCCTCGCCTGTATAATTAATTTTATGGGAATTTCTGTGAAAAGAGCAAACTACTTACGTATTATTTGTATAAAAACTTTTGCATTATTCTACTGTAGTTCGATATTCTATTTTAAGTTAGTAAGTTCTATTATTTATTTTCTCCTGTACTTCAGGTTGCCTGGAAGAGATCGCTACTTAGCCATAAGGCCGCCTTAATTTATAAATTAGTACGTAAGTTTTTTCCTCATTAATATGTATTTTCTGTGGTGTGTTTTATGAATAATAAAGCAATAAATTAATAAAATAAGTTTTTTTTTATTATTCATTATAGTTGTTAGTTTTGTACTTTGTGTTAATTAACTGATTATTTATTAATTTTATTGCTGTATTTATATTATTAGCATTTATCACAAATATGACCCTTCTAATGCATTTACAAGATTCTTTAAACATTACTTACTACCTTGCATTCTTATAGTAACATAGTATATTAGAAATAAAATAAATATCGCCGTCAATTCGCAACCTAAATGTTATGTATAAACAATGAATTAGATAAGCCTCTTCCTAAGCTTTAGCTAGGAATCCGAAAACTAAAGCTCTTTATGCAGCTTTTGTCTTTGGAGATCTTTTGTTCTGTATTTACTTAAAGCTGGTTGCATCATGGAGACGATGTTAAGTTTATTATAACTAAGGTTAGCAATAGCATATATTTTAATACTAGCTTAGCATATTAAAATTAGATGGATAAAGGATAAATATGTTTCTAGTCCTTTATATTAGTGAGAGGCTATTAAGTATGTGTTTTAGTACCAGATTTTACAAATTTAATGACATGGCCGCTACCTCTATTCGCGTTAAAACTATCCGTTATATATACCACTAGCTGTGCCCGCGTGGAATAGTGACTTGTGGTAGTATTTTTAATAATTTAGGCTGTGTATTTATTTATATAAGGGCACATTTAAGGCAGCCAATCTATGATGTATGTGCTACTTTGCCGCAACTCTCTCACGTCATCACTCCTACTCTAACTCCCACTCTCATTCCTACACTCACTCCCACTCCCACTCATATTCCCAAACATCCCAGGCATTAAAAAGGGGTTGATAGGGACTGTGTTCTTTCTCAGGCTCTAAAATATCTATGTACCAAATTTCATTTAAATCAGTTCAGTAGTTTCGGAGTTAAAGCCAGACTGACAGAGTTACTTTCGCTTTTATAATATTAGTATAGATGAGATATCTGATATAAGAGTAAAATAAATATGAAACAGGATCTCTAAATACACATATGTTTTAAAACCACTGTCCTTGCATAGATTTCTATCAATACCGTTTAAGTGGTTTAGCAACTAATTGGTATCTGGATTAACAAAAGCCGTAAGCCTGGATTAAACTCAGCTATATTGTAGAGAAAAACGATTTCACTTCAATTGGTCATCAGTCGATCGCTGCGGGCCCTTTTAAGTGGAAACGAATAATATATTTGAGAAAAGTTAAAAGAGAGATGATAAAAGCAATTCATGTGCAGAAGTGGTAAATATACCGAAACCAATTTACAGACTAGCTATAATAAAATACTGTCTGTAGTTTACGCGAGTAGTACACATTTAAATAAAACACTTCAACGGTTTAAAACGCGATATATTAGTTAAACTTATTTGAAAATGAGTCTCCCCGTGACCACGGCTGCTGCAAAGCATCCGAAACGTCGGGCCGAAGTTAAAAATCATTTTCAAATAAGTGTAACTAATATATCGCGTTTTAAACCGTTAAAGTGTTTTATTTAAATGTTCCAACCTTTTAAATGTTTAGATATATTAAACCTACAATCAGTTTTAGTACTATGTATAGCTAGATGAACTGGAAATTTGTTAGAGTAAATAATTTTGCTTAATATGAATGACATATTTTTGGATTAAAAAAGTTTCTACCTGAAAAATCTCATATCAAAGAATGAGTATATTATAATCATAGCATGTATATAACGATGTATGTATATTTGTATATTTCACAATTACCAAAATAATATGATTCCTCAAAGATCATTTTTCATAACGAAGATGTGGTTGGCGTTTTAATTAAAGCTCTTGAAAGATTTAATCAAGACCGACTTAGTGATAAGGCACTAATTAGTGGGGCTCCTTTTTATAGAGCAAGTTGAAAAGTCATTTTCATAAGAGGATTTTTGAATTCTCTATGAATTCGGGCTTGAGAGTTGTGTACTTTTTGCATGAGATAATCTTTCAAAGTTTGCTTAGTCTTCTACTAGATTCATAAAGAAATATTACATCTAAACTGGTGATTATTGTATGGCAACTATAAACCAAATACGATTAAATTCAATAAACTTTAAAAATCGAAAATAAATTTTAAAAATTTCGACTCGGGCAGTACTTGAACCGGCATCGTCAGCGTTCCGTGCTGTTGCTCTACCAATTGAGCTACCGAGTCAACTCGACTTGAATTTATTTTCGATTTTTCCCTTCATGTGCAATAACATGTAAACACTATTAATGTTTTCAATAAACTTTGTTAAAACTGGGCTTTAATGCAGTTGTTATAATTATTTAATCTTAGAACTGTATATACATTTTTTTATTATTGTCCATAATGTTTTACCAGCTAAGAACGACGGGGTTTCCCCTTCCTCGGTTAGAAGGAACCTGGTCTACTTATTCATAACTTATTATTACTACTTACGTAAATACTGTCTATAGTTTACGCGAGTAGTACACGACGTTTCGGACGAAGTTAAAAATCATTTTCAAATAAGTTTAACTAATATATCGCGTTTTTAACCGTTAAAGTGTTTTATTTAAATACTTACGTATATTAAGTAACCCACTTACTTTACACAGAGCCTCGTCAACCAGCCCGACAAACGGACATAGAGATAAGTCCCAGACCCCACCTAGAGGTTAAGCTTTCCACACGAGTAGTTATTGATAAAATAAACCTAGTGTTCTTGTATGAACTTAAAATCAATTGATTGAGCTAAAGCAACTTACACTTATCGTCTTACGCTGCACTTGTTACTTCGATCGAGAAACCTACGAAAAGCTCGAGAAGTGAGCTTAACGCTTAAGACGATAGATACAATGGAGATGAAACTATTATTGCATTAACTTAAGACTATTCATATATAGATAGTGAAGAAATACAATGGTAAACGTCTAACCATTTATTTACTAAGGTACCTATATACCTACTATAATCTTTCCTTATTGCCCCGCCTCTGTAGCAAAATGGTTAAATGCATTGCCTAGCATTGCGTTAAGGGAGGTCCTGAGTTCGAATCTCAGGGAAACAAAAAATTGTTCGATCGGACAGGGCACAAAAGTCTGATTTGATACTTGTAAAGTCTGATACTTGCCTTTTAAAGAACGGATCAGTGAAAGGGACACAGAAATGTGTTCGCCCCATGCCCCACGAGGGGGACACCGCGGGATTTCACACAATGTTTCCTTATAATAGATACTTTATAAAAGATAAAATATACTTTTTTATGGGGAATATGCAAGTCACATTAAATATTGACTATAGCTTACGCGAGTAGTAGGTACCTACACATTTAAATTAAACACTTTAACGGTTTAAAACGCGATATATTAGTTATACTTTGTAGTGTTTTATTTAAAGGTCACATTAGTTTAAACTTTAAATTTACACTAACTACCAATTCTCAAACCAAGGGCCTAGAACGAACGAGAACAGGAAATAAACTCGCTATCACTACTTTTATCGCCAAGGTTCATTTTACAGTCTATTATATAATACAATACATAAAATACATAAAAATAAACCTGTTTAAGTATACTTTACTTAAACAGGTTTATTTTTTACAATTTAGTAAATTAAATATAATAAAAAAATACGAAGTTTTTAAGTCAAACATAACTTCATAACGTATCTTAAATATTATTATTACTATGGTAAAAACATTCTGCGTGGATAACTTATTTCTGTCGCCTGTTTGGCGATCTATATGATGTCATTATTCATGACTTCATACAATAAAATCCAAGAAAAAAGTGATATGTCACTTTCGTTTTCGTGAATTGAAAATTAACAAAACAAATTTTATGCAATGGTTACAAAGGAAAATAATTGCAATGGAAACTTTCAAACTCATCGCATACAATAATTCGCATTTCTTATTATTTGTATTTAAAATGAAGCAAAGTATTTGCAATTAATAATAATTATCTATTAATAATTTGCGTATTACATGTACATATTAATATGGGCATAAAACCTTGGGCAAACAAACGTCTTATATCTAGGAGTCATAAGAAAGGTGCATTTAAAAATCAATTCCATTACGGTATCAACGTTGGAAATAAACAAAGACATTTGATCGTCTGCAGACGTTTACTCGGTCCCCAGCAGTCGTAGTTCCCTTTTACATGACATGTAATAAGTATCCACAGGATGACGTTAGAGCAACAAAAGGACATGGAACACGAAACTGGTGAGATTACTCCAAAATGGAGTAGTTGAGTGACGAACGAATTTACCTTTTATTAGTCGGTATATTGGCAGTAATATGTATTGCTTCTGTTAATAAATTTACAAAAATGTATAAGTATTTTAAAAAGCCGGACTGAGTTTCTTGGGTCTTCTTCTCAGTTATGTTGCTCTTTTGAACACTTTGTAGAATCACGACGAACAGACAGACAAACGAAAAAAAAAAATTGACAAATCTAAATAATTTTTAAAATTTTAAATAGAATAAAGTATATTTTATTTTTATTTTTTATTTATTACCATAAGTCAATGATGCAATGGTGGATGTACTACGTGGAAAGGTGACCAGCGAAGGGAGGAAATATTTTGCACACAATTATGTGTACGAATATTTCCTTCTGGTTAATTCTGTATTTTCTGCAAGTATCATACAAATATCGCGGTCTGGTTTGCCACTCCCGTCAGACAACAGTGACAAATGAACATTGGAGACCATCAAATATTCATGCTTTATATTATGATGTAGTGTTTAAAGGGTTCTAATTTTCATTTCATTGTAAAACGTGCTTTTCATGTTCCCAGCCCATTTGTATAGATTGCAGGTTTAAACTAAAATTGCTATTTTAAAAGTTATTTAGTGTAGTAATACATAAATGACTAGTAATTTGTTTACGTCCCACAATCGTTTGATCTATTTTTACGACTCCAAACTTAAAACCTTAACTAGTTTTTAAAAGAAAAATACAATGAGCATAAACGTCAATATTTTTTAATCTTATTCGTACCACGAATATTATATTGCATTTCAATTCCTACAACTCTTACTTTAACAGATCGAAAAAGCTCCTTTGCCCCAACAAAGCTTTTCCACAAGGAAACGATGCAAATCGCATTACATCTACAAAAACGTATAGTAAGTCAACCTAATTAAATGGAATTTCATTATAAACAAAGAAGGTAAGTACTAGTTAGTTAGTTTACTTGTGGGACTATGTACGGTCAGCAAAAAACTGATTTATAAAAGAACTACTGAAATATGTATTTTAATGTAATTCTTTTGATTTTTGTACAGTCAAACGTGAAGTAATAAATAAACTGATAGACTCGTAGAACTTATAAAATCTTATCTTTGCTTCGTTTTTGCTAACGTTACCCTGGTCGCGTTTAGTTTAAAATTAAACTAGTGTATAGTTGAGTGAGTGCAGAATGCAGGCAATATTGGCAGAAGAGGACTTCAAATGCAATTATGAAGCAGAGTGTGGCGCTCTGGGACAATCACACCCCGTCTGCCATAACTACGGCTACGAGTAGGTACCTACTGAACGTAATAGACACGCATGAAACGTGCCAGTTTTATATTTCGATTTAAACTGATGGATATTCCGTATTATCACCCTTAACTAAGATTATAAAGATTTTTCTAACGAAATTCTTTACACAGGCCTGTTATCAAGTGAATATTATAAAAACAGTTCTTAAGTTCAGTTTAAAAGAGAGATCTTCACATTTTAAAGACATTTAACACTTCAAATTGATTAAGATGTAAAGTCAAATAATATCTATGGCATATATATAAATAGCGTAGTTATTTGTACAACATCGTAAGTCGTATTATGTAATTCGTAAAGAACTACGTTTTATAGTTAAAGGAATAGCAAAATATAATTATATAAATTGCACTGTAAATTCGGCCCGACGTTGCGGATGCTTGCCGGGACCACAGCTGCTGCAAAGCATCCGAAACGTCGGTTAAAAATAATTTTCAAATAAGCTTAAGTAATATATCGCGTTTTAAACTGTTAAAGTGTTTTATTTAAATGCGTACTACTCGCCTAAATTATAGACAGTATTTAAGTTATTTGTTGATAAGAGTAACGGCGCAGAACGCTCCAGCCGTCGTTTCGAATCCGGCCGTGTGTTTTTTTTGAATTAACATTCATCTAATAATGAATCAAGAATCTCCTAATACATTTTTTTAAATATATACGTGGGTTCTTAAACACATTCTTCAAGGACTGAAAATTCATAGATTTTTTAAACTTATAAGTAGGATAAATAAGCTATAGCTTTATTAATTCCCTTATAATAATACAGCTAAAAGCCAAATGAAGTCTCGCTCGAGTAGTTTCAACCCAATATCATCCCTTGATAATACAGTTGTAAATTGTACAAAGTACAATTTTAACTCGCCTGGCAGTTGTTTAAACAGCAGGCCAAAACAGAGGGATGACATTTGAAGGGTCAAAGTTTGGGGTTATCAACGTGATATTAATGAAATAATGAAACGAAATAGTCGGCTAATGGATGCACTTTGACAATTAATTTAGTTGAAAATTCATGAGTTAAAGCCACGAGTAGTAAGTGTACGTATATATTCTGTGTATAGCTACATAGTATGTTTTTTTGTTTGTAACTCACATCTTATAGTTATACTTAAGCTAATTATAGCTTAGGTATAACGAATTATAATAGTATGAAAATTGAATATTTAACTTTTTAATGCTTCATCTCTTTTTCCTAATTCATATTATAAATGGTTAATTTTACAATAAATGAGACTGCTAGAGGCAAGGTGGCCTAACATCATAACACAGACATCTTCTTTATTTAATGAAGGAGGAAAAGAAAAATGTGCAATAAACTTAAGTAAAAATTAGCTTGTACTATACTTTGTGTAAGGATTACGTTAACGATTTTCGGTCACTGTGTCCATGTTTAACATTTTTAGACTACAAAAATGTAAATAAGTCAATTTAAAAATGGAAAATAAATTGAAATAATTTTCGACTCTGGCAAGACTTGAACTGGCATCATCAGCGTTCCGTGCTGTTGCTCTACCAATTGAGATACCGAGTCGATTTTCGATTTTTAAATTATATAGTGCCATCATGTGCATGTGAAAAATACTAAAGTGATCAAACATAAAAAAGTCAAGTTAAAAAATTACAGTTAGGCTATCCTGCCTCTAGCGGCCTCAAATATATAGGCGATAAACTTCTAATAATTAAGTCAAGTCAATATTATCAAATTTATATGCCCTGTCCAAACGAATCGAACAAATACATATCCCAGTATTCGAATGCCTAGTGCGTGTTTAACCATGAAATCGTCGAAGCAGTCATTTCTCATAAACTACGTAGGCCTTTTAAGTTTAACGTAAAAAATCTAAATACGCCAAATAATAAATTCAAAAGTGTAACCCTTAAATACAAAACAGTCGTATAACTTGAAACGGGAAACGCTCAATGAAAACTATTCATGAAATCCGAGTTTCCCGGAGTAAACTTAAAACTTACTATTTTCTTTTAACTTTTAATTAGAATCCTTGAACCAATAATAATCTTTACCCCTTAGCAAAGTTAAGTCGACTAAAGTTTTAAACGGGAGCTGAATGTAAGTAGTTCTTAAAAGATTTGTTCTTAAATGTGCGGCACGTATTACATTAAAATTAGTGCTTCTGCGGTTTGAGTGGCGCAAGCGCATGACGTCCGGGGTTTGCTTTACGGGAAATCTTGATAAAACGTCTTTGTTCGGCAAGCAAGGGCGTAAGCAATCAAGTGTAGGCCGCCTGTTAATAAAATCGATCACGTGACATGGTCTCAGAAATATATCTACTAACTGTGGCCGCGACTTCGTCCGCGTGTTGGGCTTTAAAATGTATTTTTGCAAACTTCATCCTTAAATTTTAGCTGTTACTCACGACGTCATTCGCGTTACAAGTTAATGTTAAAAGATAGACATATACTCTCGCGCACATTTTTTTAGATCGTTTTATCATATGCTACTTCCTCGCTCCTACTGGTTGTAGCGTGATGTTTTATAACCTTAAGCCTTTCTCGTAAATGCTCTAACACAATTTTTTTTAATTAGAACCTGTAGTTCCTGAGATTAGCGCGGTCAAACAAACAAAAAGATGTATTGTAAAAAAGAGACTTGAATCAAATAGTGCAATTTGGTTACATGACTTCAAACGCCTTTTGACACTCATCCAGTATACTTCCACCGCTGGCTGCGAACTTTTAATTTTCCTCAAGTGTAAGGGATCCCTTAGTTACGAGGGCGCAGGGGCATTCGCTGCTTGAAATTTCCCTCAGGGCCTATAAGGACAATACCCAACGCGATTCGGCGTGGTAACTCTTCCAACGAATGCACTGTTTGCGTGCTTTTCGGTAAACTAACACCCTATGTTATGCAGGTACAAGGGGGCGGCTTAACAAGGGATGATTCAACGTCGCGTCGGATAATGTCTGGCCGGAAACGGATGTGTTTCTGATAAAGAGTATTTTGATTTTAACAACGATTTTAAAAAAAGAAGTTGTTGATTTTCATAATGCTATCGTAAACCCTTTCAATTAAATAATGTAAAAATTATAATGTACTTATATCTAATTAAAAGTGTATTTGAAACTAGAAATAACAAGATTTTTTCTAGTAGTACACATAAAAAAAACACTTTAACGTGTCCCTCTTGCCCACGTCTGCTGCAAGGCATCCAAATAATCCATCCAATAAATTGTAAATAAGCTTACTAATAATAATAATACCTTTCGCGTTATAAACCGTTAAAAGGGTTTATATTTAATGTCGATAGTCTTTTAAAAAGATTCTTTAAATTGAAGGAGTTTATTTTTTAGTGATATAACTAAAACATATAACAAAATGCAAATCTCGAAGTATGAAGCATGCGCTCTGCTCAATGGAATAAGCAATGGGAAATGATGACGTCACATAGTTAATAACTTAAAACATTAAACTAAAACCCCAACAATTTACATCGGCGTAGACCTCTACGAAAAGTTCTATAAGAAACTTTATCGCGGTTTATACTATGCGGTTGTATCTTCATAGCGGACGTTGACTTAAAAAATATAATATATACCCTCTCTTTCCCACACCTATGCGCCGCACTCTTCCGTAAATCGAAATCAAAGCTCACTCGCTCGCATCGCGATTAAAGTGCCGTGAAGTTGTTACGAGTGATGAACAGCATGAAGCAAGCAACAAGTCGCGTTACGTTCCAATTTCTCCAATAAAGTAAAAAGAAGTAATTTTATCGTCATCATTATAAAAACTATAATTATAGAAAGTAATTCAAACATTCTCAAAAACACAATAACAGACATAATAACATAAAACAAGACATGTAAAGCTTAAAATAGAGCCAAGTTATTAAATTTTATAAAATAATAAATGACATTCGTCACATCGCAACGATTGAAGAGTTTACGAGATGTAGATGCAGAACGAAACTGCATATGGCGGACGTTCAGTTTATGTTTATGTCAATAAGGAACTGATATTCGTTTGCGCGGGTGAGGATTTATTAAAAATGTGTTAACAAGGATGTGGCAGTGATTTTGTGTATTGTGCATTTATTTGTGATAATGTTTTACGTTACTGGACATATCGGCAACTTCACTTGTTCAGTGGAATTATAAAGGTATCTATGTTTTGTATGTTTTCCTATATATTTCATGATTAAATGTAGGATTTTCTCATAGCAGTATATCTGTATTGGCCAGTTAAAGTGGAGTCGTAGATTACATTCAAAAACATAGCGTTAAGTAAAAACGAAATTGTTAAATGCAAAATCGCCATAGGTTATCGTAACCAGATGATACGTTTTTTTCTTTTTTATCTCCAGTATTTTCTTTAAAGATATTGTAAAAGATATTTTAAATGAAGCCGTTGTAAAAAAAATGCGTTCTACCTTTAAACCGATACGAATTAAGTCGATCTATTTCTAGGAACCTTTTTGATATATGGAACTTAAAAGCTTGTTAGTGTTTGGGATAAGAATTTCGGAAAGAAAATCAATTAAAACCTATGTGGATATGACCAATAAAGAAAATAAGTTTAAATCAGTATGAATTACAATTTGTATTAATTAAATAACCACAAAGTAGCCAATCAAATGTTCCTATTCTTCCCCACTATGTATATATTAGTACAAGATCTAAAATAATAAACATCCATAATGAATACTGTGAGAGAAAAATATGGTAATGTTTACATGTTTGACACATGTGTGTAATATTTTTATCTTACATTATGATTCAGATGCCATATGTGTGATCCCTGATTTATGATGCTCTTAAATTACTCCGGAAACTTCAACCATTTTTCTGCCGTTGTTCTGCTTTAAAATACTTTTTTAATATGACATAGAAGAATAATTTCACCCTTTGTAGAGTTTGAAAAAGATTTCTATGTGTGCTTCATGGATAGATTTTCCTTGAGGGTCTAGAAGTCTGTCCGTTCACACCCTTGTAAACCATACAAAATCTTGATATCGCACTGAAATATATTTTATTACTAAGTCAACTAAAAGGTATTTTTTAAGTAATAGTATTGCATAAATTTATAAAAATGGGTAAATATTGGGTAAGACTTGATTATTTTAATAATATAAAAAAAAATATGTTGGCAGTATAAAGGGAAAGTTTAATAATAACTTGAATTATATTTGTCATACATCTGTAAGTCTGTCTATATTGCAGCTTAATTGGTAAACAAATTTCAGTGAAAATGGATAGTTTGTATAGGTAGGGCAAATAAGTATGAATATCTATGTGCCTGTAAATAAATGTCAGCGATGAAATGGCCATGCAATTATGTCTGCCCCATAACTTGTGATGGATTAATGTGAAAATCACTATTTTATATTTGGAAGTGGTAACTAACATTTTAAATCACTCATATCTACTTGAAATGAGATTTACTTACAAAGTATTAAGAATGTTATGTTTGAAATGTTAAAATGACTAAATGGTACAAATAACAAACTGAAAAACTGGGTCATCCCAACCCTCTTTGAGACTTGTTTCATGTACATGCAGATGTTAGCAACATTTTTTTATGTGACATTACATTTTTAAATCTGCTTTCATTCATGAATCCAAAATTGTTAATTGAGGTTGTCAAATTAAACAAAGGAATTATAATTAAGTGGTTTTTACATAAAACATTTTGTACTCTAAAAGTAATGGGGTAGGGGTTTCATTTATAAACTAGTCTAGAGCAGAAGTTGCATGGAAGCATTTTTTTTATTGTGAGACTAACAGATTAGTAAGTTTTTAAAATGACCAACTTTTAATATAAAAGAAGCTAGCTTTAAATTATGACCTATCAGAGCCGTACAGAAAAGATGGCTATAGCTATGTCATTATGTTTTGATTAAATTTTTTCTTGAATGAATTCAGACATTAAGGCATAAATAATAGACTAAAATCCTAATTCGTCTTATTGATTCAATTTACCATGTGGCATGTGAATAGACACATCTTTCCCTGATTAATTCCCTGATAAAGTTATTGCCAGAGAGAATTTTGGTTGAAAATTGCTTTTTCATCTATTCAGAAGTACCTAGTTCACGATACGAAATTTCGTATTTTACTTGTGTTAAAATACTGCGTTAGTGAGGTCACTGTATAGAAGGGTCATGTTTTTACGATTTAATTGGCTTGCAGGCGTTATATTGGGTGTGATTTGACGATAAACAAACGGAATTTAACCTTGAGAATAAAGGAAACGAAAGTATTCGTGGATTGTAGAGATTGTCGGAGGAAATCATGGTTCAAAAATATTTTGGTAAATATAAAGACCATTCAAAATCTACATACAAACCATATTTTATTAATGTTCGATGCTGTTGCTATAATGTAACAACTAATGTTGTCCTCAGTTAAAATAGTTAAACCAAAGACAAATAAAACAGTTGTTCTGGCTTCTAGTGCATCTCAACAACCTTAAATAATTATTCTCTCGATATATCTGTAAATATTGCTAAATTCTTACTTAATTATAGACAAGTCTCCTTAACTTACTTTAGTTATATATCGTTTTTATGAATTGTGCAGTGTCAGCAAAATATACGTACCCAAGTTTGAATATAGATGTAAAAGCTTCGTGAACGTTACGATTTCGTACGCCGCCATTACTTTAAAGACAAGCGATCCAGCGTCATTATGGGAGTTTTTGTTACGATCGGTTTATCGCTTAATCTCGTATAAAACATTATCGTGTAAAATGCCTTCATCATTGCTAAGTACGTGGTGTTTATCGCGGCTTAATAAGTTTCCGCTTGTAAATTAAGCTCGTCCGCTCGTAGATTCTTTAGTTTTTTTCAAATGGGAAGGTAATTTGAATAAAACTCAAAAAAATCACTCCATTGCACTCTTCTATCACTGCGATGTAAAATATCTATATTATATATTTTTAATAAACATCTAGTAGGAGCACCTAAATAATGTGTACTTTACGCGAGTAGTACAAATTTAAATAAAACACTTTAACGGTTCATTACGCGATATATATTAGTTAAACTTATTTGAAAATTAATTGAACTACGTCCCGACGTTTCGACATACCTAGTCCCTGTAGTAGTACCTAATTTAAATTAAAACAATTCGTTGACTCTGATGGTACCCACGATATATCGATATAAGATCATATCGTTTCGTGTTACTTCCCTACGAATTGAATGAAACCCATCTATATGAATATATCAAGCATATATTTTGAACAGACACGTTCAACAATACCTGCATAAAAACTAAAGTACTAATTCAGTATACGACTGAATGATGAAACGAGAATGGTACTGCTATTTCAACTGCTGTTGTTATTAATGTAGATTTTTCTCTCGGAAAAATGAATCGACAAAGAAAAAAATGGGTCGACAGCGCACCCCTTGCATGTAACATGACTGAAGATTTTCACTTACCGAGAAAAACTTTATGCCCTTCTTGACTTCTCACTTATTAACAAGAATGATTTCGAAACAAATGTTTTACTTTGCTTATGTTTTATTTACCTAAGTAACGTATGTACAATTTGGACATTTTATTTGATTAAAATTGCACAATTCAAACATAAGTTTAACAAGTTTCTTTCTAAATTGTAATTACATTTATTAATTACATAATTATTATTATATTATATTAAGTTATTAGGATATATATTTAATCACTCATGTTAAAAGTATCTATATCTTTTTTTTTAATAAAACATTTTGACGCTTTAAAACGCGATATATTAGTTAAACTCCGGCGAGTTTAACTAATATATCGCGTTTTAAACCGTTACAGTGTTTTATTTAAATGTGTACTACCCACGTAAACTATAGACAGTATTTAGTATCTATATCCAAAAAATATTCGACCCCAGACGAGAAACAAGACGTACATACACTACTCATAGTGTAAAAGAATTGAACTACGCCTAACATCACCAAACTCGTCCAATACAAGATTCTGTAAGGGAATAAATTATTCGTAATAATATCAGTAGACGTACCTATTCTTGGCTAGAATTTTTACATTGCATTTCCTCTGAGCAGCAAACATTTGTGATAAGAGTATCTTATCACGACGAATATAGAATATCGTCTGAGACTAGTTTGCTGCCTGCAGCAGTATCTGCGTTTATGTTACTTAGAAAACATACTTGTAACATGTACAATAAAATAAACTTATTGTTTATATTAATATTGTCTGTTTAACATATTTACAGTTAACTTTTCGTTGCTGAATGGCGGATTTATTTGTACATACGAACGGGTTAAAAAAAATCTAGAACAAATAATCCCTTCCAGCGTAGACTGTTGCACAGAGTATGACGCCATATTAGCCCAAATAATAATAGACAAGCCCGTTTTGGCACTCGGTTAAAAATTAATCAGTCCTTAAGTAAAGCCAGACGGGCGACAAAGCGACATCTGTCTTCAATAAAAGCTTGATTTATGTCGTACTGCAGACTGCTGACTGACCTATATGTTATCAATTCGGGAACGCAGTGTTTAGGCACTATATTGATTTTAATTACGTCATTAAGTTTAAACGCAAGATAATTGATCGTTAACAAAACCGTCGTAAAAAGTTGATGAGACTAATATTTACGAGAGGGGTCATTCGCCTCGCTTATGATTGTTTACCTTTTTCTCTATAATGATTATAGTATTATGGCGAACTGATAAATAGTTACGCGAGGCAGGAGAATGGTTTGTAAACAATGTTTTATTATGTTCGGAACCTAATGTGATTTTGATTATCCAATATATTGACAGATATATAGTATGGATTTGGTGGTGGTATGATAATCGAAAAGCTATAAGCAAGTGTAAAGTTATCAAATTTTTTGGGAATGACAATTCCATATACAGTGTAAGTTTGTGAATACGGTACAATGCGCTACAACGCGAGTGCGTAGGCTGAGAAAAATACTTCGTCGACTTTTTAAATTTCTATATAATATTTTACATCTCACAGAAGAACATTGGAATATTATAAAAACGTATAACTGATATATATATATATATATATATATACTATACATGAATTGACGATTTTTTTTACTATCCTATTTATCTCTCAGGTAAAAATAGTTTTCTAATGTTCGTGACGCGATAAAAGTACGATTTTCTGACGTCTCGTTTTAGAGTTACCTCTTTATTGAAAGGGATATTGAGAACGTGATGTTAAACTATCTATTCATGTAGATTCATGTATTGTATAGTATAAATGCTAGCTTCGCGAAAAAACGAAATGCAAATCCAACACACATGTACATATATTTGTAAGGATATAAGAATTGTCTGTCATTTATGTCAATTACGACCCAGACGTATCGGTTACTTTGCACCAGTCGTAGTCAAGGGGGGAAACGGCAATGTATTGTGCCAATAGTTCATGGGTTCAACTCCCGCCTAGCATGTTCCTAAAAATTAATTATAATGTAGAAAAAGCCAAGAAAATGTACATCGGTTTTAGTCTAGATTTAGGATACGTTAAAGGTGTATTTAAGTACAACCTTGATTATTCATCAAGAGCCTAGGTTTAACTCTCCGTTTTAGGCATAAAAAAGTTGTTTAATATATTCATTAATGTCTTTAAACTGATTTAAATTAAAACAATCACTTGACAATATCCGAAAGGTCGCTAAAATCGCTTCTAGCATTTGATATAAAGATTCAATATTAGAGTTTGGAGCGCAGTTTTTTTTCTCCACTTGTAAATTTTGTTAAATAAAGGTATCGCAGTACGAAATAAGAGATGGTTGATTAACTTATAATTGCGGTAAAATTCTGCAGTATTACGCACTGAAACGGTCGACCCACAAACTTAAACCTAAATCTTACAAATTCCAAGCTCATAAGCTCTCAAAGGGCCTCCTAAATCAAGCTCACATTGCAGTTGGGCTTTCAATTTATCATACACATTTTCATATTTTTTACGCTAATAAATTTTACTATTTATATACCTACAAGTAAGGTCGTTCCTGTAGTACGTAGTGAACGTTAGTGTAGAATTTTAGAATATAAAAAAATGTGGTTTTATTAGTGAACTGTCTATATACAAAGAATATTTTGTCTAGCTAAAAAAAAAACTTGAGGAAATTCTAGGCGGAGACATGGAATGCTAGTTTAGCATATATAAATTGCTAGTTTAATTATACTCTACATTTTATTGCTACTTTGATAATGTATATATAATATATAATATCAAAGGAGCAATAAAATGTAGATTTAAGAGTTCCGTTTGTTCGAGTGTATTGTGAGATAGTTTTTTTTTTCGAAATTAAAAATAAATTGACATAGGTACCGCAACAATGAAGAATTCTAAATATTACTCGTAATATATGGGTTTTAACATGGGATTTAAAAACGCTACGATGAGTATTAGGGCTATGTGTGTATTTTTAATAGCTTAAAACATTCATAAATGTAAGTCTTAATCTCTGAATTATGTTGGTTAGACACTAAATACTATTCAACTCTTTTTAAGATCTTACAGCGTCTCTTATTAAATGATGAATATCCTAATGGAAATATTTTGTTTAAAATAAGGTTAATACATAATACATTAGTGTTAAAACTGCGGGAATTAGAAAAAAGTTTTGGAAACATTTAGCACAATCAGGTTTCGGGTCTTTGACTTAAAAAAGCACTTAACTTTTTGTAATCTATTGAAGCTCATTCAAGCGAGAATGTACGCTTTTGACTATCTCATTGTTGCCGCTTGGTGCAGAATAATATTTCACAATATGCCTCGGAACACTTGTTAGAAACCACAATGGTGTGCATCGCCACAAACATTTTTTATTAAAAGGATGTTAACTACAAAGACTATTGTTAACCTGAGTAGGCCATCCTTTTAACGAAATATATGTATACTTTATATGTGTGCCTAATTACTACATTGTTTAAGAATTGTAAATAGGTTTAAAAATCTAATAGATGTGATATTCTCTTTCTCTTTTTTACTGATTTTTAATTAAATACTATGAATTTTCCAATGTTCCAAAATGTAAAGTATTACAGCGATACTGCGTTATGATGGAAGTAAGGATCTGGACCTTCAAAAAATTACACTTACTGTTTTTAGATGATAATTTTTATTTTAACTTTTTTTCAGACATTCTGTTGCTGTTGCACCGTATTTCACGATGAACACCGAAATCCCACCCGTGAGTACATAGCCTATTAAGGTTTATAAATAATACAGCCTAGCTTATTTCTACTATACACATCTTTAACCGGCCACTTATTATCAACGCCATCTAGGATTTTTTATGTCAGTTACATTTTCGCTCTTGGTTGACAAGTTCATAGAATAAGAAGACAGCGTTTAAGTTTTAGATTTCGATTCTAGAGGGAGCTTTCTTACAGCTAAGGTTGGGCCGTATGTGATGTGTGCGCCCCTCGCGAGGTGGCGTTACTATACGTAGGTAATGTTATATAATTTAGTAAAAGTTCGTTAAGAATCGGTTAGGCGGCGCTGCTATAGCTTATTACTGCGTTTATAATATCGTTTATAATATTATATATACAATGTTTAAATATATCAAAAGCCCTTTTAAGCTTTCGCCATAGCTGCGATGTAAGGATCTATTTGGAGCACATTTTTCGTAAAGTTTTATGAGCCGCGCCCAGAGCTACATGCGCAAATAAACGTTTTGGCACGGCTCAGTTAAAAAGTATTTTAAAAGATTGCATATGTTTTCATTGTTCCGCTGCATAATGCGTTTCCATTTCCCCGATCGGATGTTGCTTTATTTATTTAAACTGTTTTTGGAATACGCCTTCCGTGAATTGTTGATTAATATTATAACTCAGTTTTGTTGGAATAGGAAGTCAACGATTGTATGTTAAAATTGAATAGTTTATTTGAACCGATCGTTACAAGTAAAATACGGACGGTAATACGGACATTTTAGGGTATTTATAATTGCAATATCAACTGTTTTTTTATGTGTACGTTTAGTGAAAAATCACCATTAATATACTGTTTTCCTTGTGTATTGTAAAATTGTAAAGTTAGAATAATGTTTAGAAGATTAATTTGATATTTTTTGTTTATTCAAAGGTATATCACACACTCTATGATACCTATCCCTTCTTTCTAGTTCCTTAGTAATTAAGTTAAAACCATGACTATCCAGTGATTCGCGTGCATGAAATTCACCGCTGTTTCATTTGAATGAAGTCGAACCGGCAGCCATTGCCGTATTGTCATGCATAGTGAATGAGTCGAGTGAAATTGGCTAAAATGTTGAATCCGGCACAGCATGTCTCGGATGGAGCTTTGTCGTAAATTCTTGCGCGCCCCGCCCCGGGCGCACCGAGCACCCACGCCTGCTCCGGATATTCTGGCTAACGAATGGCTTTATTAAGACTAAATATTACAATTCCTCTACTTCTGCCGTTAGAATTGCTAATGCAACTATGAAGGAGCGAGTTTTCTTATCACATGTCGGTTCACAGGAGCGGTAGCACTGCTTTTTAAATAAAATACCTTAACGGTTTAAAACGCGATATATATTAGTTAAACTTATTTGAAAATTATTCTAACTACGGCCCGATGCTTCGCAGCTTTGCAGCAGCCGCGTTTTATTTAAATGTGTACAAGTAGCGTAAATTACAGCCAGCACTAATAAATTGTGTAAGCATAGCATCGTTCAGCATATCATTGTTTTTCGGGCTGTTCATCAGGATGCCGTTCGCTCGTAATGGCGAAACGTCGCTCACGTCGGCCGAACAGCCTGAACAACAGCATATGTACAGACACAAAATTAAGAAATAGGCACATAATTGTGTCTGTCTCATACGCTACACATCTGGTTAGGATTCCATTGAAAGCAAGGCGCGCAGTGAAAAGATACGATTGCATTGCCTATTTCCTGGTCTATGAACGGCGAAATTGCACTACCACGCCGGGCCACTGAAGCTGCATGTTGTTCTTTACACTAATTTCGCCTATTCATTCTGGACTAGACGGCTCGGAAATTACACCGTTAGGATTTATTAGGCGTTACGCTCTATTTTTACGGTCTGGGCGCGGACGGATTAATCATTTGGTGTCGTTGATATGGTTTTGTGATTGCTATGACGATTTTTTTGTAGGGGCCAATGTATGTTAGAGCATGGGTAGTATTTTTTTTATGATAAAGGAAGATGGGGTTGGGGGGGGTTCATTTGATGGAAGATAAAGTAACCCAGCTATGTAAAATCTCGACAGACTGCGCCATCGATCTATTTTGGCTTTGGATATTCATAAATCATTTCAAAATTCACGGGTGTTTTCATCTGTGGACGGCGCTTCATGTCCTGGATGGAATTTCGATATTCCTACCACCCGTGTAGTATTCAGGATACAAAAATATTCTTATTTAGCAAGAAAGAAAAAGGTTGTGGCCATTCATTATAAGAATATATTGCTACTATTTAACAAAAGAGCCCGTATAATAAGAAAATATTTTCATATAAAATGCATGTAGATGTACTATACTTCTATAAATAAGCAATTTCGTCGAGAAAATTTAGAATATTTAAATAAAAGACTTTAACGGTTTAAAACGCGATATATTAGTTAAACTTTAGGCCGAAGTTAAAAATCATTTTCAAATAAGTTTAACTAATATATCGCGTTTTAAACCGTTAAAGTGTTTTATTTAGATTTTAACATTATGTTAACCCGGTTAAAAGTAGTTAGGGTTTAGACACCATCATCTTTAGTATCTAGATTTCTGATCGATATAAGATTGCAGGTCGATAAGGTTTCTTTTTGACTCCAGTTTAACAAGCATAAAGGCTATATTTCTATTTGTGTTAAAGCAATCTCAAATCTTCCAAAGTAAATTACTATGATTTAATATTGCTTAGTTATCTGCGGTCTTGTAATTTGTTAGTCCCCTTTCGGGACACGTCGGCCATTGTTGCCGCCTACCGTCTTTTGTTCATCGCCTGCCCGCCACGATAGCATCTTGAATTATTATGATTAGGATTCTTTGGTTAGACGCTAACTCGCTAGAACGCTCATTGCTGAAGTTCGCTGAAGTGGAACGCGATGTTAATTAGGTCTATTTGTTTTGAGTGAAGCGAGATTCTTTCAAAATTATTGTTATTATAATTAAACTTTCAATCAACTATGTGTTATTTATATTAACTTGTCTACATAAAAGGCGTTATGAATTAAGGTTCTTACCTATATACTACACATAGTAAATTCTAGATTTGTACTAAATAGGACAAGATTTTATTACATGCGTCAGCGAACTCAATAGTTGAATTTGTTTTGCAATAAGATAACGTTCATATAGGGTTCAATAAAATACAATGTATACTAATGTATAAAAATACATTTCCTAGTAAAAGCCAGTTTTAAACATTACTCAGTTGTATGTAGTACGCTACGATTCTTTCAATACTAAGGTTCTTATTAAATAATTAATGCGCTAGCTTCAAGAGCTTTCTCGTTATACGACTAGAGGATATAAGATTATAGAAACATACCACATGCTTTTAATTATTTCTACAACTTATTATTTAACATGGAACGATTGAAGAAAAAATGTTTTTTGTTCCCCTTTTAACATTATTCTATTATTAATACAAAAAAAAACGTAAACAAAGCAAAGCTAACACTAAAATCATAGCAGGCTTACGCAAGTTAGCGAATACATTTCTTGTTTTTTAATACACACGTACTTTTTTCAATAGGATTTGAACTATTCCATGTTCACATTGCCACGTTGGTTTAGACTTTAGAGAATAATGTTACCGTGTTTAGACGTTTTCACAGGGACCCCACAGTTATTATTATATTAACAATACAGGCAGCTGCAACAGTCAACCCACGCTGTAGGGTTTGTAATGCATAACAAAAAACATTTTACATTAGTCAATGATACTTTTGTCATATTCGCGTGGTTGTTTCTTGGGTAAAGTTTAGCATGCATCTTCTACACTTATGCATCGAAAGACAAAATAAATTGACAGCAAATCTTTATACTTAAGATGTTATATGTCTGGTGCATTTCTCCAACAATCAAGTGGTCCCCATGCTATCATAAAAATGGTGCGTGTCGCCGCGCAATCGCTGCTACATTGGAAATTTGGTGATTTTTGAGTTAATGTAATAAAGTGTGCGGCGCGATTGACCCGCTAGATTAATAATCGCGGCCGCTCGTAAAGTCGATGGAGTTAATACATCAAGCGAGCACACCGAGCCGTCGTGTCACGCAGCGCGCCCGGTACCCACGTATCGATAGACGGCTTTTTCAATTAGCGAAAGCATCCAATTGTCATTGTGCTTATAGTGTAATTGTCGGTTTGTTATCCATCCATCTTGACCGTCGTAATGGCCGGCCATCAGGGAAATGAATCGTTCGACTGTCCGTTCGCTCGGAACGCTTTGTACCAGTGTTCTAGCCGCGAAATTGCTTTTTGTTTTTAACGTCCGGCGTACCGAGCGGTGCCTCGTTGCTGCCTCGTTGCGTCCCGCTTTATTAAACAGCGCCGATTTAGCCCTCTGTGACCGTGTCGCCTTTTATTTGCGAGCCATCGTCTCGCAGTCAGTTTTCTTAATTGATTCGATTAGTTTATTCGAGTCTTACAATCTTACCCTTAAACCTGACTTGTACTATTCGACTAACTAATATCCCCCATTGCAAGGAAGTAACATCATTGCGAATCGTGTAATCATAAATATCTGCGCAGCGGTAGCCGTCGTTGGCTGCGGGTCTGTGGCGGTATTCCTTCGCGGGCCACACCCCGTACATTAGCCGGCGAGTGCTTCCGCGCATTTATCAATCTACCCTCCGCGCTGACTCCATTTTATTACATTCTCACGTTGCACTTTTTGGTGATACGCTTCTGTTTGTTGTGAAGTAACAATGTAGGATTGTCGATACTGTTACAGTGTGGCGATGTTAGATGTCGATAGTTCAAGTTCCCAACGTTGATGCACGTGTAGTTTGGCATATATTATATGTGGTCGGCCGCTGCAAAGCATCCGAAACGTCGGGCGGAAGTTAAAAAACATTTTCCTATAAGTTTTGACTAATATATCGCGTTTTAAACCGTTAAAGTGTTTTATTTAAATATATTATATAGTTCATATTTGCACCTATTAGGGTGGAATTATTCTGCGACTTTAGATGTTCCTTAAAAATTCCAAGTAGAAGGAATGTTACTTTGAAAACGAGGAGAATTGTAATTTTTTATAATTGTCTTATATTTTCTGTTGCCTGGGGTAATCATACTAAAGTATATAATATATGGTGAGTTGACCCTTTGAAGGCACCCTGTGATAAAGTACCAATCATTAAGGAAAACAGAAATTACGGTATTAGCAACTTCAGGGAAG
Organism: Leptosia nina; assembly: GCA_963661955.1. NCBI lineage: Eukaryota > Metazoa > Arthropoda > Insecta > Lepidoptera > Pieridae > Leptosia > Leptosia nina. Next base: position 1,390,648 of record CAVLEF010000083.1, on the reverse strand, counting down.
TTACTTCATAACTAATTGCCAGTCTCGAAGTATTTTCAATGTAATTATTCACAATAATAGTAATTATCGCCGTAAATGGTTAGGTGTAGCTGTACTAACTATTCAATGAGTTGTTGAATACGCCTTTTTAGCTATCGAAGCGATTGCAATATTCGAAGTAGGTTTTTTGTTAGTTGAATATTCTAAGTATATAACAGGTTTTATTGTGAAAACCATTAACTGTAGTAACCATTGAGCATGTGTTTTATTTTTATTTATATAAAATAATTATGTTCTTAATGTTCGTGTTAGGGTTGTAATACAAAAATGAAATAGCCGCTAACTTTGATTTTTTAAGTAAAAACTCATCAATACTACTTTTCAAAGCTATGTAATATATTTTTGTAAGCCATTGTTTAGACAAAATAACACATTCAAGAAGTATAAAGAATGTTATACGGTTAGATAAAAAATGTCACCGAATTCCGTTGTCACTAAATCCGGATGTCCTGTGTTCTTGTGGTCGTTTCATAATAGAGATATACTGTCCCGTTTACACCCCTGTGGACATCCCAAACCTGAATAGCACAACGCTATCCATCAATGACTGTTTATCGGAGCGCATACGCCAGATTTGTATCCATCAAAGACAGTGACGCCGGGTACACACTAGCGAGCTGTAAGCGTAAAATGATTAGAACTGAGTATAGAACACAGTATATAGTAAAACAGTAGGCGCAAAGCAGGTATACTCGAATATACACATTAAAATAAAACATTTTTAACGGTTTAACAACTAAATGTATTAGTTAGTAACTTCTCTAAGATAGCCGTGACCACGAATGCTTTGCAGTAGATTGACCACGTAAACTAATAAAAGTATGTAATAAAAAATACAATTTCATTTTTTCGCGTTTACCCCATAAAAAAAAATCTTAAACGTTATATGATTGTTGTAAACTATGTATATATGCAATATATATCGTCAATTGAAGCTAGACTTATTTAACATTCTACGATCCGCTTATTTAAAATTTGACAAAAGACATTGAAACAGTTCACACATCATCGTAACGGCTCGCTAGTGAGTACCCGGCTCTCTTGTCTATGGTCCGAATTGAATCGTTAAGATGCAGAGACAAAACTGCCTCATATAGTACTCCCTTTGAGAACGACGGAAGTTGTCCTTTGATCATTGACGTGTATTCGAGGGTTGAGGTTTGTAAAAAGTGACAAGTGTCTATTCAATGAAGCGAGCGATAGCACTATATCGCTTTTGGATTTATTAATGTGCGGCACTAAACACGTTCTCTAGGCTTGAATATTTGAATACTAATTTTATTTAATCCAGATAACATGTTACACGAATTTTAAATTTATAACGACCTCAAAATCGGGTGCGAGTCTTGTCGGTGTAATTTTTTTAAAAATCCCAAATAAATTTAAAATCTATTTTTTTTACATATTTACAAATTTTCGACTACGCTTATATTGGATATGTTTATTTAACCTTATCAAAACACCCGCTACTTAAACACAAGCATACTTAAATTAAGAAAACACATTTGGAGTTGTATGTTTTTTTTTTTGTAGGGATCTTAAAGCTCCGTGACCACGGCTGCTGCAAAGCTTGCGAATCGTCAAACCGAAGTTAAAAATAATTTTCAAAAACTTTTAAATACTGTATACCGCGTTTTAAAGTATTTTATTTAAATGTGTGCTGCTCGCGTAAAATACAGACAGTATGAAATTCAGTTGAAATTCTAAATTAAAATTTTCAAAAAATATTCACATTTAAATTAAATTTCGAATACTATAGATGTTTCGAACTTTGCAAATACCGTAGAATCGCATCGCTTTAAATTCTCGTCGAGTTGGAATCTTACGTTTTTCGTATTATCATGCACGGCGGATGGATTTGTGGCTTGGCGGGCCACGGCATAATATATCATAGGTAATAATATTCACCGAATTACGTCCATTCATGTCTGGAATCTGCCTCGCTAATAGCGCTGATTTAATTACGTACTGGGGTTACAACTTAATTTCCGTTCTGAAATCTAACAATCTCGAATCACATTTAATATATTAGATTGGTTAATCTGCGTCATCGTTAGGTTGTATTTCGAAATCGCTTCTACTCAATAAGCGTTAATATTGTTAGTGGATAGAGCCGTTTAGATTACTAAGTTATTATTAACAAATTGTGATATGGAAAGATGTTTTCAAAAGAATAATTGTACTACGATATATTTTTAATTACATACGCAAAGCGAACGTAAAATGAAGTAATACTAACTTTTAATTTGAATAATTATTATTTTTATTGTCAAATAACTTATTTAACTTTGAGCATCAGTTGCCCATGACTGCCTTATATAGGTACGTAAAAGCAAAAAGTTTGAACCATAAATTAATTACTTAGAATATTTCGCGTGTCAACTGCTAAAACGGTTACAATATATCTAAACTAATATAAAGCTGAAGAGTTTGTTTTTTTGTTTGATTGTTTGAATGCGCTAATCTCAGGAACTACTGGTTCGAATAGAAAAACTCTTTGTGTTGGCTAGAACATTTATCGAGGAAGGCTATATAACATCGCTCTGTGACTAATAAGGAGCGAAGATACAGCGGGAAATGAGAACAAAACGGGGGAAATCTTCATCTCTGTGTGTTTCCGACGCGGATTTAAGATACCCAAAGATGAAATGAATGAATTAAAAAATGATTCCTCTTTAAATTATCTAAAAACAAGTCCGCGATGCTATATGTCTATCTTCTAAGATTAACTTGTAAGAACGACGGGAAGGGACGCGACCGACGTCGTGGGTAACAGCTTAAGTTTAGAAAGACGGGGTTTACAAAAACGGATTTGGATGCCTAAAATGACGATTCTCGCGGACGAAGTCCCTGGGATAGCTAGTATTAGAATAAGGTGAAATATCTCTTTCAGCTGTTCAAATCTGACATATACCAACTAAGCATATACTCCTCTATAAAATTGTGTATGTACCCACGTCTTACGTACATCGCGTAGTTTACGGAAGTAACTCCCCTTTACCACTGCTGCTGCAAAGTATCTGCAACAACAGTTAACAAATATATACATCGCGTTTTTAATCGTTAAAGTATTTCATACAATTGCATTCATCACTTATTAACTGCAGCACTTAGCAGCTACATTAATTCATACCGCCGCACCACGTAATACGGATAAACTTGATTTAAATTCTTTAATCCGCGAGATATAACGAAAATATATCTACATTAAGGCCATTAAGCCCGCTCAAAGTAGACAATTAGTCATCGTAATCCTATTTATGTAGGATATTTAATGGGATCGACATTCAATATTAACTTAGTTAGTTACATGATTGTTTATTACTGTTATTTACGTGAAATAGAAGATATATTCTATACAACGTCCTTTTTAAATCAAGTAGGTATAGCTTTCGAAATTTAATTCTATTTTTTCATTCCGTAAAACGTCGGGCCGTTGTTAAAACGATTTTAAATAAGTTAAGTATTATATTTCGCGTTTAAAACAGTTTAAAGTGTTTTATTTAAATGTGTACTACCCGCGTAAAGTACAGACAATATTTATATAGCATTACTTATGTTTAATTGGAAGTGGTATTCCAATTAAACAAAAACCTTAACATAACACTTTTCTCTGTATCGGTATGGAATGGCAAGTATATAGCGCAGTACAGCTGGCGACCGGAGCGATGTAAATGAGGTAGCCACGGGTAGATGGGGTCTGAGGGTCAACTCATCACAAATTCCCCGTCCGACACGGTAATGGAATATCTATGTGAGCGTCGCAGCCGCTGACGTGATCGATCTATATTTTATTTTCGTAAATTGCATCAAATGATGACCAGCGAACCCTCGTCAAGTGGAATCTGAGCCGAAACCTTCGGGGATTACCACTGAATATTTAGATAATGCAATGGAGGTGTTATGAGGGATGTTACGTGCATGAATTTAAATAAATTAAGAAGTATTGGTGCTTAAGTAGAGGTCTATACTGTCGTCTGTTTACCACAATATGATTTTGGCCCTTTACGAGAAATTGAAAATTAATTGAAATAATTCACGACTCGGGCACGACTTGAACCGGTATCGTCAGCGTTCCGTGCTGTTGCTCTAATCAATTGAGCCACCGAGCCCAAACGACATCGTCGATTTTTTCAACTTATTGATACAGTATATCAATCTCTTGCGCAATGTAATTTCAACCTTTACTCGCTTATTAAGGTTCAATGTCGTATGCTTTGCAGCTTAAGAAAATCATTGATGATGAAATTACAAAATTATAACGTTTGAATACTTTAATATTTTCGCATATTATTGCACATGATGGATGAATAACGTGTGAAAAATAAGTTTTCAAAAACTATTCTTGTCAATTAATCCATTATCAATACACACAGTATTGTCTGTAATTTACATTTGTACTAAATATGTATAGGTACACAATAGTCAACGTGTGTTTAACAAGTTTGTAATTATGCCTGATACAACGTATAAAAATATTGCCGCACGACTATGTGGGGTAGAGGTGCCCGACAAGGTAAAAAAACTAATATAGTTATAACACTTTACCTCTCTCTTATTATTTATTAGGTCCTTAAAATAATGTTACTTCTCTCGTTTCCCAAGCAAAAGAGCTTAGGAGATAACGTGTGTGAGATATGGCTCCTTATGTATGATGGAGTGGTCGACATGAGAGCATAAAAAATTCACGACTTCTGTAAACGAGGTCGTATAAAAATATGGTTTGGATGAGTATCCTCACTCTGATAGTGACAATAACTTTATAAATCTTAATCGACGGTAAAGACACCCTAGGAAACACACACAAATACACATGTGAAGGTAACCTAAGTTTATTAACACAAGGGTATAATGAACGAAACTTAATAGCATCGACAGTGTAACTCCCAAACTAATACTACCCGAAAGGATACAATTACAATTATGAAACTAACCGCTTGTATAAACATTTATACTTACTCTTGTTAAATAAATCTACGTATCTGTAAATATATATTTTTACTGGAATTCTATATTGAGATGTTTGCCAAAAAACGCAATTTCCTATTAAACATAGGTGGTACGTACAAATAAATCCAATAATCTACAAAATTGTACATACAAATTGTGATTTCACTCTTATCGTAAAAGTACTATTATATCTACAGATATGTTTAAAGACTGGGTATTCTTATTTACTAGAGTGATTGATGCGTAACTGAACATTGGTGTTATGTAGGGCTAATTATGATCGGATCAAATCTTTTTATAATTCTCCTTAACACGTTGTACATAATCTGGAAATCTGTATTTAAATGGGTCACGAACCACCGTCGTCAGACGAAAAAGCCATCAACAATAACCTAGTTTCGTTTTCAGTCTGCATTTCCAAATATCCAATGCTATAAATCGAAATATGGTACATGGATGGAGTCCTACCCACCTTGTGAGTGATCCCCGTGCTTGTCTGTTCTCTTCTATCATAAAAAAATATAAAAGTCATTCTTTACTAACGTGCTGCTACGATGGAGCGGATTATTATATGCATAAAGTAGGTGCTAGGTGCCACTTCGCGGTCGCCATCTTGCCGGCCTCGCTACTCCTTATACTTATTGAGCCACCATTTTTATCTCCACATAAAATGCAATAATGCAGGAAGCTTTTTAAATTATACGCGCGCTAAAGGTGGTTGCCTGTGTGCAGAATATTCTCGCGCAAACATAACCCACCCGCCTTTACTTTGTAACCTTTTAAAACTTCTATTTGTTTGTAATTTTGCCTTCTAAGGTTTTGATAAGGTTTCAGAATATATTTGTTGTCTAATTTATTACGGGTTTATTATTCTATAAGTTATGATCATTTTCGTTAGCTTAATGCAATTAATAAGTTTGTTTTGTTGTTCATTGTTGTCGCGGAAGCATTATTACGTAGTACGGACTACTTAATGTTGAATATAAAAGAAGGATTGGTTCAAATATATAATGTTAAATAAGCTCGCTAGTTTTGACACGGAAAAACCTCATAAGAAATTTAATGCCTTAACTGGAATAACATTTGGTCTTTTTATGTTGTTAATAAGTTGGCTGCGTTCCCGACATAAGAGAGTGAAAAAATGCACAACAAGTCTACGACGACTATTAGCTTTTTAATAAAGCAAATATACAATTTAAGCGCAGCGCGGAACCGAAAGTGCGAGGCGTGAATGCTTTATTCTGCTTTGTTTGGGCGTTTAAAAATAGAGTTAAATCAGGGGCGCTAACACGTCTCCGAGCGGGATTGGCGCGGAACTGTTGTTTTGTGGCGCTTTAAGCGTTTTTGCGCACTAAGCCCTCGGTCCCATATCCGAAACTATATACGTAAGCTCACTGATTGGCGTTTAAGGCACGTGAGTCAGTGACAGTCGCGCAACTGACCCTTTCACAGATCACAGTCACGTCACAGATTGGCGGCTTTGACAGTTAAACGTGAGAATACCAACATAAATATCATTAGCTAATGAAGCATCTCGTTTACAATAGTAGTCTACAAAAGTTCAATTTTAACGGTTGTCGCCTATGATATTTACGCGACAATGGTTCGGTATAAACATTTTACTTCATTCTGTGAGAGATTTTACTTCTATATATATTTCACAACATCGTGCCGTAGCGTCTCTATGAGACCGCTGCCTTAGAGTTTTTGCTCACTAATGGACGCGAACTCTTACCGCCGGCGCCGCTCGCTTGTTTACTATTAATTGCGTCTTTTGTCGCGTACAGATGGCGTCGCACTGTTGCGGTTGCACGACTCGGCAGGACAACGTTACAGATCTTTACGACTCTACAACAGACTGAACAAATTGGGGCTGCGATTTCACTTCGCTCTGCGATACTATTCAACTGATACTGCTTTCGACTGACGATATTGCCCTTTTGTTCAGCAGTTTCGTTAATAGTTTATGCTTAAAATATTGCAAATCGTACTAGTATAATTGCGATCAGTTGGATCTATGTTTGTTACTATTTTACGTCCTAAAGATGGAACTTTATTTTGATAAGTGAATAAGATTCAAATTCCAATACGTTTTACTTACCGAATTTCCAAATATGTTTTACTTATAGATACTCTTCGTATAATAATTAATTTCTAAAAGCCTTGGTGCAGTCTTATATTTAATGTAACCGTGACAAAATGGAGTATTTGTACCGGTGTTTATACCTGTAGTCAACAGAGTAAAATATTTTTGAAAAGTTTACCACAATTTCTTCGTAAATCGGAAATTTCCTAGCATAGCAAAACCGCTGGAAAATTGTTAGTAATATAGCGGGAAAATAAATTCTCTGAAAGCTAACTATTACTCCCTCCATCGAGAAGATTAGGGTCGGTGACATTTTCGCCGTTTTTCTTCATTGTTCGAACGGAGCGCAATAAGCAGTGCAGTTTTTTGACACGGCGGCCGCGTGCAGCCTTCGGCGCTGCTTTTTTGTTTCAGCGAAATAATTTTATTTATCGCCCCAGCGGTCCCCGCTTTACTCTGCGGTGTCAAACTTGCTAATTAATTTATTCACTTGATAATTTGTTCTCTGATAATGCAACCGCACTTATAGGTGTTAGTTGGGGTTGAGTTTTATGCGTTTTATGTTTGTCAAATATTTATTGCTTTATATTGGAACAATGTCTTGTTGCCGAGCATCTTATACACGGTATTTAACACTCCCAATGGGGAGTGTTAAATACCGTGACAATATTTAAAACACATATTTTAACTCTTGTTATGGTGACAGGTAGTGTTTAGTGTAGGTACCTTGTTACCTAGATGAATACATGTTTTTGACTTTAGCATATTTAGCACGAATTTAAGATGTCTGTCTACTACTACTACTTAAAAAAGATCTGATCTTAAAAACCTTATTTAAAAGGATTGTTACCGAAAATTTACCGAATATAGTTGGGGACAAAAAGTAAAGTTTTATTCACAAGCCCAATTTACATACATAGTCGGAGGCAACTTGTAAATTTTGTCGCCGTGTATAAATAACGTATTCATAACGTGTGCGAGATACGTCACAATTTAAATGTTGCCATGCGTCAAATTCGAGTGGACTGTTTCGGTATTAATAGCTATTCCGGTGACCTCCGGCGGGAGTGGCGGCCAATTTCCCAAAAGTTACGTCGACTTAGTTATTCATAAGAAAATTGAAAATGCCTTATTAAAATTTATCTTTTCTTATTAAGCGACTTTTTCGTCTGGGCTAATAATGCCTACATTTCCTGACACAGGGTAAATATATTTTAAAATTGGCAGCGTTAAACATAAAGATAAAAAAAATCTAAAAATAATAAGTAAAAAAATATAAATTTATTTAATAGCGTTTCACGAAACCCTACGCTTCTTTCAATGAACAACAAAACTGTTCAATATCGATATTCTGGCGACGGCCATAGTTTTAAAACAATACTTGCATCTGATGAATTTAAGAAGTTTAGTACGTTTGCTTGTTCCTGGCAAGATGACGCTTAAGTATCCGGAATAAAACAATGCAGGGATGAAAAGTTTACTATTGAATAAAGGATATTTACTAAGGAACAAACTTAACCGACTTTTAAAAGAGTATTCTAGTATACAACTCTAGTATTATTTCTGTATGTTTGTTTTGCTATTAGTAACAAAATGTAATGTCATGTTTTATTTATTTCTCGCCTTAGTTTAAATGGAAAAAGTACTATTTAAGTATGTAAGCATTCATTGACACTTTTGGTTTGTTTTTTTAAATATTTTTTAGCTACCAACGCTTAAACTATAGGGTATTTACTTTTATTTCAAGCCTAGTTAGTGAAAATACTGCTCGTTATAAAAACGTTACTATTGTGCACAGGTCATTGCGTCTATACAAATTTAAATTAACCCTTTATTTTCAAACATCAGCGGTTTAATAAAATATAAACAAGAACAATTGAATTTAAAAATAGAACAATTGCATGGTTAGAATTTTAATTTACTTTGTGTCGTAATTATGGTGCCTTTGTTTTTAGCGTTGTGTTTGTTTCAATTTCAGAATGTTGTCGTTATTAATATTGCAGGTTAAATGTATCGGGGCATCTGTTATCTACTGTCTACCACGGTCCCTGAAAAGAAACTGAAATATCGTGTCGCATTGAATATATCGCCCGTATTTCGTTATACCGTATAAAATTATCGAAAATACGAATACAGTAAAGATTACAAGTTATTTATTTACGATATATAGAAAAACGGAATTAAACGTTGTAGCTGGATAATGGAATAGATTCCTTCGGTAACTTTTGTTATCTGCTACTGCAAAACTTGTCTCTTGGTTCACGGGACTTTAAATATGAGCTCTTCAAAACTGATAAACAATATCTCTGATATAAGATCGTGATCAACACAAACGCCGATATTAGTAGGTTTAAAACGATTAGACGATTTTGTATATCAATTTTTAAACAAGTCTACACCTTTATTCTTACACAGCTACATATCACAGTTATCCGCTCCAAGAATCAATGTACTCAACTCCATTTGGTGACACCACCCTAACCTTAACAAGAACAAAGGACTGGTTTAACTCGACGATAAAACATAACATTAGCCAGCCGCCGCGATGGGACGCTATTTATTTTGCTCTGTGGATAATACACTACGTGTGGATTAGTGTTGGGGTGAATGCAACGTTGTGAATAACTGTTATTTTTGTGAACGGATTATGGATAAGTTTGATACTTTACTTTTTCAGAACTCTTTTGTACTGGAATGAAGGTATTTATGCTGAAGGCATATGTAGATAAAAATAATGTGCTAAAGATAAGTCTGTTATAGTCAATTTTGTAGAAAGTTGAGCAATTTCTTGAACGCTACTATTATTTTATAGTAGAGTAAGTAAGTTATTAATTGTAACATCATAAAAACATATCACTCCTCGATTGCTCGAATAATTCTTCACTCGTGATGGCGAAGAGTCAAGAACCTCTTTTCGCTTTCGTCGGCCGAACAGCCCGAAAAATAATGATATGCTGAACGCTGGCCTGAAAGCCTTACACAGTTTATCATATAAACATATTTAACAGTCTTCTATAGTAAACCTCGTACAACGTACAACTCGAATTGACACCTACGGTTATTTTTAACACTATCGCACCTAAATCACAGTGATTCTCATAAATCACACTGTCACAGCGATTTTCAGTACAGCGATAGCGGAACGTTTCCAGTTACTGTAATGGTACAAGTCGGCATAATGACGTTACGGAAAAATGGAGTCGGCGGATGGAACACCTGTCGCTAACGGGGCCTGGATTGTTTTGGCGGAACAAATTTATGTGATATCTGGCTACCGTGTGATTTTATTGCTCTCGTTTCTGTCAATGTTTTCCGCAATGACGTGTATGTTTGGCCCGTTCTATTTGGTCACGTAGCTTCGAATTGGATTCGCCAAAGTATTGCATTGAATATACGTATTGGAATAACAGGAATATAACAGTGTTGTTATATATTATATCGATGTAATTGTTAAGAATTTGACTGTTAATGTTATTTATGCGTATAAAGGATCTAATACAATGATTTTATACTAATGTGCGTCTATTTTCCTTTGATGAACCTTAATACCTATACTCACTACAAAGAATAAAAATTTACTTAAGGAGTATAAAAACAGTGTTCTTTTTAATATTATAAGTTTTATGTACCTATTTCGTCCTAACGATTAAACATTAAACAAATGTTTGTCTGTTATCAACCGAAGACAAAAGCTAAAGTGTTATTTCTTATATGTAACAGAACGCTATCTTAATGAAGTTGTTTCGAGCTTTTAAAACGGCATAACCATAGAGATTTTATTGTATTCGAGAGCATTACACCTAACGGGAAGCTTAGTAGACGCAATTATCGTTGGAAGTTAGGAACGTGAAAGGAAAACTCCAATTAATTAATGCACTGTGTCTGTTTAAGTGCTGCTTGACACGCCATGTTGACACTCGTCCGTGCCTCGGTCGAAAATGACGTTAGTTGAATAGACAATGGTTAATGGAAGAGTCACTTCGCTTTAAATTATTGATTAGTTATATTTCTAAAATAGTCGCTAATAGTGACTTATTCTGGTAGATGGCTCCCCTGTGATAGGTTCACATATAAATAAAAGTTTGAACATCAAACTAATACTAAATAATATCCTCGGCGATTGGTTAACTAAAATGTTATAGAATTGCGTTAATTTGTATTTCGAAATCTGGTTGCATACTTGATCCGGGTTTTATTGGACAAAAAATGAACATGGTAAGTTCGACATTCTGAATGGAATTCAGTAATAACGTCTTGGTGTGGTAAATCGTATAACAAGACCTCGGAGACAATAGCCGATCAGAACCACTAAACACACCACCAGCCCGCTACCCAGTGCTTTGAGGGAGCCATAGGAACTTTTACGAATAGCCCTAAGTACTATATGTATATGAAATATAGCTTAACGCGGTTAAATATAGCTGATATTGATAAAGTCGAACTTTTTGATAAAACAACTATTTCAACTTTATACAAATAAACATCGAACATTTATCGAACTATCATGAATATCGTTTTATAAAGTTACCGCGTTCAAATAAAGGTCGAAGTGCTGCAAACTTCAAATTAGCTTTACAAATTCAAATTAACTTGACGCCAATATCCGAACTTTGTTAGATGAACTACTGATTTCGTCTACTTGTTGTAGTTAGTGTTTTAATGGCCAATAGGTCACACTAGTTATAGGGTGAACTTTATTAGAAATATATATTTTTTTATATACCCAAACTCCAATTACCAATACATTGATAAGTATTTTTTTAAGAATTACAGTCTTTGACATCGTAACGCGTTTTAATTTAAATACAGTCTATAGTTTACGCGAGTAGTACACATTTAAATAAAACACTTTAACGTCTCCCCGTGACCACGGCTGCTGCAAAGCATCCGAAACGTCGGACCGAAGTTAAAAATCAATTCCAAATAAGTTTAACTAATATATCGCGTTTTAAACCGTTAAAGTGTCTTATTGAAATAATAATTCGCTTAGTCTCTAGCGTTATCAAATTTTTAGGCTGGAATCTAAGCTACATGGTCTACAATACAAGGTGACAAAAAACCAAATAAAGCTATAATCGATAACGAAAATATAGAGGAAGTGAAATGTAATGAAAATGTGTGAAAGTGTAAATAGGCTATAAAATATAATTTTATATTCGGAAAAGTTCTTAGTTGACAGATTATTTGATCTAAGGTAAGCGACACTTTTATCATCGTGTTATACAGGTAAAAATCTTTATAATTCCTTACAAGTACGTCGAATTGATCGCCAACGCCACGTACCACGCTAGACATTTATCAGATGAGTATCCGGTCTGATTGCTCCGTACACTACAAAAAATACACATTTCACATACATTTTTATCTCCATAGAAATACGTGCCCCAGTATTTGACGACGCGTCTGCCAGCTCGTAGTCGTCTCATCAAGATAATGGACACTTCAATACAAACGCGACATATCGCCTCGATGATTCTAAACAAGATTTTTTTTGAAAAAAGATTGACGATATGTTATTAACCTGAATGCACTATCAAGGTTCTTGCCTGCATTATGATCTGTGCTGTGCAGACAAACGACGTAGCAGTTCTTAATCTTACTAATGTTTTATACGCGAAAGAGATTTTCGACATTTACGCTGGAATTACGAAAAACTTAGAATTCTATTTCGTAGACTTAGCATGATCATACGTTTTATGGTAGATACGAAAAAGTTAAAATAAATTACTTTTCAAGCGATTTTTTTCATACAAACTGCCCTTTTGTATCCAGTTGTCATGACATTAAGTCTGTATTAAAAATAATAGAAAATACACCAAAAAACAAACAACTAAATTGGAAATGACATTAATGCTCTGAAATGTTAACTACCTATTGCTAGACAAAGGATGTTTTTTGATATATTTTATTCCATAGCAATTACTACAGATCGAATGTTTTATGTCATGTTATTTAATGAAATGCCAAATACAACATAAGAGTATCTATGGCTATTTTAATACTCGAAGAAGTAAATCTTTGTAAGAAGTTAAGTTAAACTTTAAGTATACAAATTGCCTTGTACATGATAAAGAGCATTGGATTAAACTCAACGAATGGTGTTTATTATTACGAGTGTTGTGGCTTGTCGGATTATGTGCTTCCTAATGATGTGCTTGGTTCTAAGGACTCGGATATGAGTAACGCGGGAGCGTTTATATCAACCGCTATGGAGGAATCGTAAATCATTATTCTACAAACATATAAAACAAATTTAACGGTATAATACTGAAAATATATAAATTCCAGAGCGAAATTTTATTCGATTCAGATCCTTAAATGTGTTTTATGTAAATGTGTAGTCGCGTAACATACATACGATACTTAGCAACTTTTTAAATATAAAAAAAATACCTACTGTTTGAAGAATACTACTCGACTTAGAGAAAACTATATAATATACTGGTGCATTCAAATTATTCATAATTATTTGTGTTAATCTCTAACAAAAGCATTGTACAAAATGTCATTTTCAACTAAGCGTTCCATTACGATGAGGTGGAATATCAGTTCCATTTTCCGCTTCTCCACGTCTAATATACTCTCAACCCTAATTTGCCTCAAGAGCTTTATGTGTGGAGTATGCGAGGCACAAAGGCTACGAAAGAAACGTTCTATTACTTATAAGTAATGCTTAATGAGATTACTTAGTAAGAAATGTGAATGGAATATAAGTTTTGTTTAGGTCTTTAAATAAAATAAAATAAACCCTTATACAATAAGGCCATGTAACATTTTAAATCTTTTACCAACAATCTGAAAACTATTTGAATGTGGAAATGTTTTCACATTTTATTTAATACTGTTGTTAACGAAACTCTTAAATGAGGAAAATATGTAAAATTGTGGTGAGTATAGTTTAATAATATGCATTTTCTTTTGTAGAAGAACTTCAATAAGACTCGTAAAGGTATCCAGTTGTGTTAATTACTCTGGAGAATTTCATATTTGTTTTATATAGTACTTGCGTCGTAGTAGGCGATTCGGTGCTACGAATCGTAGACCTGCTACGTCGCGTAGTGACAACCTTCCACTTTAAAATAGACTACTTAAACATGTTTTCTTTGAATCGTTTTCGTTAATTATAGAGATGTTGTGTTATTATTAAAGAACTGTAGTATATATATGTGTCTGTTCTGTATATATCTATACTCTATACTAATACATAAAGCTGAGTTTAAAAAAGTTTGTTTGTATATTTGACGCGCTAATCTCAAGAGTGATTTTTTTTTTAAAGCATCGAGGAAGGCTATAATATATCACATTACGACTAATAGGTGCAAAGAAACAGCGGGAAATTTGAAAAAAAAGGGGAAAATTATTACGTAAAAATATGTATGAAAGAACGATTACTCTTTAAAGGATCTTAAGAAAATGTCGTGACACTATATAACGATGGGACGCGCCCAATGTCGTGGGTAACAGCTTAAATGTATAAAGATGAAGAGGGGGTTTTTTAAAAACAAATTTGGATACCCAAAATATGAACCAAGTACCTGACACAGCAGTGCAGTGCACAGCAGTACATATAAAGTAACTCAATGGGTCAATATGATTAATAGTTTTAAAGATTAAAAACTAATAGAAATAATCAGTATGAATAAATAATTAGAACTTCAATTGAATAAATGAAAACATATGTTCTATTGAAGGAAAAATACTCACCCGAAACACAGGCTAATTAGTCTACGCGTCGACAATCAACAAAGTAATGTCAAGTAAATTACCTCTTCACACGCGACTTACGCAGTTTGAGTTATGGCAGCTTATGAGATGGGCGGATCTGATTATTATTAATTCCTACGAATGTTAATCTTGTCCAATTCACTAAAACATGCTGCAATTACTTGATAATAATCGTAAGAGATTTTGTAGACATTAGTAATTAAGTGAGGTTGTCAATGGCGGTAGTTGTAGATTATATGAATTTGCTTTAATATATAGTTTAATGTTAATTAAAAAATATTATTAGCAAACACTTCGGGTGCTATAATTGGAAGAACCGGCATCCACAGCGTTCCGTACTCTTGTTCTAACTACGAAATACATGTAAAAAAAATAATATTTTTAAACCTTAGGTTACAACATTTTTTTAAGTCCAGATCATTAATTTTTATATGGTTTTTCATTTGTTATTTGGAATTAATAAAGTAGAACTAATTTGACTTATTAATTATTTAATCATACGTAATTGTACTGTGTGTGTAAATATTTAAAATACTTTTCAAAGTACTTTTTCAGAATTCTTAACCAATCAATACCTGCCATGCTCTGCGTCGGCCGAAATGCGAAGATGCATTACTGGTTATATTAACTTATCTCGGAAGGGTAAACGATGCAATCATGTCTATGAACAGTAAACAACGTTATCGCCCGTCATTTCTGTCATGTCACATGTCTCGTTGATAGCTGGACGTATGGTAATGATGCAAATATCTTGTAAATGTAGGGTGACCATACATTTACATAATTACATATTACCTTAGATACCAAGTGATGGCTATAGAAAAATTGTGTAATAATAAAATAAATGGCTCGGGTATTTCCCTTTCGAATAAGTGTTTATCTGATTTCTTCTATCATGACAAATCTATTTTTTTTTCGTATTTATGCACATGTCATGACAGTAATGGTGCATCTGGTCAAAAATATTTTATTAAATAGGAGAATAAAATGTCCTTTTTTTATATTTTTATTTATCTTATTTCACAGCTTAGGTAGTGCGTTTTGTAGAATTAATTGACATTGACAGGTCTCCTATGTCTATGCATAAATAAGTTCTCACCAAATATGTTTGAAGCTTTACGCACATCTCGTTGCGTAGGTTGTAAAAGATTTTATTAAAAAAAGAATGAAGAAGACATTGCATACAAGAAGATACGGTTCACGTCGTATGAGAACAAGTAGATACGTTGACGAGTTCTTTGATAGGTTGTAAAAGTTTTATTAACTCATCATAGTGACGATACGAACACACGGTTTCTTATTTGATTCGCAAGGTGGCGTTGAAGTATACAGTTGTTTCATTCTGTTATTCTAGAATTTTTCAAATCTAAAGTTTTCTTTATTTATATTGTATGTTACTGTATTTTTCTTTTTGGACCCAATTTATTATTTGGTTTAGCCTGTGGCCCAATTTATAATTAAGATAAGATTAATCCACTTTTGTTAGTATTTTTGATTCTATTCCGTGTACGATGAAGAATTGCCAATTCCCAAAACGTAGACAGGAGTTGTAGATAGGCATCTGCTCTCCTCAAAGACGAGACTATTAATATTTTTGGACTAAAGCGTAGATATACGTCTGGGAATTATCCGACTGTTCTCTATACGTGATCAGAATTGGCACAGTTTACTCACAAACAGTTGTGTGAAAATATTAAGCTGTGTCCATTATAAGCCGCAATTTACTGCATGTTTGGCTTCCGTGCATTAAATTGTTCTTTAACTTGTTTAAATATTAATAAGGTTACGTGACCTCCTATTGTATATATAATTTAAATATCGTCGTATTGTTTTAGTAATAGTCCTGTTAGGAAAAATCATTATCTGTATTTTATGACCGATTTAATCTAATTTTAAGATGTAACGTGTGCCTTTGTGTTTCGCTAAGTACATAAGACCCTAATTTCCTATGTAAGTCTTTATGTAGTTGTTAAAAAAGTGACATCTGTGACAACATGACAATTTTAAAACGCATTGTTTAGTTAAAGCAGTTTCCCACCAGTAAAGACTGTGGTGAAATGACGGTTCCTGAGGCCGGACACGTACTGTTATAAAGAAGTGGCAGCGAGCCCGTATAACATTATAATAGTTTTATCGTATTATTGGGCGTCTACAAATTGTGTTAACTTTTGTGGCTATGTGTCATTCAAGCACTTGCTTAGTGTTTTAATTCAGAGAATTCATTTTAACAGGTTTATAGGGGACCGATTACGTAAAGTATAGGCTAATAAAGAGTAAGATCAAATCCAATCAAAATGGAGCGAAACAAATTTCTGTGTCATATTCACTGATTGATTATATTTATCGGCAAGGTGTTGATCAAACCACCAGAGACGGTAAAGTATAGATATGTGTTGACAAAATGTCACGACATGGACGGCACCGAACGCTATCGTTACTCTTCCAAGTGTTGTCTGTAATTAACGCAAGTAAAACACATTAAATAAATGTTCCACAAGTTCAGTCGTCTCCCTTTAAATTGAAGTATAGTTAATACAAAAGTTCTTATATTCTTGTATTGGAAAACAGGTAATCCAGTTACAAGGCAATCATATCTATGTGTCGATATTATAACAAACAAATGTTAATAGAATGTTTAATAAATCAAAACAAAGTATAATATCCGAATTCGGGAGTTTCACCTTTAAGAATGCTACGTTTAACGTGATTTTTTTCTTACGATTCCAACAACGCTCCCGGGAGCATGATAGATTGTAAAAACAGAACTTAAAAGAATAACCGAGAACGCCTAAAGGATTTAACATAAAAGGAACTTAACAATTTACCTGAAAATCTTAGTCAGGTCGTTTACCTTCCGACGCCGGGCTTTTTACGGAACCCGCAATTTTTAGAGATAGGTATTTTAAATTGTCTGCTCCCTAGAGGCTTTCGCTATTAAAGAGAGTGCAGACAGAGGTCTATCTCGGTATATGAATAAACTGGAGGCTGCTTGCTGGATTAATAATTCCCTATATTCAGTAATAATGTGAGCCATTGTTATCATTACACTGTAATCGTATTTAATATTTCAATTAATTTTTAGTAATAAAGATTAATTGGACCTGCTCATATATTTCGTTATAATTGACTCAATTAATTATAATTTTAGTAATTAAACAAATATAAAACGGTGTTATGTAACATGACACTGTTACGTAATAATATGTTTGGTATATGGATGAAATATATGTTTGAATACAACTTAAATGTGAATTTTCGTAGGACGAAGATTTAGACCTTGGCACAAATAGATAGAGTCATTCATAGTTGCATAGTTCCAAAAAATCTTCATCTTAAAGCGAAGTTAATAAACTAGCTCTTGTACTTAAAACTCTCCCGTTTGTAAAATATATTGGCCTTCTAACAAGCTTTTTATGAATAAGCGGAGTTTTTAACCAAAATAAATAGCTGCAGCGCACCGTCCTAACTTACCTAATGCTTTAACGTAACAAGTTGAACGCAAACAGCGCTGTCGCATAATCCCATCGTGTTCCGACCAAAAAGTTGGCTGCGATAAAACATAGGGAATTTAGTTTTGTTCTCCACGTCAACAGCAAGAGGTCTGGACCTTGTTTCGCGCAATAAGCACCCCTCCAGACATTATTCTCTTGTCAACGAAAACTAACAGCGTTTTTGTTGGCCTGCGCGAACTTTCTACGCCATTGTCTGTGATTTTGTTCAATTGTTTTGTTCGATGAACTGTTTCGATGTGTTTTTGGCCGAAGTTAGAGTTGAACTTGAGTTGCAGAACGTTCTTGGACTTATTAGGTTCGAGTCTAGGCAATCTTTATTGAAATTACTCATATACCTGATAAATTGCTTGCTTGAGTCAAAAGGTGCCTGGCACGATTAAGCACAGTGAGGTCCTGGCTTCGATTTCCAGGATAATAGTAAATTGTTTATTTAGGACAGGGCGCACCAACGAGAAGTTGGTGTAGTTACACCAACTGTACCTTGTTAAGAAAATCAATCAGTGAAAAAGACACAGGAATGTGTTCGCCCCATACTGATGAGTATGTCATAAATACAATTTCTTTTTACTTTATCCCAGCTTACTAATCTTTGCTGTTTTTTGTCAAGATAAGGTTTGAATTTGTTAAAAACCACCACATATTTACTTCGAAGATATTCAAATTCACACTGATTTTTAATTTTCGAACATGATTTATGAATGTATTAACTTCGCTAGTATATTGTTGCAGCAGGTGTATGGATAACGTTATTTAGTACAGAGCACGCTAATCAAACTCGCTCTTATCGTATAATTCGCAGAATTGTTCGACTAAATCCTTTACTGGGAACTACAAATACCCTATAAATTAGCTAACTTCTAACTATCCAGGTGCAGACGAAGATTGCGGATTAGCTGACTTAACCATAAAATAAATTATACCTCGAAAAGGGTAAGAGATTTCATGATGGATGGCTTTCCTCAGTGGAGACCCATATTTTTAAATCGATCGCAAAATAAATTTAAAAAATGGCATTATTGACAGATGGTAATTGAAATAAACAGGAATAACTTATTACAATGCATAAGAAAATGTTTCTATTAATACCATAGGTACGTATAAGTCACGTAGCGATAAATATTATATACGAGCGATCATTTAATAAATAATAATAAATAATAAAGCGATAAAGCACCAGGCACAGATAATATTGCAATTTCGGACATAAAACTAATAGGAGATTATGTTTCTCCAGCCATATCTCATTTAATTAATCGTAGTGTTACCACAGGGTTGTATCCGGATGCTTTAAAAATAGGCTGTGTAAGACCTGTGCACAAGAAAGGTAAACGCGATGATTTCGATAACTATCGCCCAATCACTTTACTCTCCTCAATCGATAAAATTGTAGAAAAGTATGTGTGTAAGCAAATACATCGTTTCTATAAAAAACATGAAGTAATAAGCCCAAATCAATTTGGATTTCAATCAGGAAAGAGTACAGCGGGTCTCTTGTCTAAATTTACGGATGAAGTCAATTGTCACCTTAATGAAAAAAGGTACGTGTTGGCCTTATTTATCGATTTTTCGCGCGCTTTTGACACTTTAATGCACGACCAGCTGGTATATAGGCTTGATAAGTGTGGAGTTCGTGGCCCACTACTCAGATGGTGCCAAAACTATCTGACAAATCGTACATTCTCTGTAAAAGTGGATAACACCTACAGTCGGCCCATGCTTGTAACTGAAGGCACAGCACAAGGTTCGGTGTTAGGACCTCTTCATTTTCTGTCCTATGTCAACGACATTGCCAACAGCACATGCTATCAGTTTGCAGATGACACTTGCCTTGTTATCGGAGATAAAAATCCACAAACGGCCCTGGATCTTCTACAGTCTGATTTGGATGCACTAGCAAAATGGTGTCACGATGCCGGCCTTGTCATTAACACAAGCAAAACTAAATTATTAGTCATAAAATCGCCATATGTCAAACGCTTACCAATAAAAGATCTAGTGGCACACGGGCATACCTGCTTACACGCTGGCAGCACGGCTGTATGTTCCTGCCCAGGGATTGAGACAGTGGATAGACAAACATACCTTGGACTTGTTATTGACAGTAAATTTCATTGGAGTGACCATATTGAGCGTGTTTGTACCAAGCTTAGACAGTTTCTGGCAAATATCACCATCCTCAATAACCGTATCCCGTTTAAAGTTAAATTAATGCTGTATAACGCTCTTGCGGAGTCTCACATTCAATACGGCCTCAGTAGTTATGGGCGAAGTTACAATACATATCTCAACCTCATTCGTAACTTACAAGTAAGGATACTTAAAACTATAGTCCCTAACAAAATTAAAAAGCAATTCCAGGACGACCCTTGTGGGCTTTTTAAACACTGTAAAGTTTTACCAATACACATGCAAGTTCAATACACTTTACTTAAGGAAAATTTTTTTAATGAATCTTTACGTATCCCGATTGTTCACCCTGTATACACTCGAGCCATTAACAAAAACCGGTTGTGCACGTCGCGCGCAATAAACGCGTACGGTGAGCGCACAACCAGATACCTAATACCTCGGCTTATCAATAACCTGCCGTCCAATTTGGTAGGTAGTATAAACCAAAATAATTTCAAATGTAAGCTAAAGGATCATTTCCTTAAGTTATTTTAGCGTTATTGTTTTCTTCTCTTATTGCATGCTTAGACAAGATAGTAGATTGCTAGTTATCTTGTATATTTATTAAATAAACTTAGCTAATTAGATGTTAAGTAAACTCACGATGGCATCAGTTTAAACCTTAGTGGTTTTTTATTGCTATCAATATATAAATAAATGTATTGTTATGATGATATGATAAATAAATAAAAAAAAATAAAAAAATTTGAAAATTCTCTATCGTCAAGCAACGTCTTCATATTTAACGCTTTTTACGAATTGGATTTATAACTTACCCCGAGCATTAGAATTGGGTAGATTCTCTAGCAAGTTATAGAACTTATCAGCTTACAACAGCGGGGTTCCTAGCCATATTTTAACGAACACACCTCAATTTGCATAATTAACTAAGTTTCATCTAAACAGCGTAGTTATTATAACTTAATGTGTTCGAAATATTACCTTTAATAATATCTTTGAAGAGTTTTTTCATGTTGTAAACTTGATATGAGATTAGTTATCCCCTAAAGCACTTTACTATTGGCTTGTGACAAATATCACTTGTCCACATGTAGGCTCTACACATATGGTTGAAGTGCAAGTAAACTCGGCTCCCAAAGTAGTACTTCGGAGCTCACTAAGTGGTGTCTAACTGGATCCGTTTATTCAGGGGTAATCACCGTAAAACGCCCGGTACTTGGGCCAATTTAAAATTCAGCTATGTCACTCTTAACTTATCTGCGAACTTCGAAACAAACTACCAAACAAAATTCCGCCGCCACGACACAGAATGAGCGAACTTTCCCCGCGATTTATGATCTCCTGAAAAATATATTTAAATACGAGGTTGATATACCGCGCGGGGCGTGGCTTGGCGATGTTTCAAGAATGTAGAGCGACGTGGAGTAGCCACGGAAGTCTGGAACGATGCAAAAACTGCTATTTCCTGAGCTCAGCTAATTTAAAGCCGCCTCTACTTACACAGAGTCCTACCGTAGTTATTAAGTTTATGCTGTGGTCGATATAGATGGCGCTGAATCCAAATATCAGCTCCCGAAGATTAGTACTTTTTACACAGATTCGAGCGAATGTAAAATGTCCTTGTAACTATATCGTAAAAGTTAGCAATTTAAAAATGTTCTGAAATAACGTTGAAATTTTTATCATAGCCGTCCTATATCTCTTGATCTCTCAGAGGATGAAAGGGTGACTAATCTTCTGCTATTATGCAAATTAAATGTACGCTTTCAAACATTTTCTCGTTGAAATAACGTTTCTGACCCTTGGAAAATACTTAATTTTGTATAGCTGTGTTTGTACGTAGACTTAAATATACTCGTACTGTATACCTCAAATAATAAATAAATTCACATAAAATTAATTATTTAAGTATAATTTAAAAATCGAAAATAAATTGAAAAAATTTTCAACTCGACCAGGACTTGAACCGGCATCGTCAGCGTTCCGTGCTGTTGCTCTACCAACTGAGCTACCGAGTCCTACACCTCATCGTCGAATTTTTTCAACTTATTGATACATGCACCTCTCGCGCAATGTATTTTTAATTTTTTTCAATAACATGTGAACAATATTAATGTTTTCAAAAATTAAGTATAAAACAAAGTTTACTACAGAATATTTTAATTAATAAAATTATTAATATTGGACTTCATCATATAATTATAAATAATAAAATATAGTTAAAATTCTAAAACCTAACAAGATCAAAACTTGTATTAATCAAGTAAATTGAAAAGAGTCGTTCTTTCAATATTAAACAGTTACATTAATTGGTAAAAGCATTAGGCGCGTAACATTCTGTTTGCGTTATAACAAATTATTTAAATTGTTGCTCTTTAATTTGTCTAATTGATGTATAACGCATGTTAATTGTTATCACACATTGTTTTAACAATTAACGGTTTAATTTGCAATTTTGTCTATTTGCTTTAACCTCCATTAGCATATAAATTGAATTTTATAGTGGGATGGCGAAATTATTGAGATGTACTTCAACTTGTGTTGATCCATTTTACACTTCAATAGGGTGCAGAAGAGGCCGTAAATGTTTGATTTATCTATACTAATATATAAAGCTGAAGAGTTTCTTTGAACGCGCTAATCTTAGAAATTATTGATTCGAATTGAAAAATATGTTTCTGTTAGTTACAGCATTCATCGAAAAGGCTATATGCGTGTTATAAGGCAAATGCTTAAAATTTATGAAAATAAAGAACTGAAATAATGTACTGTAATATTAGTTTATTATTGTAAATTTATGTTGCTGTCTGAAAAAACGTATTTCTATTCTATTCTAAATGATTTTGTCGATGATTAGTTTTAAAATAGCGATGTAGGTACAACAGATAATATCACGAGAATAAATGTGTTTGAACCTAACTGCTTTAAGGTTCGTTCTTGCTTATTATTGGCATGATTCAACATCTTGTACTACTAGTCTATAGGCAACTAATGGAAAAACTGCTTAAAACCACTCGCGGCCCGGGCTACGGGCAAACAACCTGTCACTCTCAGTACACAGAAGTCGGCGAGTAGATTATTTAGCCGGTTCATTAATTTTTCCCATCACAAAGGGGACAATGCCGCGAAAGAAGTCCCCAGCGGACCCTTGGCCCTTAAACTAGTGTCTGAAACAGTTCCCGGTTTTTGCCGGGCTCGTCGCGAGACAAAGGCGGGTGTGTTAACGACTCATAAATCATTCCCTGATTAATGAATGGGCTTGCGATCATATCACGTGATATGTGTCACAATGATATTTAGGAAAACAACGACATAACCTACTTCTTATAACTATGGTGAAGCTAAGCTTAGACTTTATCAGTCGTTCCGAGACTAGTAAAGGCCAACAGACAATTCGACAAAATAATTCTCTTTGCCTTTTTCATTTACATTTTAAATATTTTCTGTCTTTCGATAAAAACAATAAAAATAAACGTATAACAAGTATAATAAGCTCGAGAAGTCCTAAGTTTGAATCTCGGAAAATTGTTTCAAACGAGCAGGATACAGACATCGATCTACCGTCGTTGTAAATACAATCAAGATCAATGAAACGATTGCAGAAATGTGTTCCTTGCTGGAAAACCGGATTCCACGGTTGAATCCACAATATATAACGAAAGATTTTTATTTTATGTAATTATAAACATATTCTACCATTACAGAACAATATCCATTGCGTAGATAATATATATAGTAAGTACTATCTTACTCAGTTTTATCTCGCAAACTATAGTATAGGGTGTTAATGTCGAACGTAAGTTTGAAACAAGAAGGCAAAAGTTGGAGCAACATATCGCAACTTCTGCTCTGACTGGGTGACCTACCCGAAGGTATTGGAGCAAATGTTCTTTTAACTCGTAATGAATCGCTGGCTCCTAAGAAAGTTTGCAAGGACAACGCTTCGTGTACTGATGTAGCTGTTATCTTGTGAAGAATTTCAAATGATATCATTTTTATTTCACTAATACAGTATCATCCTTCCTAATATCAAAACTGCGAAAGTAACCCTGTCTGTCTGTCTGTTACTCTTTCACGCCAAAACTACTGAATGGATTTAAATAAAATTTGGTACACAGGTACACTAAAACAGGAACATATGTTGCACTGTGTTAGTTATATGTTCACTAACGAAATTGATTTGACAAAAATCAAAATTGTATTATTATTTTAGTAAGTGTAATATGATTTTTTATGTTATTGAACACCCTTAATTGGTTTACATACTGCGAAGTGAAGAAAGCGCGTGGGATGTGCATACATGACTTAAAAGGGTCAATTAACCTAACAAAACATTGAACAGATTTAATCATAGTTCCAAGATTTTAATGTGTCACTGAAAGTATTGAATTTCACTTTCACCTACTTTGATGTTGTTTAGTCTCTACTAGTACCTACTGGGAATACAATATACTTTATTCTCTATAAAATTATAAAAAAATCGTCAAATAAAAAAATGTTTGTCTATCTGTTCGTCGACTACAGAGTGTTCAAACGAGTAACATAACTGAGAAGAACACCCAAGAAACTCAGTCTAGCTTTTTTCAACATGTTTTATAAACTTATATATTATTGTGAATTTATTAACCTAAGGAGCAATTCATGTCACTGCCAGGCAGCCTTGTCATTAAATAAATCTTTTAACCAATAAAACGCCTTTTGAGACAATCTAAATTTTATGACTATATTATTTACTATCAGACTTATTTATATAATACCAGGAAACGAAACAAAAAAATGACTCTTCGATATGTCTTGATTGATGATTGGTTATCATTAAAAAGAGGCAAAAAGATAAACTAATATCATTACAAACTTATCGACAATTGTGCAAGTATAGTAACAATTACGTTAGCTATCTCTAATCATATTAATTATATAAACAGAGTCGAATTCAACCGGCCTGCCACGGAATTAAGTGACAAACAGTTGTAAAGGTGAGCGGATATTCCCAATTTCCCGTTTCCGCGTCTGTCGCGGAGCTTGGTCGGCTCGCCCACTGTTCACCTTTAATCATACCTGTTTTAGCGGGAACATCTAGGAAATAAGAAATATAGGTAAACTACATAAACGTCCAAGCTGGAATTTACAATTTCAGTGTACTGAAGCCATTCAAATATATTTTTGATAAAAAAGTTACATTTAAATAAAACCATTCTGACGGTTCCAAACGCAAAATATATTGGTTATCTTATTTACAATTTATTTTTACTACGGCCCCAAGTGACATCAATTGAGGGTAATTACTATATTTTACGTTTTAACCGTTAAAAGTGTTTTATTTAAATGTGTACTACTAGTATAAACTACAGACAATATTTAGGAATAAAGTACTACTAGTGTTAAAAACTGACTAACTATAAAAATTCGGGCGACACCGTACCGTACTGACCGTAATGACAAACTTTTCCGAGTTTTTCACCAGTTTTGTTACCTGAATATTGTAGCCATTTACTTATATAACCAACAATTAGCAAAGAACAAATCTTAAGTATTTCTCAAGCGTTGAAAATAACGAAAGATTTCTCGAAAACAATTCACCGGATTTTTTTCCAGGAAACATTATAATGACAGTGGCATCCAAATTGTTATATTTCACTGGAGACGCCGCTTTGTTTTGAGATTTATTATAATATTTCAGAGGAATGGACTCGCCGGGGGACCTTTCAACTTTGTGACGTAAATATTAAGCAAATCCCTTTTCGACCTTCACGTGGGAAGGATTAATTTGACACGTGTCTAGTTGGATATTTTCAAATTTCCCTTTGGAGCCATGCCCTAGATAACAGAATGTGGGGCGTTCGTTTGACGAGAGCAGATAAATAAATTAAAATTTTACAAAATACGACCAGCCAATCCCGTAATACATCTGTGAAAAATGTACATCGTAAATGCACGTTGCTAGGCAACCGAAACTAATGCTCAGTCTTACATAAACTACGAGTTTGATGTGTGAAATCCCGTTCCCCCTCGTGGGGCATGGGGCGAACACATTTCTGTGTCCGTTTCACTGATCGGTTTTATTTACAAACAAGTAGTTGATCAGACTTCTGTGCCCTGCCTCGACCAAAACATTTTACTGGTTCCCCTGGATTCGAACCGAGGATCTCTCACGCTTAACGCAATGCTAGGCAACACGTTTAACCATTTAGCTACAGAGGCGGTCAACCAGTTTATCTTCGAGTTTGATAGTTAACGAAAAGGTCAGAAGCAGTTGCATACACTTCTATTCTAATGTTCAGATAAGTAGGAGTTGTAGGAATTCGATACTAATTTTACACAGATGAAGAGTTTATTTGTGCGTACAAAACGCTGCTAACTACTGGTTTGAATTAAAAAATCTTTTTGAAGTTGTTCTTTTTGTGTTTTGCGTTGGGTGGGTTTCCGTTGCGTACGCCACAAACACGGCTCAAGATACCCAAAAATGCATCAAATGATTCCACTTTTTATGATCTAACAGATTGTCCAAGACAGAATAACTTTACAGATTAACTTACAAGAGCGACGGGACGCCGACGACGTCGTAGGTAGCAACCAAATTTTGTTACTCAAAATAACTATTCTACGCAGACGAAGTCGCCGAAAGGCTAATTATTTCATAAGGATCAAATTACTATTTTATTTCAAAGGATCAATTATTTCATAATGAAATATCTAACAGCATTAAATTAGAACTATCTAAGTTTATAGGAAACATACTACGTCCTTAATCGTTTGAAAATGTAGCGATTTATCCAACCGGCACCTATTTTGTAGTGGACACTCATTTTTATTAAGACACACCCTCGATGGAGGTGGTCACGCGATCTCTACATAGTGTTAATTGACGCTCTATTTTATGGTCAGTCGTCGCTCTGTTGCATGAATACTTTATGTGTAATATTAGCTAAAACATGGCCACATGCACCACACTTCGCTGTACTTAAACACCCTTTTAATTTTTTACCCTCCACCTCGCAAGACTTATTTTTATTATTATTCATTTTGTTAAGTTTTATATTTATGACCTAGTGCTGTATACATCTTTTATTCCATCTAACATAATAATATATATTAATAAGTGATGTTCTGATCTGTTGATGCATCTTTGAATAAATAAATATAAACATCATAGGTAAATAAATAAATGGTCGTTCCTCGTTTTTACGTGTCAAAATATTCTAGGAATATCCATATTTTATAAAGCCTGCAGTTACTTAAAATCTAGACGCCAGTACAAGTCTCGATCTAGAATTGTCGGTTGCTCGTTTCGTTACAATATTTCATCTGTGAAGTGTGCATATTATTATCTTATGTCTCATAACTATTATAAAGTAAGACGGAGATAACTCTTCGTAAAGCAGTGTTAAATTAATACGAATCCAATGGTTCCACAGTACCGGAACATACATTTAAACTTTTACAGTGTCGTTATGCTTTATTCCAGCTAAACTTTCCAGCCGTTTCGACTCGTCTTTACTTGCTAACTGTTATTATTTAATTTTGTTGCAGTTGCTACAGATAAAGCTTGCTTTACGAAGCGCTCATGAGCGTGTAACTGCAGACTTAGTACTGTGTTATGTGTTATCTGTGTCGGAATGTGTTTATGGTTTTATTTGTCTCATCTAGATATATATATTTAAGACTTTTTAACACATTCGTGATAAAATTAAATGTAAAGGATGTAGACAACCTACATCTTTTATGTTTTCTATCTCTATCTTGCATGTTTTTATTTTTTTAATAAAACGTTAACTCTTTGTTTCTTATAAAACATATACTTATAAGTATGTTGTAAGAAATTGAATTTGAAAATTTACCTCTTTAATATTTAAAAAAATCTTTACCGTTTGTTTAAAAGTCTAAACTTTGTAAGGATTCTATCAAATTATATTTTTCATAGAAAGTCCGTGTAAAAGTTAACAAGCAATCGACAAATACTAGACTCTCTACTACTAGATACTCATAGCGTATAACGCTCAATAAACTTTTATACCTTCCGAGGAAAAAAAGCGAACGGAAATGAAGCTGCTTCAGCAAAAAGTTCGCGTTTAAACTGTTATTTCTTCCTCACGGTAAGTTAAATTAATCGGCGAATAAAAAATTAACGTTCTTTTAGACAGAGGAAAGCTAAAGTTCCCGGTTTAAACTGTGGAAATATGTACTCCGCCAGTAGTTTGCGTTTTATGGTAGTAAAGAGTTTTACAATATGAAATCATTTTTCTCATACGCTCCCTCTTAAGCTTATTACAATGCTCTCGGTGGATGAAAATTTTAATGCACACGTCATATAATTTCCCACTACGTTTTGATGTCATTCATAAACTTTAGCTTATCATATTGCGCTCGGAAAATGGAAGTGGAAAGCAGGTTGACCTTTGTGTGAATGTAGGTAAAGGTCATTGTAAAGTTTAAGAACGTTCTGAAATATTTTTAAATTTAACGTAAAATAAAAACACTCTGTTAGTCTGTTACAAGTATTGTTTTTGTAGTTTTACGAGATATGTTTTTAGATTATTGCAGTTACAAAAAAAAAGATTTTTAATAACGACAGGATGATTTTAACTTCAGGTTTTTCTTTTTAATTACGAAACACTTCACTGTTTCACGTACATATAAATATCAAATGTAGTGTTTGCACTTGATTTAACATAGTTTGTGCAAGTTTTCATACTATATAAAGCATCTCTGTAAAGTTTGAACATTTCTAAATCGTCACATATCCTTATCACTGAACATTGAATAAAGACGGGAAAGTTTTGGAGTAGCGTCTGAATTTATTGTACGCGAAAGAATTTTCTAGAGCCGTTTTCGAGTCGACAATTGAAAAAAGTTTCGCGCGAATATTTCTTGAAGCGCGGCAAAATGTTCTAGCGTTAAGTGTACTTTGCTTATTAAATATGAACATGTTGTGTGTGGTGCGTTTTTACAATTCACGTATTAGCTTAAAAGTAAACTATTTATGGTAAAACTTTAATCTAGTAGGTAAATTCGCGAAAAAAATAGGGTTGTTTAAAATATTGAGTAACTAGTTGTTTTGTCTAACTCTCTATACAATATGCGATAAATAGTGTGTATAAAAAACGATATTGAGAATAGAAGACAAGAAAGAAGTAAATAAGAAATTGATTATTAAATTAAAAAAAAATTATGACCCGGGCACAAATTCGAAATTGTGTGTTAAAGATTACTTTGCATAACAATATATATTTTTCTATTAATTATAATTTAACTGTAAACACCCGTACAGTTAAATAGTTCTATTACGAGAGTTACCAGCTACGTGAAACTTGTACTTGCATTCCTTGCCTTTGTAAGACTACTAATTACCTACGCTTTAAACTTAAACTTCATTACTGAATGTGTGATTCGCTCATTCATACACGTGTATACTCTGTGGGAGTTAGCTGAATTTAATATTAAATTGTTCTCTTACATCATTAAGGAACAATTAATTATTTGTTTTAAAATGTCGATTAATTTGCTTATATGCATTTGATGTAACTGACAGGAATAGGTTACATTTTTATATTAATTCGCTTTGAGGTTTGTAAATTATAGGTAATTTTTTGTTACATGTTTGTGATATAAGAGTCACTTGTTGGAAGGTCAACCTATTTACTCTTTGGATATTCAAAAATCCACAGACTAACCAAAAACAATTACACTTTACGGTTTTCTTATCTGTGGTGGGTAGCTAGTGGTCCGGACGGAATTCCGACATTCCTGCCACAGATTCTATATCTCAATGTCCACAAGTAGTCTAAACCTGTTTCGAAAAAAATATAAATTGATGTTTGGAAACATATTGGAGCCGTTGATTTTTACCCAAAGATACTATTAAATACTGTCTGTAGTTTACGCGAGTAATGCACATTAAAATAAAACACTAACGGTTTAATATATATCGCGTTTTAAACCGTTAAAGTGTTTTATTCAAACATACTTTTACCAAAACGATCCTGTCAACAATTAAAAATATGGAAGGTCTCATGGATGGATAATACCAAATGTGCAGTTTACAATAATTACATTTTTAATTAACTCGACGGCTATAATCAGTTAAATACATGAAAATACTAATATAATACCCTCTATAGAGTCATGAATATTGTAATCCATTAACGTTTGTAATTTTCCCTATCCACACTTCCCGGCTTTCCCTGTACGTAGGTGGCTTGCAGGAGACATCACTTAATCAAAATTCATACAATCTCGTCTTCATCAGACACCATAATATGATCCAATTAATGATGTTGGTACAGAATAATACATTTATGGTAATTATAACACCGTATTGTGGTTTCAAGAAAATTAATTGATGGCTTTGATCGTGAACTAAATTGTTACGTTGATTAGCTATACAGTATGGTACGATATTAAATGCTTAAATTTTGTCATAAAGGTAATAATAAAATAACACTTTATTGCACAAACATAGATATAAGAACTATACTACTCTTATTTTTTTTTATTTTGTATGTCTATATATATATATATAATGTTTGCAAAGGCGGCCTTATCGTACGTATACCTTACCTATGGCGATTTCTTCCAGGGATCTACTTCCAATTATGCAATAAAATGAACATTTAAAGTAGAAAACAAGGTACTCAGGTTTTTTCACGTTATCTGCATGCATATAAAAAGTATAAAGAAATGGTCCAAACTGAACCCAAAAAAATCCGGGCTACTTAGTATAATTGTAGAAACGTATAGCAAACAATTAAACGGGACGTGGGTCCAACATGTATTTTAAAAAGCCATGTCTGTCAGTCTGTGTCAGTATGCTAAAGCAAAATATATTTTTCCTTCCATCAAGGAAACCCCGTGCTTGTCTATTTTACTTTAAAAAAAATGGTATATTTTGCTTACGGCGAGCAGACGATAAAATTAGGTGTCTGCGCGTTATAGATTATAGCAAACACTAATTTGCAGGGGAGCCGCGCAAAAATGATTAAGTAAACGTGTCAAGTACTTAATTTAAAACTGTTTATTATACATTACGCGGCGGTAATAAAATTACGCTTATCTGTGTAATTCTCGTCGGGCAAACAGAATTATGAGGGCGCAGTGTCAATAAAGTATATAAAATAAATTATGTTTATACAAAGGTTGATCTGTGTGCGCTTTATTCGCTGAAATGGCATTTTTGTTCCTTGCCGTTAACGTTGTTTTTGGACGGAAAACGTTGTGCTTTGATGCTTTTACTGGAAAACGTTAAACTATTAATTTTACGTAAAGTAGGGTAACAAATTCTTTTTTTTCCCTACTGTATCTGTCCTGATTTCGATTCAGAGGGAAACAATATTTTTGATAAGGCAGAGTATAGTAGTCTGATCAACTACTTGCCTGTAAAACTACTGATCAGTGAAACGGACATAGAAATATATTCGCCCTATGCTCCACGTAACACACATACTATATCTAAATATGTAGCTTAAACATTTGAACAAACAAGCGAGTGCAAACCGTAGATAAATTAAAGGCCTTCCCCAATAAACCGGTATTACCGTAAATACCGATAGCCGGCCGTATTTAGCCTTAAATATTGCTCATAAAAAACCGTTTATTAATATTTTAGTGCTCACGCTAAATCGGAATAGATAGGTGGCAAAAACATCGTATTTTCGCTAAATCGTTAAAGTTTATTTAAAATGGTATTTACTCTTTTAATGCAACGGTACAAAAGAATACCTTTTTTTGTTTAGTAATATTTTTTTATTTACAGAAAACTAATCTTCCAATTTCTGTCTGTGCGCTGCCGAACAAAACATTCAAACCATTCGAGATCCAAACCTAGCACTTTTCAAGCTTGAAGCTCTAATGTTGAAACATTGAGTAGGTTGCGGTCACTTTTCAATGCAAATACTCAACAAACAATCGAACTTCGCGCGTACTTACCGGAAATAATAAGCCGTTAAAATTAGTTTGTGCGTCAAACAACGCTGTTTGTATCGCAAACAAATTTGTATTTCAGCATCGTTCATTGGGCATTTTCACGAATCGTGAACTTTAGTGAATACGGGGCAACAGCACGTGAAATCTGCACGTAATTTCCATTCAATTAAAGCGTATACTTTATTAATTATGTAGCACTTTAATTCGATCCTAATTGAAATAACGCCATCTGTGATTTTACATTTATAATCAAATTATACGTGCTCGTTGTGTTCAATTTTGATTTATATAGTGCGATCATGTGCAATAACATATAATAACTTGTGAAAAATATTGACGTTCTCAATCGTTGAACTCTGTAACTTCATGTTCAATGATTTCTAAGCTGCAAAGCAAAAGACATTGAACCTTAACACCCATGTTTTAGGGTTGAAATTACAATGCGCGAGAGGTGCACGCATCAATAGAGTGAACATTCGACGATACCGTAGGACACCGTAGTTCAATTGGTTTGAGCGACAACACGGAACGCGGTGGATGCCGGTACAAGTCCTGGTCGTGATGTAATATATTTCTAGTCAAAATCGATTTTAAACTTAAACGGAAATAAATCATACAAAAGTTATTATCAACAGTTGTTTGATACTTTACAAATAACAAAGCATAAAGAAAAATAAAACATTATCATTACTTTCAAACTTATTTCATTACATAATTTTGACAATATTACTTTTACGGAACTATGAGACGTCGTTCACCACTGACCCACGGCGGTAACCTATCACGTGCCATTAGTAATAAATAAGCAGCGATTATCTTCCCACGTATTACGCTCACATATAATTTATTCGCAAACTCATCGCAAGTTGCACAATGCCCGGAATTAACATTTATATCTGCGGTGCGCGGAGCAACTTGTGTTCCCGTTAAATTATAACGTGGACAAATTTCCGCATACTCTAATGACAATACGTTACTGATCCGACCAACTTGCTTCCGTTGTATTCTACGGGAAGCGTTCTGTGATTTATATCGCGGTATTACATAGAGAGATAAAAACCTTCGTTTACTTATTGATAAGAACTGAACTAAGAACAACCTACCTGTATGAAATCAAAATAAGTTTTTAAATAAAACACTTAACGGTTCCAAACTTTAAAAGTGCTTATACTTCGGCGAAACAGATGGCGCCAGTGTAGCAGACTCGATTTTCACATTGGGAACACCCTCCATCTTCAGTCACCCCGTGACCGTGTAGGTCGTAGTTAAAACTGTAAATAAGTTTAACTAATATATTTCGCGTTTTAATCCGCTAAAATAATTTTATTTAAATGTGTACCTCATTTGATAATATAGACGATGTGAATAGGGCTAGGAATTTACTACTGTAATGAATTTTCTACTGTAGTCTTATATAATTTTTGAGCAATAAATGTTTCGTCGCAATAGAATGTAAAAAGCATTTCTTTCCCACACTAATCCGCTATAACGTCTGTATTGGAATATACGGCACAAACAAGCCTTCCGCGTCGGTATGACAGTTATTATTCGTGCGTGTTCGGGATTAAGTAGAGAGGCACAAAAACGTAATCCCGTTTACTTAGGTGTTTTTCAATCTCGTTTGCGTCTCACCTTTATTGTGCTAAGGAAATATTTGCTGAGGTGTTTTAGAGGTCCGTGAAAAATAACAATTTTGAGTATGATAATAAACTGTAAGAGAAATATCAAAATAAAATCAATATTATAACAATCACGATGATAAAGTCGATTTTATACGTTTACGTCCTAGAATCTGATTTTTTTTAAATATTAGCGCAGCAAAACAATTCAATGTGTACAAAATATTAAAACGAGTCTTTGTTATTATACTAGCCGTTCTTTTCTCGATGTGTTATTGAATTTCAGATTTTGACTTCACAGGAGACCAATGTGCAGATAAAAGAAAGTATATTGTAAAATGTGCCGAATACTGTAAATTATTATTAGTTCACTGGAATCATTGATCGTATTAATGCTATGCTTGAATGAAAATTTTTATAAACATTGTCTGACAAAAAAATTACATTTGACTTTGATTATATTTGGAGCAGCTGTCAAAAAGCCATTCCCTACAATTGAATAACGGAACCCCTTCGGAACGGATTGCGTCACGCTTGTCCACCCTTAACAAAGGTGTTATACACAGGAGTGCTTGAAAAGGTTCTGTTTGTTATTGATATATTGTAAAAATAGAGAGTTTAATGTATACGGAAGTAAAAAAAATTTCCACATATTTGTTTCAGGAAAGATAATTTTTTAAAGTTTTATTGTAAACATGACTTTTTATATCTGAGATCATATTATTAAAACGTACGAATAACGTGAGGTTGGTAAATATTGATCAGCCATAGTCGTCTCCATGTGTATATTTAAAGATTATTTTTTTATCAGCCGAGTGCTAAAATATGCATTGAAACCGCTGCCGAAAAGCGACCGCAAAGTAGCTTTGATGCGGTCATTCTGCATAAGACTCGAAATTTCCCCGCTGCCCACAATCTCCTTCGAAATAGAAATAAATTTCTACTGGATACATGTTTTTGATCTCGAAATTGGGGTCGTTTAATTTTAAATTAGCCTATTAATATTAAGATCAAGTTATTTTGACTTTATTTATGTAATAAAAGCTTTCTAAAGATAACTACTATTACTTACTTACTCACTTTAAGGCGACGTAAAGTGATCCAAATTATGACATTTTAAAATATCAATAACGCTTTTAAATAGAACCCATGCCATGCCGAAATAATTTATAGTTTTCCCGAGATTCAAACCTTACGTGCTTGATGTTAGACTACGCGTTTACCAACGAGTTACGATTAATTAAATACTTATAATAAATTGTGTAATGTAATCTAAAATGCTATCAGACCGCTATCTATACTAATATATAAAGCTGAAGAGTTTGTTTGAATGCGCTAATCTCAGGAACTATGGGTTCGAATTGAAAAATTATTTCTGTGTGCTATAAGACTAATAGAAGCCAAGATACAGCGGGAAATGTGAACAAAACGGGGGAAATTTTTCATCTCCGTGGGTTTCAGATGCGTTCGCTGCAAAAACGGTTCAAGATACCTGAAAAAGGGGAATGAAATAATGATTCCCCTTTAAATGATCTAAAAAAAGTCCGCAATATGTCTATCTTTTAAGGATAACTTGCAAGAACGACGACGCGGACTAAGTCGTTAGCACAGCTAGTTCAAAAATAAAAGGCACCTGTCTTTTTTGGAAACTGAGGAATAAGTCTGTTATAAAGCCTGTTGGGCTAAATTAATCTATTGTACAGACAAATTGGGTCAATAGTTTTGACCGAGTAAATTAATTTGATAAGTTTCTGTGGAACTTTTCAATTTGCATCTCTAAATGCGAAAATAGTGATTAAATTTGAAGCTTGTGGTGAACATTACAAAATGGCAGATTTGAGATAATTTTATATTTCAAGTGGGTTCTCAATTTAAATAGTATTTAACATTTTCTTTATTTCGTCCACCAGATTGATGTAATTACATTAAAATCCAGTAACATAATGTTTATATTAGATTTTTTGTCGGTTTTGTTCCTTAAGTAAATATGTCCCCCAAGAAAAGAAACACAAGCGAGGCCAAAAACAAGATAAAGCAACATATTTAAGAATGTAGAGCGAAAAAAGGGGCTACCTTTGAAGGGAAAATCCAAAACCCCCTGTGTGGGGCATGAGGCGGACTCGTAGTAACAATGTCGCAATATAGGTATTATAAATTCAACCAATAACAATATTTGTAAGTAATGGATGGTTACATCGTCAATACCCGCAGGTTTACTTTTAAAAGTTAATCATGATACACGGCGGGAGTTTTCATCGATCATTTCCCAGCAATTTTCCGGCTACGTGCCTAAATCTAGCCCCTGTCGGATTGCCCTGACGGTCTAATGCGTCACTCCCCAGCGCCGAATATTCAATTTTTGCTTGCTTTATGTAGAATTGTTTATTGCATTCACACTCGAGTTTTGTTGAAAGATTGGATTCGCGAATGAAAAAAGTGGAGCGAAAGATTAAGCCGTGAATAGTTCGTTATAGCCTGTTGTTGTTTTTCCATTCTAATATTATGAATTTTTGATTGCTGGTGTTTGATGACGTTATATAAGCAAGTATTTTTTAAATATATTTTAGAGAAAATATATATCAGCTATACATACTACAGAATTTTCATAGAATTATAACACTGCCTAAAATGTCAGGCACATAAAAGCTCTTTAAATTCTATTCATTAGGTTATAATATTACATCTTACTTGCTAGTTATTATAAAAACTTGTA
Source organism: Leptosia nina (assembly GCA_963661955.1). Classification (NCBI taxonomy): domain Eukaryota; kingdom Metazoa; phylum Arthropoda; class Insecta; order Lepidoptera; family Pieridae; genus Leptosia; species Leptosia nina. The sequence goes on along the minus strand of CAVLEF010000083.1, from coordinate 1,353,955 downwards.
ACAATTCATGTTTAATTTCTACTGTTTATGAAAAAAAAATAGTTAATTACGCTCCATGATAGATATTATACGAAAACATTGTGTACTACTGTATGGAAAATATTTAGTCTATTATTTGCCTTACCCGTTCCTTTACTAGGTTTGAACTTCTAGTGCAAACGCAAAGTTGCACATAGTTAGTCACTCAGCCATAGAGGTGGAAAAAGTAATTAGCAATTACTTAAAACAAGCTTTATTCAGCAATTCCTCTACCGGTACATTTTATTGGTTTAAAGTGCACCATATAAAATTCAAAGCACTCGAGTGGATTGCTCAATCATTGGGGGGTCCATGCCCACGGCGGTTTAATACCATTTTAATGAAGCGTCGTAATGGTATAAACTCGGAAATAATTGCTTCGCCGTAAAGGGACAGTATCGATTATAAATTTTACATAAAGTTCAAGTTGTAAAGTTCATGTCTGCATACAAACGTTATGACAGGCTCTTTGGTCCATTTGTAGAATTTTATGGCTCCTAGGCTCGATGCTCAAATGTTTTTAAATTAAATGTATATTTAGGTTATTTAATGGGTGATAAGCATATCGTAATTCTGTCGAAGTCATGAACACTCATCTCCTTTTCGAACTACGGATTTCTCAATGTCCAAAGTCAACGTAGGTGGATAGCATATCTGTTTAGTTGCTATATATGGATATGGTATATTACCAACCAGCAAGTGATCCACATGCTTGTCTATCCTCTAAAGTCATAAACAACCAATTCACTAAAACGCGATAAAAAAAAGTTGGCCGGAATTTTTTCTTCGTTTTAGAACCATTTTCAATTTATATGGTGGATATGAAGACTTCAAAGAGCCGCGAAGTGTTCGTCATTATCACCTTATCAACAGACCATAATGAGCATTTAGCATCAATAGTGCACAATAATCATGAATATGTATGTGTATATAATTGGGCGGTATGCTTAGTGCGAAATTAGCATAATGTCTGGGAACAACGATGGCCGATGTTATCAGGTACATTTCTATGTAAATACCGTCGTCTGATTGGCGATTGCTGATTGTGGAATTGAGTGTCCCGTTATAATTGATTATGTTTCGTTCGTCGAGATTTATATGTGCGTGAGTGCGGTATGGAAATGCCCTTGGTAGTTGTACAGGGAAGTGACCAAGTTCTCCTTTTCATTATTTGTTATTTTAACGGCAGTATGTATATAATAATATGCGTAGAATAAGAGTTTATTTTGTTTTTAAATGCTTAAAAGTATTAAGAAGCTCAAATTTAGTGGTAAGATCATAAATCAAAACTAAAATGATACAAATAAAACTACATTCGTAAGGTTTAATTTTTTCCTTATAAAAGTGATTGAAATGTTAAAGAACTTCACATAACCGAATTACTGTCTACTTCAGTTGTTTACTTTGAAGTATTCGTTTTTCACTTTTGTAGTCTATACGTTTCTTTCTTTTTCTTTCTATCTCTGTGACTATCACTTTAAATTGGTAAATACGAAGTACTCGATAGTCAACCATTAGCATTAACAAGGCTTATTGACAGCTGTCCAGCGATTTATCTGAGCGTCACGCGTAATCTCAGTATTACTCGGCATTACTGCGGGCAGTGTAAAGTGGCATTGTTTCAGGCATCAGGCGAAGGACAAAAGAGCTCACTTAAGCCGGGTGAGCCGGTGTTTGTACAGAAGGCAATAATGGACGATGTCACCGCCGACATTTGACTAGTCACGAGGTGAAACTCTCGGCTTCTCATTCGGGATATTTCAGTCCGCATATTGCCTCTTTCAGTAGTCTGTGAATAATGCCATCTGGTCTGGAGACGTATCAATACCTATATAATCAATAATATTCAAATGACTATAAATAAAATAAACAATAATCTCATTACAAGTACTTTCTGCCTTAAGCCTGTACCTTACAACGAATAAAATTAATGTTGAAATTACATCGCGCGAGAGGTGCATGTATCAACAAAAATCGAAGAAGCCAAAGCAAGGAACGAAACGAAATTGTGATTGTAGTCATAAAACAAACAAATACGTATATTACTGCACAGATTCTCATCTTTCATTCATAAAATCTTAATATATCATTTTTAGCCACTTATCGACAATATACTTTAGGCGTCTATTAAGGATAGTAATGAAAAGTGTGAAGCGAATATATTAGCTTGTACAATCTAGATACATAACTAATAAACAGGGCCAGTGCCCATCCACAATGGGATTAACAAAGGCCGATATCTTGGCGCTTGTTAATCGTAGCCCTCTGCAAATGAAGGGTCTCAACTCCAACTAATTTATTGTGGCCCAATTGAATCTTCATTTGACAACAATTGGGCAGGCCTTTGTAACCTGGAAGGATTTGTTTCATTATGCCGGTGCTAACCCCTGAATAACACGGAGCGTGCGTGACATTTTGATATAGTGAACGTCTTGAATTGCGAGTACTTTGACTCAGTATTGGCTTGAATGGCTATTGATTATTACAGTGCTAATGCTGTCTGTAGTTTACGTAAGTAACAATTCAAATAAAACACTTTAACGGTTTAAAACGCGGGGAGGTTGCCCCCCGCGACTAGGGCTGCTGCAAAGCGTCCGAAACTTCGGGCCGTATTTAAAATAATTTGTAAATAAGTTTATATTATAATTATATTTCGCGTTTTGAACCGTTACAGTGTTTTTTTTGACAGGTCTAATGGTTCGTCGTGATTAATTCTGATTTTAAATACATGATTACTATTATTAAAAAAAAAACATTGCTATAATGGCCGTCGTTAAGGAGGAATGGTTCTCGGCGTTCCACCAGTTAGTAGTTCGATAAGTCGCCATTTATCAAAAAGCAAATTGGTAAATGGCGAAAGCCTTTTATAAGAAGTACATTTTATTATTATTAAATTATTAGAGAAGGCGCGGGTGTTTCGTCCAGTGGTAAATACAATTAAAAATTAGTTTTTTAGGTAATCTATAAAATTGAAGCTTGAGCTGTTTAAATTTCATTCAATTTTTAGTACCTTTACCGTGTTATCCGAAGGAATAAAATTCGCCTATGCAGAAAAACAGGCAAGATCCGAATTTTGTTATGTTGCCTGCAAGGATTTTTCTTGCTTAGCTTAGTCACTGCTATATTATATAACAATTTACATTAGCAATAATGTGTTGTATTGAACGTTATAACACAAATCAAAATTATGAAAAGATTCCGAGATTATCTCGCAACCCTTTTGAAATAGTCACGAAATTGCAGCGCTTAAACAATTTTTGCAGGAAAGCTGCAACTTGGGGCTCATTACTCTGGAAAAGCGCATTTGATGTCTCTTCAGGGAGGAGTTAGTGCCGCGTATCATTCTCAGCTAACTTTTAATTAAAACTAAATTCCACATAAAAATATTACTCCTCATAGGGGTATGAATCCAGTTTATTAATTTACGATACGTGCGGGTCCAGTATTAAGTTAAAGTCACTGACTCTACTTTTGTATTCATTTCTTTCATTGAAGTATGAATTTACGAAGAAAGACAAAAATGTAGCCATTGAATAAAAACGCATACACTTGCAAAAATATACAGGAATGTTGAATACACTTCACACTTATATCATTAAAAACACACAAGCAACCATTTTCACTACCTCAGTACTCTTAAGGAGATTGGCTCTTTGAAGCCGCAACCAATATTCTAGATTAATTATAATTACTCATCCCTCTACGATTAATAGGCTTTAAGTACACATGTGCTAAATGGAGCATCATAAGACCCATAATGCATATTATAATGGAGATTAAATTTAATACGAGAAATGTAAATGTTCTGTAAATTGTGGTGTAACTTAACTGTATATAACTTGTTCGACAGTTACACAGAATAGAAAATAATGGTATATAGTCATAGCTTAGGTTCTTTTAATATGGTATTCGAGCGGGTTATACCTTCTCAGAGTTTAATATTCATAATTCTGTTCTTTAGTAGTTCAATGTAGAACATAATACATATATGTAGGTACTCCTTTGCAGCACAAGTTGTGTCTTTGATTGTTACATAGTAATTATGTTTATATGATAAGGAACTGTAATGTAGTATTAACGCGCAAACCCATCAAAGTAAATTATAGACATTTGTATGCAGCCCTTAGTGAACTTAGTATTGGATATTTATTGATATAGTGATGATCTAAATCAATCAATTTAACGGTTTAAAATGCGATATTTATTAGTTAAACTTATTTTAACTACGGCCCCACGTTTCGGATGCTTTTCAGCAGGCGTGGCCACGGGGGATTAAGTAATTAATTAAGGCTGGATATGAACAAAACATACCCAATTATCACATTATTTTCCTGAAAGTCAGTCAAAGACTGGTCGTAAAAGAGTAACAGATAACGAACTTTAGCATTAAAAATATGTATACAGCAGTGGAGATTATGTTGCAACCGAGCTAAAATACGAAGAAAGTTCCAAGTGAGCTACTGAGCGTATTAAAGCGTTCGTTTAAAAGTAACGCACATCTAACTTTTTCGCTGGTGAAGGAAGGAATGGCGAACAGCGTTTATGAGGCAGAGGATATTGTGTTAATAAGCGGACGTGGAGGTAAAAAGATTGATATATTATCTGTGCTTTTATAAATCTATAGGAATTTTGTGTGTTTTTTTTGACATAATCTCCAAACGAGAAGTTCTTGGATCAAACCTATGTTTTCTCTACTAATTTATACCCCTTCTGAAATAAAGGTGGATATAGTTTGACATTGTATGTGTAACAATGAAAAATATAAATTAGTTTTATTAAATATATATTATATAAATAAATGTATAGAACAAATATATAATATGTATTTGTTTATTATATGTAACTCATACAAGATTAAACATCTCTTTGATTCATAATCTTATTTAAATAAAACACACACATGCCCCCTGTGACCACGGCTGCTACAAAGTATCCGACTCGGGCAGCATTTAAAATATTTTTTAAAATAATTTAACTAAAATATTTCGCATTTAAACCGTTAAAAATTCATTCTAATTTACTAGCTATCAAATTATTTACAGCATTTAATACAGTGGTTAATATTGAGAAAACACTTAGAGTTTTCTGACGTTTTACGATATTCCCGCGCTTTTATGATTACAGTAATACAAAAGTTTTAACGGGTAGTATAATTTTAATTCTCTAGTGTAAACTGTATTCATAAAACTATCTAGACTGTTTTAATTAATGCCTCGATTCGGTGAAAAGCGAGTATAGAAACAAAATATGAACAACAAACATTGTCTCGTATTTACTATTAATTTAAATTTTCGTTCATCGAATTTTGTTTGTTTTCGTGGCTAGCAGTTACATAGAAAAGTTATTTGTCCTATTCAGAATTAACATGTAAAATTGTATACCTGAATCTATACAATTTAAGAAAATACCGCCTCCATGTGTTTCAAACCTCGTGGAACGAAATGCCTTAACTAAAAAACCGGTGCAATATTCTCTGCAGTAAGCTTAAACCATGTTTCATACTTTCATAAAAACGCCTTACTATTTCAGCGTTATTAACTTAGCTTTTTTTAAATCTTTATAATGCTAGAATTGACTAAAGACACTATAATTAACTAGAAAAGTTGGTTGTTGTAGCAGGCTCTGTCGCAATGCGAAATATGCACTTTCGGTTTAAAAAAAATCGTTTCTCTCTTAGATATAAATAAGTTGTATTTTAATTTCTATGAAACAATAATCGGATAGATTCACAAACGATTAAAATTAAACGCCATTTCAAACTTAATGCCAATTGTCAACTATACTAAATAAAACCACTTACAAACGTGATTTATATTTATATATTTTTTCTTTTTATATCTCCTTTTAAGCAGCCATGGTCAAGCATCAAAATGTCGGGTCGTGTTTAAGAATAATTCAATAAAATACGTGTTTGAAAATAGTACGTATTCTAACCAGTATTACTCGCGTAAACTAGAAATATTTTAGGATTTTAAAGGTATTAATAACAGAAATAACCATGTAACAAGTGAGTTGTGAAGAGTATTCGATTTTTAAACAATACAAACAAAAGTTAGAGCCGTGAAACCGGTTAGCATGTAGAACTGAAGAATAATTGAATAACAGCGGACGGACTCGAAAGCAATCTGGGTAAACAACACGTACAGTGGTGTTGAGTGCACCCTGAAAGGAATTAACGTAATGTGTTCCGTCGGGAATTGAGTCCAAATTAACTGGGAACTATTAACAGGTTTTGGAAGTATCTGGGCCTCGCTAACCTCCCTGCTTTACCACTAATATTCAGGTTTTATAATAATTGTTTTTAGGCGTACTATAGGTACAACCTGAAAAACGTGACATTCACTTAATTAAAAGTTAGCTGTCGGTAGTTTAGTGTGTGTTTCGATATTGGTTCGTGAGCCAGAGGATTTTTGGAAATTCCTGCCAGTCCGCTATATGAAGATTTTGTAGACTACCGTGATTCGAACCAATTATATTTTCATTTTTAAAACATGTTGACCCTGTTAGGAGTCGAACTCACGAGCTGCTGGTTCAGCCATGCTTCTCCGCATTATAAAATGTTTGTTGACAAGGAAAATCTATAAAATTCTGCGAATTGTATTATATCATATGAAATGTATAAGTATCAAATTTCAGCTTCTCGGTACATGACGGTTCCTTCGAAACATTTCGGGTTAAGAATAGGTTGTTGAGCGGCTGCTAGGTTTAATTTGCATGTCTCTTACAAAATTATAGTTTACGGATTTATTTAGGAGGGAGCGGATCCTCCTTCTCACTTCTCCAAAGAAGACCTCCAGCTAACAAGTTTTAGCTTGCGTGCGTATGCACCTCGCATATAGATGGCAACTTGTAGTTCCCCGGAGTTGGGGAACTTAGGAGATATACCTTGATGTTTATGAGAGCTTAAATTCGAAATCGAATTGCGTCTCGATATCGAATGCAATTCTCTTCTCTATTTAGAAAGCCATTGGCAACCTTCCCGCAGGAGACAAACGTGCCGGATACGTGACTTAAACGTTAGTTAACGTGGCACAATTTAATCTTGCGGTTTGTTGCTTTAACTTTAAGCAAATCTTGGGTTCCGATGTGAGTGACCATTTCCAATGGGTTTCGTGAAATCCTGTTTCTATATCAGATCGATTTTATTTCTAGCCAATTGGTTGATGAGACATCTGCGCTCTGCCCAACTGAACTAATTACATCCTTAACGCAATGCTAGGCAGTTAGTTGAAGCGTTGAGTTACGGCTGTCCAGATTTTATTTTTTATGATAGAGGAATAGGTTGACTAGGAACTGAAATACACCAGCCATATAACATCTCGATAAAATGCGCTGTTTGAATATTTAGATAGAGGCTTTAAATATACAGGCACTTAAATAATTCTATTTTTTTAATTGTTTCAAAAAAGCTCCGAGTTTAAGGAGATAATATCAATGCAGTTGCAATAAATAATGCAATAAACTTTTTGTATATAATATGAAAAAAGAAAATTAGTTTATAATTAATCTATAAGACCTATTTAAAGTACAAGCATGATACGAAGATTATGACACACACTTAATTCAAAGCACTGCTCTACCAAGATACCATGTAACCTGTTATTTATATATATTGTTTCAAAGAAACCTTATGTCTATAGACAATGTTAATATCGAAACTTCTATTTGACTATCAAAATTAGGCACTTTCCACCTCGCATACACGTAGGTCCAAGTTGCATGTTTTTACGACCCAATTTAGGATATTGGCTATGACATGTGGCTGTGCGCATAAAACTTACTTCCGGCAAACGTTCCCACTTTGCGATGTGAATTTAAGGTGACAGTTCCCAACTCTGTTGCATTTTATACACTCAGAAATATTGGAGTGAATTGTAGTGCTTTACGTTGAGTAGGTAAAGAAGTTTTCATGAATACTTTTTACGTGAACTTAAGTATAATATGAAACATTGTAATTAAAATTAAGTAATATTTCGAGTTTTAAACTGTTAATTTTTTTACTAAATATTTAATGGTTGTTAGAGTTACAATTTCTAATACAGCTTTGACAATTGAGAGATGAAGTATTGTGTAATCGCTTATCTACCCGCTCATTGTTTCACAGTCTACTACTAGTAATAGTTACTATTGCATATTAAACAATTAGTTCTATTGTTAACGTTAGTATTGAAACTAAGTTAGGTATAAATAAGTTAAGTACGGTAAACAAAGGGTAATTGAACAAAATAGTTTCCCTACACGCGGATCAAACAAGCCGTTGATTAGTTTTGAAAATTCCCTCAAGGTCTAAAATAACGATACAGAGCATGGTCCTCAAGTCAAGTGAAGAGGGTGGAGTCCTCAGCTTAAGAGGCTTGTTAATTCGACGAATGTTTTCGAATCAATAAATAATTTATTCCATCAGTCCTTAGTCGTTTTTGTCATGTTGTGAGGAAGCGTGTTGATAGGTTATTAAATTATGTGAATTGATTCGAATGCCAACGTCAAGTTTTCTGTAAAGCTCAGGTACGATATATACTTGAAACTTTGAAATCATTTGAAACAAGAATGAGGGTTAATTATAAACCGATTATAAATTCAAAAAAAAATACGACACGGCAGGACGTAAACCGGCATCTATAGCGTTCCATGCTTGTTGCTCTTACCAGTTGAGCTATCCTAGGCGTCGTCGTCGAATTGTTTCAACCTATTGATACATGCACCTCTCGCGCACTGTAATTTCAACCTTAACTCCCACGTATTGAAGTTTAATGTCTTATCCTTTGCAGCTTAAGAAAAGGTTTTTAAGAGCAACAGCATGGAACCCTATGGATGCCGATTCAAGTCCTGCCCTTGTCGTATTTTTTTTAAATTTATAATCGATTTTTAATTCATATAGTGTCATCATGTGTAGTGTAATAACACGTAAGAATATAAGAGATTTCAAAGGAATAAGGATTTTAATAATTTTTTATGTCGTGGATTTTTCAAAACTTCCTAGATTTTTTTTTTCGATTGAAATAATCTTTTGTATTTTCCCTATTTTAATTGCACACCAAAAACATTATAAAGCAAACTTACTATTATGCTTATAAAGCAAACGTTTCCCATTTTTTTACTTCGCACTTCCTGTTACACACAAAAAGACACTAACGTTATCAGGCTTAATAGAGCCATTATCCCACAAGGCTCCGATACATTATAGACATGTCCGGGCTATAGATCCGGTCACAGGTGTCCAGTAGCGGTGCATTTAGCTCACGGTACACGTGAACCGTTAACCAAACTGGCGCTCACAAATTCCGTTCCCGTTTTGATTGTTGTTAAACAGCCAGTACGTTGGAGATTTTAATTACATCGCTCGCTGGACTCGCTAAAGATATCGAAGTTAATTTTAAGTAAAGGGGAAAAAGGGGTTATATAGAAAAGTGTCTTTCTAAAAATAGCGAAGCACCGAAGTTTGTGATTAATAAAACTTTCATTTGAACGAAAGTTTTACGTAATAAAGTTTTTAAATATGTTCCTTCATTTAATTATATAACAGAATACATTTAATTATAGCTGTTTTAATGTGTGGGTCTAATAATAATAAAACCCATGACATAACTTGTTTCCGGTTAATAAATTCGGAGCCACGCAAATAAAGGTCGAAAAGGGAAACAATTATAGGGACAAACCGGTATTATTTAGTCAATAAACCGAAAGGGAGATTGTATCACCCAGCTCTATACAACGAGGTGTTTTATGGGCGCTATCGACCCCGAATGGAAGCCGGGAGATAAAATCCTAACAGATTGTTGAATGGTTTTAAAATGCTTTTATAGGCATAATTTTCGGTGGAGGCTCCTGTGACGAAGCGAGTGATTTACAATAGTGCCTTTGTACTGTTACTTTATTTATTTTTATGACATTTAGGCTTTACATTCTTAATTTGGATATTAAACTCAATCTAATGTTATGGTAAATCGTTTATCGTACCTAAATAAAATTGATATGTAAATATGTTCCGCCTCAAACAAATAAATCGATCTACAATAGGGTCATAACACTAATAACTTAGAAACTAAATCGCTATAAAGTCGTCAAGCAAATGAGTGTTCAACCACAGCGTACTTAATCTGGCTGTAGTGGTGAAAATCGAATTATGTATGATATCAGTATCAAATAACTATTTTTATAATACGGTATTATTGAGTTTTTAATGTACATTTTAAATGTGCACTAAGTGCATTGATAAAGAAGTTTTTTTCCTTTCATAATTATATAATGAATTATCATGTTTGAAATATGTATAACGCACATTTCAATGTATCATTTTTTAGTAGCTTAACTATTAGTATAAGCGTAATTTAATTCGCGTCGGGTAACATTTGCCCCACTGTCTAATTCGTAAACTGTGCGGGAACGGAAGAAGTTGCAGACAGGCGCGACCACAAATCATTATAAGTTGCAATTACCCCGCGCCATAAATACCGAGCGGCTTATAATAGCTGCATAGTTGCAAAGAGTGCAGCATTTCACGGTGTTATTAAACGTTTGATAGATATTGCCTCTACATCGCGCCGCCACTATTTCACGCGAAATTTACACCGTACGAAGTTTTATCAATTAAAACGATAACTATTTCGAGCGTGTGTCCGCTCTTGTTAGGCGGCATATTGATTTTATTGATGAAGTTCTCTTGTTCAATTAAACTGATCTTTTTTCTAGCGCAAAGCGTAACACGAGCGTACATTAAAATGAAATGCGTTGTTGGCCTGTTTTGGCTTTGGATAATTTAGAGACTAATCGCTTTTCAAGTATTTTTCATTGTATCGTGACTAGGACGAATCTTCCATATTTTATCATCATAAGACGATATATTTATCTTAAAGATACCTAATTATAACATTACGTGCTTATTTTTCAAACATTTTTTTCCAATTTGCATGGTTTTATATAATTTATTTAAAAAAGCTACTCGTTCTTATTTATGATTACGAATATTAAAAGTATTTTGTTAGCGCCCTTAATTTCTAAACAGAAGTAAAATGAAGTCTTCTATGTAAATAAAGCTTCACGATATTGTTTGACTGAGGAAAGAACAATGTCAGAACGAGCTACGTTTCCATCAATTTACTTCTACTCCTACACAAACGGCGCACAGAACATTTCTTTTTGTCCACACAGAGTATTTACAGTCCCTTTTCCTTGTACATTATCCTGTAACATTAATTCTGCGTTTGGCGGAGGACAAGGAATAATTCACTTAATCTAATACAGGCAACGCTGAGACCAAAATAAACACGCGAAATTAACAAATACCGCTCTTACACGTTTCAGACACACTATCAAAGACGAGGTTATGTAAGTGACAATGATACAGAAGTTTATCGTACATTTTTATACAAAAAATACATTGAAAACTAAATATTTATGAGTATGATTTATTTTTATAAATTGTGTAAAACCTTCACGGACAACCTCTTCCCGCTCACGTCGGCCTAACAACTCGAAAAACAATGATATGTCAGGCGTTCTTATGTTTTAATGAGTTCTTGGTTTAGATGAAATCATATTCAAACTAAAAAGATGAAGTCTGTCAATTTTTCCTTAAGTTTTAGTTGTATCACTACTTTATTTTACTTTTTCTTCGTTTGAACAGGTCACAGTTAGTTTTTAGCTAAGATTACGTTACTACTTTTGGACGGGTATATTACTGGATTGTTGTTCTTAATCCTTTGACATTTTAAAATGTTAAACTAATACATGGTCACCCTACTTGCCCTTCGAAGCGTAGAACACTGAGAACTACGCAGCAGCAAGCTTAACTGTAATCCCACGCGAATATAAACAATACTCTGCTGAAGCAATGAGAACTAACGTTAAATTAAACGCCCTTTAATTATGTAAAACTCATTTACGCGTAGTTTTATACTTAGTTTATTTATTCATAGCTTAGATCCGAACTGATATATCATCATTTATTTTTATTTATGTCATTGAAATATATAATGTTTTCTCGAAACAAATTTTTAACAAAATATCCAGCTCATTAAGATAATTCCTTTGTGTCAAAATGTTTTTCTTCTCATGTACCGTGTCGTAAATTAAAAATCGATTACAGATGAAAATACGACACGGGCAGGGCTTGAACCGGCGTCCACAGCTTTCCGTTCTGTTGTTAACTTATATAGAGCGAATATGTGAAATATATTAAAGTTTTCAAGTACTGTGTCGAGTTATATTTTATTAGGTTGTAGTATTGAGACAGAGCTTTCCTATTCTCTTTTCAAATCAAATATCGATGGAACAACAAAATCCGCAACTTCCGTATGCGGAACCAATCAAACATTTCACGCCGAACACCTTTTACGAAACTATTTCCTGTTCCAACGTTTGCCACTTAGGTCCTTTCAGTTCAAGTTATCGTAAAGTTTATCTGCAGCGAAGTAGAAGCACAATGGAAGGTCTTGATGGCAAATTACTTGCTCATTGTGGATTCCCGCTCCGTACCACCGTTCCGTCTAGACTCTCATTAGCCAATCATTTGGCAAACCTTGTTATACTAGAATTACTATGACAATCGAAATGTCGTTTGTTATACTTGAACGGTCGTGTTTGATACTTCCCGTGTGATCTGGGTCATTACGCTTTTCTTTTGCGCTCTAGAGATTTGTATTATGCGCTTTTTAGGATATATAGCTATTATCAACGGGTCGTGGGTTTGATCCCCGCCAACTGTATTTATTTTTTATAATATTTCTGAAATATGTTGCATTTAAATGGGCGTTAGGAATATCTACGTCCCGCCCCGGTTTCGGTTTTCGGTTTCATTCTGTGGATTCCGAATATTAAAAATAGGGCGACAGCACATTTTGTTTAAATGTTATATGGCTGTGGTATCTTATCTAATATGATACCCATGTATGTCTGACCTCCTCTATCATAATAAAATATGTATTTATGTCGACATTAGTTATGCTGCTTGACTGAATTAATTAAATGAAAAATTACAACGTACATGCATTAAAATAAAACACTTTAGCGGTTTAAAACGCGATATATTAGTGAAACTTATTTGAAAATGATTTTTAACTTCGACCCGACGTTTCGGATGCTTTGCAGCAGCCGTTACGGGGAGACATACAGATATAGACAGTATTTAACGTACATGCGAATAACATCTCTACTGTCTATATCCTCAACGACTAAATGACAATGTAGTATAGATTTGTAGGGATTTTTTTTTGTTACTAGCCAACAACGTAAAAACAATTAGGCTCTAAGTACGGAGAGCATAGCATCTAGCCAGATATGCGCACGGCGCCGTGCGGTCGTGGTGTTTATACATTTATGTGAATGCATAAGTGCAATTTATGAGCGTGCGGCAAGACAGTAATTTCACGGGAGATTCAGGGAGGTGCTCCTCGTCTCCGCAATATATTGTGGTTTGCGCCATCTAGCCAACACCCGGTGAGGTTTATTATATTGGCGCTAAATAGGCCTGCTTTGCTCTCGGCTGGGGTGCTAACGTTTTTGTCATATACTATGTGTTGAAGGAATTTGAGGCGTATTTTACCGTAGCTCTATAAGCTCGTTAGAAATTTTACGTTTTTCACGCAAGTCTCTAACGAAATAAACGCGACTATATAACGGTTTTGTCTGGAAATTTTTGTCAATTAAGAATTGTAATGTTAAAAAAAGAATGAATACCAAACAAAATAAAAAATAAAGAACTTTATTAATTACAAACATCACAGAAATGATTTACAATAATAAAACCTTATGTATTTACTAGACTAGCCTATAACTAAAAGGCGGCCTTATCGCTAAACGGCGATCTGTTCCGGGCAACCACATCTGATTAATATCGATTTCCCCAAAAATGTACGGTTCTGTAACTACTACATAATGCAATGTGATAGGGCATTACCATTGTCTATTAGATGACTAAATATTTGGTAATAAAGACCTGTCTATCACATACCTTCCTAATAATATATTTTTCTAGTAGGTATCTTTAGGTAGGTACCTTTTAAGTTACGTTCACACGGACTAGTGGATAGACGACCTTAATCCTGTCTTCGTTATTATCAAAGTTTTCGTTACGTCCACGAATCCCCACTTATAAATCTTGAAATAGTCGCAAGTTCCAGTTTAAGACGACAGGTCTGTTTGTGACATTGGTAACTTTCTGAGAAATGTGTCTTGCGATGTCCTATAAAGATAGTTATTTTTCCTTATTAAATGTTATTAAAACACGTTACTTCTGATCGCAGAACATATTATCGCAAACTAAAGCAGTTTATTTAAATTATCAAAATGTCCACAATTTTTTTTTGTGTGTAGCTAATAATCGTCTACCTACTCTTAAATATAAATAGAATGTGTAGTTTATATAATGATATTTAGTTGATAAAAAATTAAAAAACTAATTTTATATTAAACTTTGCATTTTCGTGTTATACGACATTTTTAAAATTATAAATCTACTTATTCTCATTTACAAAATACATCTAAAACGTAGTCTCGCTCCGAGCGCTTATTTATTTCACTAACCTTTTTTAACTTAATTTGTGTACGAATAGTCTTGTCGCAATTTACGACAATTTGTCCGTCCCAGGTGACTACTCGGCTAAACTAACTACTGTTACCCAGTTAAGACTTCCTACATTGATATAAAACTACTGGATATCCATTTATTTATACATTTTCATTTAAATACTGTCTATAGTTTACGCGAGTAGTACACATTTCAATAACACACTTTAACGGTTTGAAACGCGATATATTAGGTAACTAATTTACTTAAATATTTTCATTTAGTTTAAAAAATATATATTTTTATAGAGTCGTGTAAATAAAGATTAGTATAAAAATATATAAGAAATGTACTACAAAGTAATCGTTATTATAAAGCATTGTTTTTTATAAAACAATATTCCATCTGCTCCTGGGCTTTTTCTTTAGCTTATAAATATATCTCAAATTTATATCACACATCAATATCATATTGGCGAGGGACATCCAGTACTCATATTTCAATAGTTTTATGTGTCGTTCGGTAAGTACCTTCGGCTGTGTAAACATCGGGGTAAGAGTTTAAATGGAAACCCTCCTGATACATGTCAACTCGAGTTATTAGGGTCTCCGCTTCTCGGTAGCCTTGACACGTGACTTTTGCCATAAGAATGTCGACCGGTACTTGAAATTAAGTAAAACTTAACTGTTTATTTGATAAAAAATATAATATTTATCGAACTCAATAAGGCTAACAAGAATGACAAAGCATGATAAATCGCCTTGCTCGCCGCGAGGTTCGTGGTAGATACATTTTTCGTCTGTTTCACTGATAGATTTTATTTACTGTCTCTCTCGCTCCTAACGCTATACAAGGCGATGCTTTTTTTTTTTTTTTTTTTTTTTTTTTGAATTGATTATTACGTATTGTGTTCCTATGGAGCCACGAATACTAACCGGACGTTTTGGGCGAGCGCGTTAGCGCTCGCCGTGTTTGCGACTAGACCAAGGGTGCCCCGGGGGGGGCATCGGCCTCGGCTTGGACCGCCGCAATGAGGGTGGGAGCTTGAAGAGCTGGACGGAAGCTCACCCGGGTGAGCGGTACGCGTAGCGAGTGACCTCGCCTACGCCGGCGTAGGCGGTTTTGCGGGCGAACGGCGCCGGTGTCGGCCGATCGCAAAGCGGTAAGGAGATCGACGGCTTTCGTTAGATCGTCGTCGGGGTCGGTAAGAACATTACGCGGCCTTCTCCAGCGTGTATTGACGGGAACGGTGTAGTTGGCGGCTCGGGCCACCAGTGGGTTCGGATGCGACGCGGCTTTTTTAAAGAACCGTTCGGACGATTCCTTGAAGTACCGACTGAGGGTCGGTAATTCGAGGTCGGCGTGAAGATTAGCATTCCGCACGCACCAGATGGCTCCAGTAGCGGTTCGGGTGAACCGGTTCTGAAGCACCTGGAGCCTGTGGAGTGTTTTAGGGGCGGCGTGAGCGAACACGACGCTGGAGTAGGTGAGAATCGGACGAATACAAGTTTTGTAAAGCGTAACCTTATGTCGGAGGGACAGTTTGCTACGCGCGCAAATTAACGGATATAGCCTACTCGTGACGTAGTTGGCTTTGCGAGAAACGGAACGGACATGTGCTCGGAAGTTTAACTGACTATCAAGCGTGACGCCTAGGTACTTTGTGGATTTTTGCCACGGAATGTCTTCGCCGTAAAGCTTGACATTGGCGGGGCGTCTGCACGGTTTAGTGGCAGTAGTGAAGGGACTACGAGTGAAGTAGATTGCCGCACTCTTATCGGGGTTGACCTCGACTCTCCATTTCCGGAACCATGCGCCTAGGGCGTCGGTCGCGGTCTGGAGAGTGGAGACGATCCGCTGCGTTTTGCAGTCGGTGGTGTAAATGGCCGTATCGTCGGCGAAAAGCGCGATGTGGGCTTTGGCGGTCTTAGGAATGTCGCTTGTAAAGAGCGAAAATAGGATCGGCGAGAGAACGGATCCTTGCGGAAGGCCTGAGCGAAGGGGTTTCGGGGTGGAGAGGGCGCCCTCCACGCGGAAGCGGAAGGAACGATTCGACAAGAATGAGTGGATAACTCGCACACAAGGCGATGCGTTCAACCTTTCAATCGTAGAGGTCAATTCATAAAAAAAAGTTATGATAAATGATCAATATCCAAGTTTACTTTATACATGACAAAAAAGAGGGTTTATGGAGGGAGGAAGGAGAGTTTATGTTAAACTAAGACAACATAAAAATTATATATACACCAGGTACAATAACATGTGAAAAATATTAAAGTTTTCAAACATTAAACTATATTTATGCTTTGAAATCATTAGAAAAGGTACATTCGTTTAGCCTAGCAATATTTACTACAGTATAAATTGATTAGATTTAAAAATTAACAACATACGACAAAAACTCGAAAGTAAAAATATATTCGAAATATCGAAGTTAATTCAAGTATGTGGGATTAGATCTGTAAGTAATACGGGCCTTATATTTTATCTGTGCCTAAGAATTAGAGGAGTAAGTGGTCCACAAAGGCGTCTAATGAGAATGTGCAAATAATTGAAAGTCTGCGAGTTATAGCCTTTTGATAGGCTGACCTTATCCCTCTTTGGTTGCTCTGCGCTACGTTCAGTAGACCAGCCTAATGTCATAGTGTCCATTAATCGCAAAACGAATTATATTGATATTAGCAGTTATAACATTATTGTTATCATAATCAGATATAACATTTCAACTTTAAATCAATTTTTTAAAATTACAGATCTTTAACCAATGTATAAAATTTTGTCATCTTCCCACCTTTTCCGAGGTCTTCCTCTTTTCCTTTTCCCTTCCCTGGGATACCATTCTGTTACTATCTTACTCCATTTCTCTTTTCCTCTGATTGGAAAGCGGCCGAGGTCACGTGGAATAGAGTAGCCCTAGATAGAAAGGAGTGGAAAAGGTTGAAGGAGGCCTTTGCCGATGGGCACACGGATCTAGGCTTATTATAAAAATAGAATAGATAGAAGATTAGTACAAAGTAAACATTGTAAATATAAGTAAGAAATATTTATTATTGTAAATTCCTAAGTGTAGTATTCGTAATAAAGGCTTTTTATTTTTTATATTATTTTTATAATATAAAATTTTACTAATTTTCAAGTTTTAAATCTCTCAGCTACGAAGGCTTAAGTTTAAATAAGTAAGAGATAATTTATAAGCAATTAATTTAAAAAATAATTAATATGCTAAGTACGTATAAATCTTAAATTATAACTATATACATTTTTAGCACCCAACCGAGTCTCATTTGCGTTTTTACGAGTAATAAAAATAAGCAATAATTCATTCTGTCTAGACAAAAATGAAGTAAATTTAGTACGACAATGACTGTGATAATGGATTGACTATTAATTGATATTAGTAATATTATAACTATTGTTAGGAGAATACTGAGTTTGACTTCATCTCAAAGGATCTAAAGGAGAGGATAAGAAGTAGTGGTGATAAGTGTATATATGCGCGTGCGCGCCTCGTTCATTTTGAAAGTAGGATTATTGAGGTTTTTGTGATAAATTTAATGTAAAAATGGAACAGTTAATAATTATTGCCTCTTTTTTATTGTGTTCAACTTGTGGTCTTTAAAACTATTTTATTCCTATATTATTTTCTTACATAATTTTCTAGTATAAAAAAAGTGTTCCAACATTTCACGAGTTAAATATGTACGTATCAATATCCAGGAGTGGCTATTCAACTGCGACCATATCGCATTCGTTTATAATTGGTGGCGAGCCAGATTTTCGTAAAAAGGTCACCGCGGAAGGTAGCAGTTGGCAGCGGTTCCCAACGGTAGTCGTATGGTAATCTGCTTCCTTCCTACCACCACAACCATAAATATGCTCCCGGCGCTTCGGAGCCTGAAAAATTGCTCGCCTTACCGGACACGGGGACTTAACAATGTTACTATTAATTTATTACTCTACCCTTTTTGTAATACTATTGCATATGGAATATGATGTTTAAGAAAAACCATTTTATGTTAAAATCGGCTATCCCCCTGTTGCCTATCCATGTTTCTGTAAAATCCAGTTTCTTTATATTTATTATGTTACTCCGGGAATCAAACCAGGACTCTCCGATGCTTAATGCAATGGTAATTAACGCTTTAAAGCAAAATTGATTTTTTAAATCTAACATTTTAACGGTTTAAAACGTAAAATGTATACTTAAGTTGATTTTTATTTATTCCAACTGAGGCCCGTTGCTTCCGAAGATTTACAACAAGTTAAGGCAGGATAGTTAACTGTTTTATATACGCGTACTACTCTCGTAAACTACGGGCAATATATAATATTAATGATGATAAAATTAAACAAATTCAATAACGAATTTTTTAACCTTTACATCAAACAAATTTTAATGAAAGTATGGTCTATATGATACAACTTTCAGAAGGTCACTAATCCAATTGAATTAATTAGCGTACCTTCTTGTCTACCCATTGTGAAGTCAAACAAAAGCAATAAATCGCGATCCGAAACAATTACTTATTAGGCGCACATTATGCGCCACATTTTGTGTGTGACAACTTCACGAATGTTCGAAAGTTAATAAAACAACTCCTCAACTCGACTCCCGCCCTTTGTTCGAACAGTTAACCAATTTCGTAACTCACAAATGAAAAATTATGACTCCGCGTCAAATTAGCAATTGAACGAGGAATATGTGTTGTATGATGTATGATTCGTTAGACTGTAATTCTCTAGCGTATATTTTCTACACCAAACCTTTAAATAAACCACTTTAACGGTTTAAAATGCGATATATTAGTTAAACTTATTTGGAAATGATTTTTAACTTCGGCCCGACGTTTCGGATGCTTTGCAGCAGCCGTGGTCACGGGGAGACTACGGGGGGGTTAAAGTGTTTTATTTAAATGTCTACTACTCGCGTAAACTATAGACAGTATTTACACCAAATCTTCTTGTAGATACGAGATACAAGATTTATACGCAAACTTTTTTTCAGCATCACTTTAATATTTAAAAAAATTACTGTATTTTTTGCATATAGATCAAAATTTCAATTGCTCAATTATTTAAACAACGAATCACATACCTACTATGTATTGACTCTTTAAAATCTACCATATCAAAATTGCAAATTTAATACAGTAAAACATAAATGGTAGAAATAAAACGGTACATAAAATCTAAGTTTAAAATAACATTGTTCTTATCCAGATGAAGATATGCAGAATTTTATTACCCATTTGAGATCCGGCTCATAGAATTTAGTCGTTGGTTTTTACAACTTAAACTGTTAGGTACTTTCTTTTGAGGGGCAAAGTTTGGTTTCGTTAGTGTGAAGTTGCTCCCACCAGTGCTGTATCAGAATCACTTGGCTTTAAAGAAATAATTATTATCTTTTCTATAAACATTTAGTAGCAATGTTTTTATTTGTTCTATTCTATTTTTATTTCAAGAATTTGGTGTTAAAATTGATGAACGGTTTAACAGGCTGAAATCGAATAGAACATTGACATTGGACATCCTGTATGTATTTATGTCCAATATGGCACAAAAGAAAAAGATACAAACGAGACTTATGTATTAAAATTATGGTTACAATGGGCGGCCTTATCGCTAACAAGCGATCTTTTTCAGACTACCCAAGATGAAAAATGATAAAGTTTACGGAAAAACGAGATGTTAACGAGTGGTTTTATAGCATTTGATTTTTTTTTAAGAAATCGGATTCATCTTTAAGCTTTATTACAAGTAGGATTTGTCATCACTCAAAGCACGTTAAGTCGTTAGTCAACAGTTATAGATCAACCCTCACTCCTATGAGAAAGATCTCCAAGAGTGGAACATCAATAGGTGGAAAAAAATATCTGTAACAAAAACGTTGTTTTCAAAAGAGGCTATCTAAAACCGCTATTCATGTTGTGTTTAGGTGAATCGCATATTGATCGCGACTAAAAATGTCGCGAAAGCCGGCGTGAGCCCCAATTAAAGCTGACATTGATTCCGTCTACGTCTGCAGGCTGTTATGCACCGAAATAGCCCTAATCGATTACACTATTCGGATGCACGCCGGTTAGGGTTGGGTCATGACACTTGGTGTGTAACTTAAACGCATGGTTTGTTTATTTCATTTAAATTGATAATGAGGACAATCCCGCTTATTACCGGTTGAAAAATGTAAGTAATTTTATTTCTGAAACGTATTACCAGTTATAGACCTATCTTAGGTTTTTGTGTCTCGTGTTGTAATTACTACTGAAGTTATAATGTCCTAGCTAAGTCAGCGACTTCGTCCGCGTAGAATAGTTATTTTGGATATCAATTTTTGTTCTTGCAAGTTAATCTTAAAAGACAGACATATACTGTCGCGGACTTTTTTCAGATTATTTAAAGGGGAATAATTATTTAATACATATTTCTTGGGTATCTTGAACCGTTTTCGTAGCGTACGCAATGAATACCCACAAGGATAAATAATATTATCTCGATTTTTCAACATTTGCTGTTTCTTCTTATATATTACTATAGATGAGGTTATAATTGTGGTCCTGTAGGATAAGGCAATTATGTAAAGAATATTTTTTCTTTTATCTTGAGCATATATATTGCAGGTATTTGCTTAGTTGAATTTTTCGAAGTCTCAGTAAAAAGCTGTAGCTTAAAGCATCGCCGTAAAGTAAGATTTCAGTTAGTATCCAGTTTTTAATCTAAAACCTAAGTTCAATCCTTCAGGGATATACATTAAAATAATATAAAGAAATCTTTTCAAAGTAAGTGTATTAGAGGAGTTACGTTTGCCGAGGGCGTACTCGTAGTGAAATACACTGGCGTAGGAAAAAAAATCTTGGCGAAGGGTAAATTGGGTCTCGGTATAGGAAATGCCCGAAGCGACGTTAAATAACGTGAAATCTGTGTAAAGTTCTAAACGTCAGTTTTCCAATTTAATTACATTTTTTCTTAGTTTAGTACAGATAACTATATTCTATAGGCATTTGCTTAACGACTGCATTGCTTATAATGTTGTTTAAGTATTTTTAATAAAAACATTAATATCCATCGCATACAGGTACTTGCGGACTTACTTTATTTATTTTAACCTGTAACCCGTTTTAACATACTAGGGGGAAACTTATTGGAAAGGTGTTTTAATATACTGGACCGCATTTCCAAAGTATCTACTAAACTTAAAACGTCAGACAGTAAGCGATCTACAAAAATATCTAAGAGACGGTGGAAGTAGTTTCAACAAAGTTAAAAATATAATCTACGAATTTTCACGACGAAATACTGTTTTAATAAAGATAGTTGGTTCTGTGCAAAATTCAGGGATGTTGAAATAGCGGCGTCAATTTACTATGAGACCAGAACCAGTTTGGTCGATATTTTAGTCGTGGTTTGGAATATGTTCTTTGGATATTAGAAAATACATTAGAGAGTTCAGAGTTTCAGTAAATGCTAAAATGGTTTCAATTGACTTTGAAGAAAATATGGTATCAAAAAGGTTCGTTTTTGGGTGGAAGTTATTATCTTCTTTTCATGTATCCTTTAAAAACATATGTCGCAAATGTCATAAATATGCCTTTTGTAATTTATTGATTTATTTAATAATGCTTACTAACTATTTACACAAACATGTTTTAAACTACTTAAGCTAATTATAGTAAGAATAATTCTTATGTACCTAACTTATAAGTATGCACACCGTTGACTGTACACACAGCAAACCACAAAAACAAAACTTATTCATTAAAAATATAAATAATAAAAACAAATGGCACTTAAATTTTATACATGAACTAAATTACTTACTCGTTGTCCTTCCGTCTTACAGACCGCCTAATCTAATACACTTACGATGTTTTAACTTGTTTCCTCGTATTCACAGCAGACGTGGAAATTAGAAGGCAGCATCGGTCTTTGAGGTTAACGATCTCATCGCCTACTACGCTGGTTCTATCCGGTTCAATCCGGGTTCAGGCGGCGCTAACTGGCTCGAAGCGGTTAGCCGCTGTCTACGCTGTGTGTCGGATTGACAGGCAATTTGTGCCCCTATTACACAGTTATTAGTTTGCAAATCTATTGGCAACGCGTCGATTATTTTAGGATTGTAAATTATTTAGCTTAGATTATTCACGAAAGACTTTAGCGGGAGTACAATACTTTATGAACCTCTCGGGACTTTGTTGGCTTCGCGTCGATTGTTAAGGCAAAAGCGGTTAGATTGATATACGTAGGTACTGTAAAATTTATCATTCCATTAAAAAAGAGTACCAACTGTTACTCATTGTTATGTAGTTTATTTTTTAGTCAAGTGAGTTTAATTTTAATATTTTGTAGATATTAGGTCAGAACTGAGAAAAACTGCAGTTAAATCTTAGGAAAGATTTAATTAAGTTGCTTTCGTAAATATTTACAAAATTGTTGTCTAAAGGGCGATTGTTACTTCTGAAATAGGTATAGGTAATAGAAACGCGTCGTTTTAATACTACGACATACATGTTGTTGTGCTCGTAGAAGGCGAAATGCCGACAGTGAAGTAAATGTCGAGGTATTTTCGAAGCAGTAGTAATATCAAGAGCATTAGGTGGATTAGGGAGCTGCGGCCGATGCGCGGAATGACAACTTAAGCACCTGCTCATCGTCTCAGTCGGGACGCGGAGGCGGGCGATAGATAGCTATTAATCGAAGATTACAAACATCTGCGGATAGACAGCGAAAAATGATTAATGTTTTAACTTGACAGGCTTATTGAGACGGAAAGTTTGTTACACTCGAAGACTATACACAACTTAAATCCTCAAAAGCTGAACCTCCTTATACCATAAACCTTTAAATAAAACAATTTTAACGGATTAAATCGCAAAATTTATTAGTTAATCTTTTTTTAAAAGGCCCGACGCTGCTGATGCTTTGCAGAAGCAGTGGAGTCCCCTCGTGACCCTATTAAACTCCAATAAATTACACGTAAAATGAAAAGTAAATAACACAATACTATTTCCTATTGATGACACAGATAGAAGGCCGGGTGATCAGTCCACACCATTTGTTAACCCTTTCATCCATTTCCCTCCAAATGACATAATAACTTAAAAATACCCGCACAAACTAAAGACAATAGTTATAAATCTTCTCATAAGAATGAATTTCAAAATTAGTGGAGATGGATACCTCCTGTACAGCTTTGAGTTAATTTTGAAAGACCTGACACATTCCAATTATAACAATAATTATTATAAAAATACCTCTAGAATAGTTTTCAATAAACTGCTGCTGCTGGTGTAGTACTAAATAATTCAAAAACATTTTTATCTACTGTTTTAAAACTCTATTCCTACTATCCGCAACGTTGTAACAGTCATAAATAGTCTTAATGCCACTTTATGTGGGAGGCAGGATTTGGTTAGCGCTCCGACCTGACTTTTCGGAACGAGACGGACCCGGGTCTAGTTCTCAAACGGTTTATTATATCTGGGCTTTGTTGTGGTAATTGACAATGTAATTAAAGTATAGTTCTACGTACATACAATTGTTTTCATCTAATCTGTTTTTAACTAAAATTTATTTAATATAATTAAAAAAAAAACGTCGCGTTTTGGTTGAATTTTAAGATAACGTATAAGTTTTGCTAAATTACTTCCTTAAAAATATCTTGTATATTTTTACTGAAAGAAAAGGTATCGGAGATGTGCCTGTCTGTAATAGTGTGAAAATCTGTTTATTTTACTTCCATTACGGTAATCACATAGAATTACCGCAATAAAATTACATTTACAAAGTCCAAAACGCCTCTCGCCGAATACAATAAACCCAAATCTCACAAAAGATATGTCAAATATCAAGAGAGCTCTTAAATAAAATAGAGAATGAAAATAAATATTCACAATCCACGAAGAAAGTAGGTAAGCCGCAGAAAGAAAATATATGTAGTTTTATAAAGCGAGATGTTAAAATGTGTCATTGTTTTTCAACGGCGCTTCGGGCGCGGAAAGTTCTGACTTTGTGCCGTTATAAAATCGTATTCGGTGCGACTTTTATATTATGGGACTAGTTTTTCTTAAAGGTTTTGATCGAATTATTTCTCGATTTTGTCTCTTTGTTGTTCGGGAATATAAAAGTCGTTTCTGCGGAAATGGAGTTTCAATATTTTTAACACAGTATCGATTTTCCTTTATATCGTATGCGTTGGTAATGGCTATGTTTAAAATGTAACCAATAATTCTCTTTTCATATTTTTTCTAACAGTTAGGGATACAAAGGGTGACATGGGGCGAATACATTTGTGTGTCTCTCTATTCCTTTTTAGTACAGAAAGTTTCCAAATAAAGTCTAACATACATGTGAAAATAATTTTTAGAGACATGGACTTGATAGGCATCGAATCAACAACCGATTAGCCATAAATTCTAGCATTGGACCATCAAGACAGTCAATGTTTTTACCTTTCAACAATACTGATAACAATTAATATAATTTCTATATAAGAATAACATGCCTAGGCTTCATACTACTCCTTAATACTATTGGTAAATTTCAACGTTAATTCTTTTATCGTGTCGCTTCATTTTATCAAACACGTTTTTATAGGAAAACCTTGGCAAACGCAACCCGATTTTCTGAATTATTTTCTGGTATTTGGGTCGTTTGAAAATGAGTAAACACAGAAATTACGAATGTTGTTATTGAAACAACGGATGGACGCGCTTAGGATTTTACGGCAGTTGAGCGGGAAGTTTATTTTTATAAAAACGAAAATAATGATAACGTCGTCTTGATTATGAGATAGTATATCACAGTACTTCTAAAGATATGTGTATTCTGTTAAGTCATTGTTTGTATAATATATGATTCTGCCGCGGCAGTAAAACAGACACAGAAATGTGCATTACATTATACTTAAGTGTTGCGTTTGAAATTAAATCATGCCAAGGGTGCATGTTGCGACCCTTGTCACCAATTATATTAATCGATTTTTAATGAACATACATTTTTTTATCAAAGTATTGTCTGTAAAAGTAATAAGTATAAAAAATGCACTTACATCACGAGTCACTCCGTTTTAAAGTCATAGAGAAAACCAAATGTTACAAATCTTCACAAATATTGAATACGTCGGTATGGTCCCGAATTCAAGTTAATCAAAAGCGTATTCAGTTGTCGGTTTGTATGGACGACATTTTTCTATCATACTTCGAGCGAAATAGTGTTCCGAATAACCTAATTGGACTCTACACAGGAATACAAAGAATTTGACCGCACCACGAGTTTCTGGTGAAGATCGTTATGACCGAGCTCTTTTTGCTCTCCGCTTTGATAACGCTATCGTGCTTTATACTGCTTTAACATGTCCTAGGTTTTCTCTTTGCATTGCCAAAGACAGGTAAGATATTTGAGCCTTTGGTTCCTACTGTCTCTATTTGGTTTGTTGCGAATTAATTCGGAATAAAACATATTGACGTCACAGCAATGCATTTTCTTTTGAGACCAATAATACCTACACTTGGTGTCGTAAGAAATACATCTTTGTATTATACAACTGCACGCTCTCAACAATAATATGATACGCTTGAGTTTCTCGCATTCAGGCTGGCAGCTTTGTTTACGAAACGATACTGTTTACATTTGTGAAATTGTCACCTATTCATATGTTCATGTTATATGATTGTGTTCAACATCATTTGCTCCTCATACCATCTCAATACGATACATCTTGTCTTGTGTGAAAATTTTACATTAAAATAAATCCTTCTAATATAAGTCTAGTTGTCACAGTTACAGCTCTCTTTTGTTTTCAAAATACACCACGTACCGTAGATATAGCACATTCAAAGTCTGTTGCAATATTGAGTAAGAATACGGTCACAAGTTTTACTTCAAAGCGAGTGTGTAGACAACCTTATCCGCTGCGAATTCTAGGCACTATGCTTCAAGTATATCTGTAGAGTTGAATTTCACACATATCGTATTCCTACTTCATAAGGTATTCAGTCGAGGATCACATCTCAGTAAGCGTTTATTTGACTCTGACGAAAAATATTGCGTGAAATGGAACTTTCAGGCGGAAGTAACTTCATTTTGTTATTTGAATATCGTTTGTCTTACCTTTTTATACAGCTTTGTATTCTCGACTTTGTGATGTCTTATCGACAATTACTAACCAAACATTTTATAAAAAAACTAATTTAATACGTACTGTTTGCAGTTTACGCAAACTCAATAACACACTTCTAGCGTTTAAAACGCGATCTATAGATAACTATAAATGTTACGGTCAGGACAAATCAAGAACTTGAGATGACTTTTTTAAAATAATCCAATTACCACTCCATTATTCGCCGCAGTGTCGTATTGATAGCTGATTACAGAGTGAGTAAATGATTTCGTATAGTAGAAAAAACCCTTAGAAGCAATGAATTGGTCCTCATGAAGCCGGATGTCTGTAATTGAGTTAGTGCCAGCACTTCTGACGCCTCTTACATTGTGGCCACTAAACTGAAGACTGTTTTGTCGAATGCAATATATCGAAATAATATATATTAGTACAATGCATTATTATATTATATTCTCCTTTGAATTAAATAAATAATTAAAAGCAAGTAAGTTATTCTGTAAATAATTCACCTACCAGGTTATAAATATCTATTTTTCCGTAATGTTTGCGTTTTAGCACTAAGCTGTTTTAAAATAATAATGTTTAAGCATCTATTTAAGATCAAACTTACGAAAAGTATAATATGTTTGAAAACTTTTTTATTTTTTTTACATGTTATTGCACATAAAGGCACTATATAATTTAAAAATCGAAAATAAATTGAAAAAAATTTCGACTCTTGCAGGACTTGAACCGACATCGTCGGCGTTCACACAGCAAGCAAATAGTATAATATTTTCTTTCTGTTGGTGTTCTTATAAATAAATAAAATAACAGTTAAGTATCCATTTATAAAGCAATCTACTTCGCATATTTAGTGGCCACAATATTAAGAGCCCGCAGCGGATACGAAATCAATGCGATGAATGGAGTTGAAACGAATTGCGGCGAGTAAAGTTTGTGACAGACAAACCGCTACGTATATGCCGAGTCAAGAGCCCACGATCTTCGAAATATTCGGAGATGTAACTGGAAGGACACCTTTAAAACATAATACCAGATTACGGAGTTACTCAATACTTAGATATAAGTAACTAGAGAAATACAAACAGATACGGTAATAGTAAAAACATTTGTGTAGGTAGAGTTAAACTACGGGGTTTACGATTAAAGGTGAAGGGATGCAGCTATATTATAAAATTTAATGAAGATGTTCTTTACACCTTTTTTCCTTTGAATTGTATCAACTTCAAGTAAGAGAAACTAAATATCATTTCTTACGCTCTAGCTTAGCTACACCTATCTTGGACTTCTATATCTCTGAATCTCTCTAGCCAACGTAAGTTTGGCTTGCCACGTCTGCGACGATCATGAGGGCCACCATCTAGAAGTCTATCTTCTGTTAACAAGCGTCCCTAAATAAGATATATATAGCACATGAATCTAATAACTTTAATAATTGATTTATTATATCTTATCGGCTATATTATTCTAGGAGAGTTTTTGATTCGCGCATTCATCCGTGCCCAGTAATAACGCTCCATTGAATCCAAACTTAGTCGAACTTCTATTCTTAATATCTATGCATTATTCATGAACCTTCCCGTTATAATTAGTTGAGTTTTGTCTACCTTTTTCAATGCTAGATAAATAATGAAGTTAGGAATCATTTCAAGTATATTGTAACACAGTTTTATTGAAGTTCTGTAAGTGTAGGTTGAAATGAAGTTCTTTCGCTTATAGAAGTTATTAAAATTATTTCTAAAAATAAATTGTTGTTTTTCGTAGTTATAAATATTATTAATATTAATCGTATTTAACATTTATTTTTAAATTTAGAACATGTGTCTCGCGATAGTCACTATTATAACAATGAAATCTCCACATTTATCCCGCAGTACTCAATATTTTTTAGATACAAAATAATAGACCATCTGATTTCACGTATTTCGATTAATATTGGTCAAGTCGTTGGTGTGTAAAACAGCAACAAACATAGATACATATAATTATTATTGAAATTTGCTGTGCGAATTATACTGCCGTTGTTAGGGAGGTAAAGTGTAATCCCTAATACGCAAGTGTTATGGTTCATATTACATTGCGTGAGACGTGCAAGCATCAAAAGGTCGAAGAAACTCGAACATGGCAAAGGACGCGGTAGTTCAATCGGCTAGAGCGACAGCACGGAACGCTGTGTATGGCGGTTCAAATCCTGAACTTCGTTTTTTAAAAATTTAAAGCGACGTTACTGAATTAATACAGACGATAATATATTAACTGCTAAGCTTCAGTTTCAACAATAAGCATTAATAACTGATTTGGAAATTGTACACAGGCCGGCATTACGCGTGAATGTGACGCCGCGCGCTTTGATGAATGTTAGCAATGAATCGTGCGGCGCTTTTAACGGATTTCGCTTAATTAAAATTTAATTTTCTATTACACGTTTTATACGCTCACGTCGATATAGCCGCGGTGAAATATGAACCTGCTATTTTCGGCAAACACGCTCTCAATATTTTCCCAGGGCAAAATATACAAAAATAATTGCTTTTCCGGTTAACGCAAAATTGACATAACATATTTTTGTATTTATTGATTAAAATTGTAATAGTATTTTCATTGTTTTTTCTTTTACTATCATTTGCAAAAGTAGTTCCCCAAATGAGCGCGATGGATCCTATGTTCGCGTCCCGATGATTCAAAGTAACTTGCTTCGGTCGCTTTCGTGAACTCAGATTACCTACTTTCCTATTGGTAACGTATGATTCGAAATTTAAAATTAACAAATGCGTTCGACTCTGTCAAAAAAGTTTTAATTCAATTCGATCACTTAACGAATAGAATAACGGTTATGAAATGTTATTGAAATGCCATACTCGCTAATCCCATAAGGTCCGCTAATGACTAAGTATTGTTAGAGCGTGAACACCAAGTTGTTACTCGACTCTGCATTCTACAAGTTACCACTTCACAATATCTAATTAACATAAGCGCTTCGAAGCGCTTAACTTTGATAATGTGTAGTTATTGATGTCTCGCACGACGGTAAAGTACTTTCTATATAGTCGTATTTAAAACAACGGAATAATACTGTAGATAAGATGTACAATTACAAATATACCAAGATAGATAATAAGATATACTTTAAAATATGAAATCATAAAAGGGGATGAAATTTGAACGATGTGGAAACACATTCATATTTTATTTGGCGATAGTACGAAACAGTTCATAACAAACGTACGAATAAAACTCTAGCTCTAAAATGTTACAAAGCTGGTTAGTTGATTTCAATATTTTTATGATGGAAGACGACAAATATGGGGTCCATTTGGTGGTAGGTTACCTCAATCATATAACGTATAACACGATGCCCGCCTATTTCGGCGTTAGATATTCGCAAACAGACTAAGA
Organism: Leptosia nina; assembly: GCA_963661955.1. Lineage (NCBI taxonomy): Eukaryota > Metazoa > Arthropoda > Insecta > Lepidoptera > Pieridae > Leptosia > Leptosia nina. The sequence continues at coordinate 1,323,920 of CAVLEF010000083.1, read as the reverse complement.
ACTGAAATGCGATTAAACTTCACGTTTTTTTATCTATGGACAATGGTTCGTGACGCGGACGGAATTTTTATATTCCTACTTCCTACAACCCCCGTAATATGCATACTTTTAGGTGAAACCTAACATTTCAGAAAACTTACAAATTCACTACCAAAGAGTTTGTTGTTAGAATCCTCGACTCGTTGATTATTAGTCATATATTGCTGGCATTAGTCCGTTATCTGATAACCGTCATATTTAATTTCAGACGGTCTAGGCATTGTAGTCTAATAGTTATAAATAAAATTGAGCAATAAAATAAAACACATTTAAATAAAACGGTTTAAAACGCGATATATTGCAGCAACCGAAACGTTAGGCCGAAGTTAAAAATCATTTTCAAATCAGTTTTACTAATATATCGCGTTTTAAACCGTTAAAGTGTTTTATTTAAAAAAACACCTCATGTTAATAATTATGAATATCAAAATTTCGTCCGCGTCACGAACCATTGTCCACAGATAATAAAACGTGAAGTTTAATCGCGTTTCAGTTATATTAATCAAAATAGCTAGATATTACTATATTATTTTCGTTTACTAAATACCTACAGATTTATTCCAGTAATGTGACATGCTAAAAAATGCAAATACACAGATTACAATACAAAATTCACAAATATTGACTCAGTCCTATGTAAATGATTATTATGTTTCAATTTTCCTTCGCTTACGAATTATTGCCAATACAAGGACCCACGCGCTCTCGTTTAAACGCAGATGGTACATCGATATTATTATAAAAGTTATCATAACAGTTTATTTTATTGCTAAGTAAATGTGTGTTGTCCCGGTATGCGGATCGAAACATTTAAATACAAGCGTTTGTAGGATTCTAAAAACTTGATGCTAAGTGTATATGGGAAATTAAATGACTGAGGACGGCGTATGAGTATAGGTCCACTCGATGAATGGTGTAATATCACAGCTGTATAACATTAAATAATATGCGCTATCGGCCTATTTCGGTTTTGAAAATAATATTAATTTGTAAAAAGATCGTGTAACCCGACGTGTTTCACTGTTCAGTTTCGTTTACAGGCAAGTGCCCTTCCCGACTGAAACAGTCTATTATTGCCCTGGGATTCGTACCCAGGACCTCTTGCGCTTGGAAATGCTAGACAACATGTTGAAACTACACTGTGCTATCACTTAGCTACAGAGGTGGTCAATAATAGGGAAATAACAATTATTATTATTGTAATTCATTTATACTTTCAGTATTAGAAGAGCAATAAATAAATTTATATTGTTCACCTTAGTTATCTTTTAACATTTTAAATAAATTACTATTACTCTTAAGTAAATTGTGTAAGTAAGTGTATATAGAGTAAGTCAATAGTAAATTTAACAAGCATTTTTTCGTTTAATTGGTTGTTTCTTTTTCTTATACTTACTGTTGGATGGATAATACTATGCAACAATGCACTAATGCGTTCGTCAGCTTCGCTGAATGACAAAAGTTCGAACTCGCTACTCAGGTAAACGCTGTTTGAGTTGCTCGACATAGATTGGCTATAGATAAGTGTCGTTCGCCGCGGCCACTGCATTAGCCTAATGGAATCGTGTCGATGACGCAATTCGAGATGATATTAAAAGCGTGCTCTTTCTACCTAATTGAGTATTTTAAACAGCTTTTGATGCCTTTATCGCGTTCGTAATTTGAGTTCGGCACATAATGGCCAACCTCTATGGCTGTCAAAGAAGCTTTTCTATTTTCAATTTTTAATTTATATAGTGCCATCATGTGCAATAACATGTTGAAAATATTAAAGTTTTCAAACGCTATAACTTTGTAATTTCATTTTCAATGATTTTCCGAGCTGCAAAGCATAAGATATTGATGCGCAAGTGCTAAGGTTGAAATTCCATCGTGCGAGAATCTCTCATGAATTCTCTTGTATTAATGAGATGAAAAAAATCGACGACGAGGTGTGGGACTCGGTAGCCTTATTGATTAAAGCAACAGCACGGAACGCTGACGATGCCGGTTCAAGTCCTGCCCGAGTCGAAGTGGTTTCCAATTTATTTTCTCTCTTGTTAAATTTGACCTCTATAGAGAAAATACCAAAATTACAAATGTTTACAAGTCAAAAGCAAAGCTGATAGTTTAATCATCATTGTTTCTCATCTGAATCCGATTTTTCACTAAAATTGCTTAACGATAAAACGTTTAGGCCATCTCAGTATGAAAATTGAATGTTCTGTAATATTATAAAGCAAAAGTGATTGGTTTTCATATAACATCTTAAAGTTGCTCGGCTTGCTTTCGGAAATGGATAATCGTCGTCTTATCATTCGATAAAAGTCGAAACGACATTTATACATGTTAACTTAAATTGTGTATAGTTTTTATTTACAGTGTATATTTACGCACTTATAAGATCTAAAAATAATTATACATTGTCTAAGCCACACAAGCTGTAAAAGGATATTGTAGTGGTAAAGAACATGGCAGATTTTAAAAATGTCGTGTGGAGTAAACTGCTTCTTATGTTATGAATCTCGAAAATGGGCGCTAAGTGCCTTCATATTCTATGTATGTGTTTAGACGTCATCCGAATTTCTCTCAAATATTAAATATACTGTTTACTAAAATGTACTGAAACCTTCAAGTGTTTTCTCTAGCACATTGATTAATTGTCGTGTCGGTGATTCCGTCAGATCTGGAGATGTGTATAAAATAAAATACAGAGACAGATCCAAAGCCACTATAGGACGACAGCGCATCTTGCTTAAATGCTTATAGGCTGCGTTACCATTAAGTGAACCTTGTGCTTGTCTGTCCTCTGTCATTAAAAAATAGTGGGCATAAGTAACCCATTTCTTAAAGTAAGTACGTAGGCTTAAAAGGCCTATGATAAATTCGTTTAGGTCTGAACACAGTTGGTATATGAGCATGGCAATCCAGGAAAAACGGCACTATATAAATTAAAAATCGATAATAAATTGATAAAAACGAACGGCTGGACTTGAACCGGTATCCACAGCTTTCCGTGCTGTTGCTCTAACCAATTGAGTCACCGCGTCAATCGATATATAAGTAAATTGTATCAGTGTCCGATTCACTCTCGGTTTACACAAAATTAAGTGTTGATTAGACCTTTAAAATAAGCTTGTTTTTTTTTAATAGAACATGCTTTCGACCCGCACCGAAAGTAAGGAACGCTTAACGTCTGCCGACTACATTAAAAATACAGTGGCTTTTATGATATTGCCACGATAGCAATTTTCAGTTAGCTGATATCGCAAGTCATAATACATAATGATTACAAAGCATGACGTTACAAAGCAGCCAGAAGACCTCTGGCGGCGATATACTGGAAATTTTTATAAGCTTTAAAAGATGCTTCACGATGATACAAATTTTACATCTCAATCTCGTTACGTAGATAGATAGGGTATCGATAATTATCTTATAAGCGTATTGATAAGTTTTTTTATAAATAGGAATATATAAGAATAATTATTGTGTTCTTAACTTGATGATGTCCTTTGTAATTTAATACAAGATTTTTTTTGTTGCTCACATAATAGGTATATACATATTAGTTTACTTTAGCAAACGCAACTCTACACACCTATTTAAATAAAACACTTAACGGTTTAAAATGTTAAAAAAATATTTTAACTTCGGATGCTTTGGTAACTATTATATTTTGCGTTTTAAACAGTATTATACACTCCTATTTCTTAAAAATGTACATCGATTTATATCAAAAATTTTGATGTATGAACTAACGTGTAAATTTCTCGGAATATCGCTACGAGAAGTTCTTTACTTTGCCGAAATGGCTTCTGGTGTGCTATTATCTGAGCAAAGCAATAATAGCAAATGTATGCTCATTCAATATTAACTGGGAAATCGCGACAGTAGCCGCAAACACTCACGCCCATTAACTGCTCTATGTACTTGCGGGAGGCAGTCAAGCCGACCAAATCTCTGACGTCTATGTACTGGGCTCTCATTCGCCATATCTGACTTGATTAATGTACTATAGGCAGCGAAGTTTTTAAGTTCCTATATCTGGAATTTTCTTATTTTTCTATTTTTTTTTGTTACGTCATCAACTCTGCTAGACAAAAGCTGTACTATGGTTTATTTGAAACACATGTATTATACATTTGGCTTCTACAAACTCTTGTTTATTGAGAAAAAAGTAATAATTTGAAATAGACACTCTTATTTTATTTATTTTTATAATGACTATAACAGGATATGGAAAATAGTGAAACGGGAAATTTATTACAAAATAACTAAACATCAATAACTAAATATTTTTAGATATAAATAGCTAATTTGTTTAAATTGGTGCGCTGCTTAGTTTAAATTAAACAATTAGCTTTCGTTATGTATTTAAACCTTTAACAAATTACGGCCATGTCTCAATGGAATTAAAAGTTAAACTTGAATTAATCGGACTAAAACACAAGCGAGCGATTTTAGAAGAAAAGTTTTATATTATGTAACAGGTGTAGTAGTAGTAGTAACTTTTAGGGAGTAAAATTAACGTTTTGCAAAAGTTTTATTTTAATATTTAAGAATTTGATTGCTATATAAGCATTATAGTTTTGAAAATATAAGAATGTAATGTTTTTGCCATAAGGGAATATTTTTGATTACAAAACCTCATAAAATTAGGGCTAAATCGAATAATATATAATAACAGCAATATTTTACTTTATCTGATGAAACCGCTTGTCGCTCTGCTTATCGCTAAAATTGTAATAGTGTCGGGTTTGTTTATGGCAGTCAATCAAATGGGATAACGTCTTCTATCTTGGGAGAAGCGCACCTGTCCATATTAATTATAATTATAAATTATACCTATTAATTAAATATATTTCAGTACATACTTTGTCCTTCTCCATAGTCTGCAATTAAAATTATTTAACTTACGAAAACGATATTGTCTGTATGTTTTGGTAATGCCTTTTTCTCGAAAATCCACCGATATTAAAATAAACAGTCTGTCATATGGCTTGCACTATCCATCACAGTGTAGACCTATTTTCAAACTGATTCCTAAACACTTACACACTTCAAACGTCGTAACTTTTAAATAAAATATTCTTAATTTGAAAGTTGTAAAAGATAATCATAGACAAAGTCGAAATTGTTCCGAATAAAATGAGTCACTTTTAAAAAGTAACAATTTGATGTTAATTGGTTAACTATGTGAAGCTATTAGATGTTGGAATAACACAATACTATGACCTACTTATAGTTTCGGCTTAGTGAGTTTTACATTTTTTTTATAATTATCTTTATTTTGTGGCACGGTAGCACATTTAGTAATCAGCACTAATTTAGCGCAGTCACATAAATATTTTAAAAGCGACACAATCTAAAGAAATATATATCATCTTCTACAATAATATAAATGTAAATCTGTCATGTCCTTTTCTCAATTAAAATGTAACAGGACATCCGTACCGAGGCTTTTCTTTGTAAACGACGCGGATTTTTAATTTTTATTCGGATATTCGGAGGCGAAAAAAAATTTCACGGTTCACCGCACGCTTATTTGTCTCAAGGTTTCCTTGTATCTGTTTTCGTAAAGCCTCTTTTCTTACAATCCGACGAAAAAACCGGAAAATCGGTGACAAGGATTACGATTTTATAAATGATTTCTTCATGAATATCACGACTATTTATCGTTGTTACTCGGGTAAAACACCATTTTGTACAATTTTTCCACTGTTTGTATCAAAAAAGGAAAAACTACAACATAGAAACATTTTAATTATAAAATAAACTTCACTTGGTATACAGAGTTGTTGAAATTATACATAAAGTACGCCTTGAATTCACGCGCCTTTTTTATTTATACGATGTATTATCTATTATAAACAGATTTTTTTTCTGTCATAATTCAGTCCAATAAAAATATTCTATTTCTTCCTGTCCCACTCTTAACTTAATTTCGTTTAAAAAAGGAAAATAAACTTGATAGAGTTCCTTAGCCTTACTTTGAGTCTCAATCACGGTGCGGACAAAGTGGAAACCGCACTCGACAACAAGATTATCAAGTTATTCAGTTCAAAAGGGCACGGATCAAATTGCCTTTTTAATTCATTGCGTCGCTTATGATTATCCAATTCTTTACTGTAGCTTGGCGATGTAATATCATCATTTGTATAGTTTGAACAGAATGGAGTTTAATTGCATAGCACAAATTTAATTACATAATGATTCTTACGTAAAAATACTCAGCAAAATAAAAACTACCTCGCGTAATATTTAATAATTTAAACTGGAACTACCAGGACTAAGATATACAGCTATATTTTTCTCATTGAAGATAGGAAACATATGCTTTATTGGTCGTGATTGGAGGAAGTTGATATTGTTACTTTTAACAAGTACAGAATAATTTAAAAATCGAAAATAAATTGAAAAAATTTTCGACTCGGGCAGGACTTGAACCGGCATCGTCAGCTTTCCGTGCTGTTGCTCTACCAATTGAGCTACCGAGTCCTACACCTCATCGTCGAATTTTTTCAACTTATTGATACATGCACCTCTCGCGCAATGTAATTTCTACCTTAACACTTGCGTATTAAGTATTGCGTATAAAAAATTTTTTTCAATTTATTTTCGATTTTTAAATTATATAGTGCCTTCATGTGCAATAACATGTGAAAAATATTAATGTTTTCAAAAGTACAGAATACTTACCTGACAGCCAATGAACGTAAATTTTGTTTTGGTTTAGTTCAACATATTTTTAAATATGTTTTTCATCTTTTAATCCATACTGTTTGTGAATTTCGAACTTTCGGCTTCTGTCTATATTTGTGATGTTTAAAAATGTCTAAAATTGTATTGTTGAGTATTTATAGAGTATTGGATAAGCACAGTTCTGTGTCCGTTTCGTTGAAAGATTTTATGAACATGCTATTTATCGATGCGATTTCTGTGCCTTAGCTTACTGAAACATAAACTTAATTCAACTACTGTATTCGAAATAGGTACAAACTTTTTTTTAATAAAACACTTTAACGGTTTAAAATGCGATATATAATATTAGTTAAACTTATTTGAAAATTATTTTTAACTTGGGTCCGACGTTTCGGATGCTTTACATTAGCCGTGTTCACGGGGGAATAATACTCAAATAAGTTTAACTTAAAGTATATCGCGTTGAAGACGAAAAAAATAAACCTATAAAAATTGGCATATATGTACATTTAAATAAATCACTTTAACAGTTTAAAACGCGATATATTACTTAAACTTATTTGAAAATGATTTTTACGACGTTTCAACGTTTAAACCGTTAAAGTGTTTTATTTAAATGTGTACTACTCGCGTAAAATATAGTAACCATTTGCTGAGGTCATTAGTTAAACGCGTTCCTTATCTTTGCGTTAAGTACACTAGTCCTGGACTAAGACACAGGCCCTGGGTTCAAAACGATACATTGTTTTTGTCTGACAATCCGATCAACTTACATGTAAATAAATTAGACGGGGAAACGAGATTTTAGCCTTTTAAATAATAAATTCATTTTATATTAAAATGCCTCTATAAAACAATACGCTTCTACACGTAGCCTTTTACAATAGTATCATCACTTGTGACCCTGACTTACTTACTCACAAACGTTACATACTAATTAGTTTGTTGTTATTTTTATGATCACTCTCGTATTAAAAACTGGTTCATTTATATTCCTTTTTTGTATCGATATACTTACTTCCTCTTATTTATATAAGGTTGTTAATACTTATGTGGTGATATAAGAAGATGCATTTTCTTTAATTAGTATTTAAATAGAAAACCCTTTAAAATAAAACTTGGCACATGGTCACAGGGAGACATGGCTGCTGCAAAGCATCCGAAACGTCGGGCAATAGTTAAAATAGTTTTCAAATAAGTTTAACTAATTTATATCGCGTTTTAAACCGTTAGATTGTTTTATTTAAATTTAAATAGTAGTCTCTTCGTGAAAGTATATATGAATAGTTAACAAAGTACATGTATCAAACAATATGAAACTACTTTTCGTAATTCGTTATCAGACAATTAAGTACAATCTCCGAATACAATTAAAGAGTTTATTTTCATCAACATAGCAAATGAAGATGTAAACGATTCAGATTATGCGTCCTGGGATTAAGCCAACTTCTCTCTTAAACATTTCTTATTTTCCTGCACAGAAGGAATAAAAGATTTATTAAGCGTTCAGCTTTTAAGAAGACAACTAAGGATTATTTGTCTTATTGAACATATACCTATTTGAAATAAATTGTACATTATTTCACTTCGTTTAGGTAAAAACATACTTAAGCTAGGTTATTTCAATCTTGTAAATGTTTGACATTCGTTACGATATACGCGCAAATGTAACATTTTAAATTATACACTTTCAAAATGATGATTTGGGATTAAAATCAATGTAATTTTACATTTACGTATAGCTGTAGCAACTTACTTGCCTTAAGAGTGTTACTATCATAGCATGAGACAATGTGTAATACCTCACAACATACTTGCCTACTAATTATACGTCCTATAAAGAAAACCCAGCGAACCGTTAGAGCTTAAACTATATTTTAATTACAGTAACCCACTTATGACAAAAAGGTTTCATTCAGATACAGTAGCAACAAAAGCAGTTAATTGAAACAGCGCAAACCACGTAGTGAGCTACGACCTACGAACGGCGTAGCGTCAGTGCTACGAAGCTCTTCGCGTAGACCGCACGCGTCTACGCCGCTTTCGTTTCGTAGACAGTCACAGTGGAACGTATACAAATGTAATGTGAAAGTGCTACGGAGTCGGGATGCGCATTTTTTTAAGTGAATTGTGGTTTTGTGATGTACGCGGAGGAGTCATTAAGGTTTATGGTTGATTAATCGGTGAACACGCATGTGCCTTCCCGTCGATTACCCGCGCTCAATAAAAAGTTTCTTAATTATTTTTTTTAACTATAACAATGTATGGTCGTTATAAGCGAGTTCTAGGAAAATATTGATCGATCTCGCTTGTGTTTTATGCTTTTATTTTGATGGACGTCTCGTTGATGGTCTTCTAATTTGTATTGGTAATTAGCGAGATAGTTTCAGTGGGGTTTGAATTTATTGATGGCTTCGTGGCAAATTAATTACGGGCGTTCGGTTTTAACTTCGTACGATTGCTGGGTGCACTTAAGCAACTAATGTGATTAAAAATTTTCAATATTTTATTTCCTTTAGTAATAGATAGACGAATTGAAAATTGTCCTAATTTGTTTAAACTATAGGTTATGCATATTAGTTCTTTTACTTAATATCACTAATAATCTACCAAAAATATGACTATTTCAACAATCAAAATGGGACATTTAAAATTAAAATAAATAAATACCCAGTATCCTTATCTCTCTATGGAAGTAATTATATATTTAAATGTTAATTTTGTGTGCGATATTAATTTAAAACGTCATTTATTACGGAAAGTTCATCATGTTGCTCTATTAAATTAAAAGCTTTAAATCGGTATTTTGTGGCTGCCGTTAACTGGATATGGGTTTTTCATTGAGGTCGTATTTTAATTAACATATTTTTTATTAAACGCTATAATATTTTTTTCAATATACTCTTACATAATTGTGGTTTTATTTATATTTGTTTATGAATATAAATTCATCGTTTCAAATATTTTAAACATATTGGTACTTTAAAAAAACAATTAAAGTTATTGAGTAGAATTTTGATTGGCATATTAACCTTAAATTATTTAAATATCTATATGAATATAAAGAGATATTTTAGTAAAGAATCGTACCATGAACCAATACTTTATACCGTACTCTCTTTATGGATTTCCTCAAATTTAACATATATATAAAATATGCGATACTATAGAAAACTCAGTGGTCCTATACAAATAAATATATAGAATAATCGTCCAAAAAACCCTCCAACAATCTACAGCGTAATTTCGCTCAGGGTCAACTTCATTGTACTTCAAATAATTCTAAAATATGGGCTACTAGGCTTTGGATATGCCGTGAACACGCAATTGCTTTACGGTCGATGTACATTGTTGTTCCGTTCAGAAGATGGAAAGTATTACTTTATATTTTTTATTAATACTTTTCAACTTTGCCCTGCTCAGTGGCTGAATGTTTCAATGTAGACCGTCGTAACCACGAGAGGTCCGCGCTTCGTATTCCGCGGCATAACAGTAAATAAGTAAAGTTAAGAAACTATCTTTTTTTATCGCTGAAGGTTACATTGCAACTGGCAATGCTGTCAATAACTAACATTCATTTTGAATTTGTGATATTTTAAAACTATTTGCTTGATGTATCAAACACGTTACCAAAATGTTATACTACGATTTATTTTTTAAACTCGTTTTAAATTAGATATATTATTTTTTAAATTTCATTTCATCAACTCAATGCTCAAGCTTAAAATTTTCGTTCTTAAGTAAAAAGCGTAGCTCGAATTCCTACTCTGTGGACTTATTTTAATTTGACTCAGTTCATACTGAAATCCTCTTGAAAGCTAAGCTTTCTTGAAATCAGAAAACGATCAACCTGGATGATGTAGGCGGGTCTAGTGGCTTATTTGAAAATTTTACTAGCGTACTTTTAGCATAAAATTTGTTACTGAACCTTCAATTACTTACTTTTACGTAAGATTAAGTTTAGCTAAAGAATTAAGTTTGTATAAATACTAATGACTACAACGCAGGTGTTTATTTGTATATATTAGCCACGTTATTACCATTTCTATAGATGAAACATTTTTGAAGTTCGAACCAAAATACAATTTAATTAAAATGCTAAATTTTTTAGCTATAGGGCACTTAGCTAGGATAAATCCTAGCTATAGTTTTTGTTAAACTATATTTGAAATTGAAATTCCATATTCAATTTCAGCTTTTTGAATTTGAAGTATTCTCACTAAATCAGTGCTCTCGCAAGATTAGGGTCCATCGTTTAAGTGAAATCGTTCAGAGTGCTCCATCGGTAGACTTTCACTAATCCGTACGTCGATTTCAGTCTGCTATTTCACGACCATTTAGGTAATCTGTAAAGACTCTGAGGCGTAAGATGGATCAGAACTGTTATATACTGCTAAAAATTTATGATTTCTAAGCTTTTGCACTGTAAAGACCTTTTGTAATATCGGCTATTGAATAAATATCGATATTTCTTTGGGGTCAAACAATTCGTATTAATAACTAATAGCCAAACAGCCACGAGTCTTGTCTATTATAACGTATTTTAATTGGTTAAATATTTCATGTTCATATTTACGTGTTAAACATAGGAATTGCATTAAATTAATTTTCATAGATAAAATCGTGTTCTGTTTTGTCACATACAAATTAATCGAGATGAAACCGGTTACAAACGTATCACTAATTCACAACTCTGTACACTAGTAAACGAGTAATTTGCATGTATTTGCCGATAGCTGCTGTAGCAATGTAAACACTAGTGTCTAATTGAAATTGGAGGCGATTAGGCTTAAAGGAGCTTTGTATTGCGAGAAAGAAAAAAAGTTGATACAAGAAACATAAATTAATATTGTCTGTAGTTTTCGAAAGTAGTACACCTTTAGATTAAACTCTGTTAACGGTTTTAATGCAATATATATTATCATCCGATGTTTCGAATGCTTTGCAGCAGCCGTGGTCATTTGACGTTCAAATTATTTATTTAAATTTCTGATGTGAAAACCAATTATCGACCAAATTTTTAAAACCAAATTATACTTCGACATAGTGAAAAGCAATAGTATTTAAAACACATTGTATTAAAAAAAATCTACTAATTTCTATCCAGGAGAGTTCTCATAGTAACATTTTAAAAACCGGTCGATATTAACGCTAAGTCAAGTTTAGCGCTTATTTCTCGTTTGAATGTGTTCTCATGAAGTAGAAATTTTCAAGCTTAAATTTTCTATATTGTGTACAATATTCGAAATGCAATTACTTCTATCAACTGATATATCGCTTCATCCATCAGCCAACAAGTATCGTTAAATAAAATAATGTATGCACAATATAGTTAATTATGGCTCCTATTATACTAATGGTGTTTCCATCGAGTTATCTGTCGTCCCGCAGGATGCACTGACAATTACTTTAATGCACCTGCCGCCGACAATGGACGAATATGTTCCGCTTTTGTTCGTTTTGAGTGTGTATTGGTACAATGCATAAAGTTACAGCGATTTGTTCTTATCGACACAAGTATACTTATATAAAGAGGAGTTATGCATTTTCGACGTATCTACTTACTTTAATTTAGATGACAGAACTTTAATAAATCGATAAACAACTAAAGGGTTAATTTCCTTCTAGTTTATAATCCTTTATCCAACTCCAAAATCGTCACATTTTATTAGTATCATTAGAATTATGCCTAACTGACGACTCGATTTAGACATAAAATGTATACAAATAAATTGACCTTAGACGACTAGAAATACATTTAATTATGTATGTTCTTAATGCTCATTCCATGCTATGAATTCTCAGCTAATGAATACACAATAGTTATGATCAAACAGGAGTGAAAAAATCATGTATAAATTTGAATCGCTCCCGTCTATACTTAATCCACACGCACAAAGAAGGTCGCCTTTTGTCCCCTCCCTTTGTCGGTTACGGATGATCGCACGTGCTGTGGGTACAAACAGGCCTGTTAGTCGGTTTGTCGTCTCTAACCGGATTGCGTTGTTTGCTCTCCTCCAAAGCTTTTGATTGACACTGATATTTGTGTTGCGATACATGAACTCCGCTCCGCGCCTGTTTAATCTTACGTTCATGTTTTATTCATTAGCTACGTGTTAAGAGTTAAAGTTTAGGTAAATAGTATCAAGAGTAGTCTATTGTCGCGATGTTTATTTCGTCTTTAATTAGATGTTTTGTCTCGTTAGAATATGGCACCATTATATACTAGTACAAACATAGTAAATCTAGTACTGAGTGTTCTTAAGGCTTTCTTACCACGCACTACTGGAATGAGCTGCCTCAAATTAAATATTTCTGTACCGATGAGACTTTAAAGATCTTTACGGCGAAAATCTTAAGTCACCGAAACAGAGGTTTTTTTCTACTAGCCTAGCGTCAGATATATAATATATAATAAAGTATGTGAAGTACTGTTCTGTACATAAATCCTCATCGTGGCTGCGAAATCACACAGGCATTAAAGTTTTCTGTAGGTACATAAAGTGTAGCTAACAAGGGCGCGGTAGCAGGAATCTTGTCGGAAGTTGTATTGCCTGTTATCTTCAATTAAGTGAGGAAAGCTGTAGGAAACGACCCGGAGTTGGTAGTAGGCACGCACGCCGCGATGCGAATAAGATTAAATCGAAATTAAAATCGATGTTTTTTATCCGATTACCTAGAAAAAGATTTCCTATTAAAAACTTAGTGCAACTTATCCTCATTTTTAAAACTTTTAAAAATAAATATTAATAACTTAATTGATAATATGAGGCTGTTAGAGGCAGAGTGGCCTAATAACAAAAAACATGATTTTCAATAAGGAGGAAAAAATGCACAATTAACTTAGGCAAAAATGAATTTGTACTATTATTTGTGTAAAATTTATGTTACCAATTTTCGGTCATAAAATTTCAGTTAGGCCGCATATATTTTTTTGCATATGCATAGGTTTGTTTTTAACTCAGATTCTGAAATTGTAGGTGTTTCTAAGTGTTACTATGTATGTGCCTTCTTTCAAACAATTTTTAATTTGGGTTAAACAATTCAACCTTCTATATTACTTAAGTGGCATTGACCGTGATAAAATGCTGATAATGGAAATTGTGAAGAACGAATTAACATATCGACTGTCTTAGTTGGATGGTCTCTTGCGTAGCACTGTAACACTCCAATGTAATGCCTACACGCTTATCAAATACGTAATTCCGTTCTGCGACGTACATCAATACAATACAGCGTTTCCTATGCTAATCCCCTTATCTGACGCGGTTTCAGAGCGAATTCATCTAGGATTATCGACCACTTCATTGTTGGAACCAATCTGTTTTTAATTCAAATTTCAATTCATGCCACGTTGAAAGGAACGAAACAATGAAGTCGTGAATTTTACCGTATTTTTGGAGTTTGATGTCTCGTTATTTCTGTTTTGTCACATTTTAGAAATAAATTGAAATAACAATATTCTAAAATAAAACGCTTTAATGATTTAAAACGTGAAATATATTAGTTAAACATGTTTACAAATTATTTTTTCCCGAGGAGACGAGACTACACAATGCTTTGTATAGAGCCGTAGTTAAAAATAATTTGTAAACAAGTTTAACTAATATATTTCGTGTTTTATACCGTTCTATTTAAATGTGTACTACTCGCGTAAACTAGACAATATTTAATACTAGCTGCAAAAAATATTGGACATCGCTTACTTGTGGCTTGTGAGAGGTAGTGAGTTAGAATCCTGAATATGCTTAAAAAAAAATTTTTTTAAGCAGACGAATGTTTAAAATAGAAATTGCTTACTCGATACATAGTAAAAGAAACAGGATTTCACACTCACATGAATACAATACACAGAATTTAGAAAAGTTTTATTAGGTTTCGAAAACATATTGTGTTGACAGTGAAACAAGAGCTATATGCTTTTAACCGTATAAAAGGTCAACACTAAAATATGCGAAAATTGATTTCGTCGGTACATAAATTCGCGAAGTTCGTAAATCTAATTTTATTGCGCGTTAGGGTGTAATAAAAACTTCCGCGGTATCCATAATTTGAATTTTAAACACCGTATTTTGTATCGTAAGCAATGTATTATATTAAATATTCATATATATTTCTAATAAAGGAATGTGTAACCCGCCACATAAGGAAGTGGTTCCAAGCGTTCTTTTCTTAACGATTTTTAAGTGTAAATTACTTCAAGAAACTAATAACTACAACGCTTCTAACCTATAACGCCGTATAATATCGAAAAAAGATTTTTTATACATGGAATGGGCACTCTAAATTTGAACCTAAAACTTTTTTCTTATTATTTATTAACAATGGTTCTTAACAACGACTGTGCTATATTTATTTATTAATTTAGCAAAGGAAACAAACGGATACATTACAACAAGTATAGCATACAAGTAGTATAGCTAAGGAATTACAATTAACTATAAAATAGAGATGCATCCTTTAAATTTTCATTATTAGTGTAAAAGTTACACGTTATATAGTAACGATAAAGAAAAAACAACACATCAATAAAAATTACAAAAAAAAAACAAATTTTATATAAAAGTTAAGAAACAAATAAGATTAATTATTCGTATATATAATAACTACGAACTAACTAACACAAACATAATTAAATTGAAAGACCTAAGGCGAGAAAAATAAAAAATGTATAGCAACCGTGAGATTGTACAATTTATGTTAGTATGTTATCAGCAGTTGCTATGGCGTTCCGTTAGATTCCTGTAAATGCGAAAATCAAAGCATTAGCAGTCCAACTTACAGTCGGAGCCCGAATACATCAACAGCCAAAATCGGTTTACACACAATCTCTTGCACACATAAATTGTTCATCCTGGGTCATTGTGTACGCAGGCTAATTGATTTCGGACGGCCTTTGAGTAGCGATGGCCCCTGTTCAAATTAATTAACACTAAATTATAGCCTTGTCTTAGTTTGCTTTCTTAATGTAGAGTACAAATTATTTGCCCACCAATTTTCGACTTGGTCTATTATTTTATAATTGAATTTGTTAATTGGTTCGAGGAGTACCTTTGGCAGTTTGTTGTTGGGCATGTTTTGGCACGAATAGTTTTTTCTAAGCCTGATAATTAAAGACGTATCAACATTGTGTTTTGAACACAAAAATAACCTTCATTCCTTTGACGTCAGAGACATACACTATGTTTAGTCTCCCCGTGACCACGGCTGCTGCAAAGCATCCGAAACGTCGGGCCGTAGTTAAAAATAATTTTCAATCAAGTTTAACTAAAATATATCGCGTTTCAAACCGTTAAAGTGTTTTATTAAAATGTGTGCTACTCGCGTAAATTGTAGACAGTATTTAATAAAAATAACCGTCATTTTAAGCAGTTTACGTATAATAAAATGTATTTTACTACCCAATTTTTCATACATTTTATGTATAACAGTGAAATTAAATTAATAAAAAGCTATTCTAAAAGTATCACCGGCTAGTAGTAGAAGTTAGCATTGCAATAAGAAATACAACATTTAATGACAGTCCTGTACGAGTGGATATGAATACGAAAATAAAATATCCTATGGCCTAAAATAAAAGCAGCTCTACAAGCGACAAAAACTTCAATACAATACCTATTACCACGGACAGCTGAAAGCATAAAAGTTTCTTAATACAAGGATAGTTTTCCAATAGCGAGAGGCCGTGACTTCAGAATTAGACGAAGATACAGGATAGCGGTAATCAAATTATCAGTAAGTTTAACTACGGCGCGCAAAGTTGTGGGTTGCGCGGGAACTGAGCTTTCTACTTATAAATTAACTCTCATATTAATTGCGGCAACTTTCTTTGACTTGTTTGCGTCGATTCTTTTCGCCTAATATGATTGAAGCGTGATTTTAATCTTAGTTGAAAAGATTTTATGGCCCTTATGACATAGATTTCATATATAAAAAGCTAAAGAATAAATTTTGTAACCAGTATTTATTTTAAACTCGACGTAGAGTTTTACAATAAGATTACAAAATAATGTTTACTAGTGCCGAAGATTCTTACTATATAGTGATTGCATATACATACATGTTGGGAAATCATAATTATGTAGTAAGTTTCTACGCTAACAAGCTAGTATTTTAGAAGTAGCTTAACTGTTTAAACGTCAGTATATGTTTACAACCATCTGTTTCGTATATCATTCTTTTAAATGGATAATATTTTGTATTTTATCAACTTCTATATAAATGTGTTAATTATTCTCTCTACTCTATATCTTAGATCAGGTAAATGACATGATTAATTGATAAAATTCCGATCCTATCATATATTCAACATGGATCACTGAATCTAAACGTAGGTATGTCGGTATGTGAAGCTTAGCGTGTGCTTGATTTAGCCCCTAATTCCTCTCATGACATTCACTGTTTCACTTACACACCGTCTGTCTAGACCGGGCGAATATTAAATCCGATTTGACTTAACATTTAAGGACTTGAATGTTAGAAATAATAATACTGCCCTTAATTATCTTGTTAAAGTTAAAGGCTAACATCAGTAACAGGCTTTACAACTATGTGTGGTCTTAAGACTGTTTTATTGTAACATAGGTAATTCTTAACGATTGATGCAATACTTTTTTGTTAGAAACGTATTTTTAAATATCAGTTTTCCTGAAACTTTCATAGCTACATTTAAATATAATATTCCCTTTATTTAAAACTTAACAGTATCTTATAAATTTAACCACAAAACAAGCATATATTTTTTTTGTCATAATGCAGTGCATTGTCAATATATCGTAAAGTCAGTCACACCACTCTACAATTTATCTCTAATCCTTTTTAGAATAGTATCATAATATTTTTTATTTTAACCTACACCAATTATTTGAAAAAAACCAATAATAGTGGTTATTAAAATGCAAGAACCACGATACAATATTAGTTTTCGTATCAATACCTCTTACGAATACCGGGTATTGCGCATTAAAGACTGCCTTTATATACTTACCGGTCTCCGTGAACAGGTGCACTACGGGCACAATTTGTGGAGCACTAAATGTTCATAGTAATAAGTAGTTCCATCGTTTGAGTTGCGGAAAACGTCGCCGACAATTCTATTGAAAGACCGAATGAAGATAAATGGTAGACTCGGGTCCATAACGAGGCAAACTCGACTGTTTTCAATTTGCTAGCTGCACGCTCGATTTAGTGTAAATTCTGAGACGTATTTTTGTCTCGCTGCGACACCGGCGCTTTCTTTCCGGCGATTGTTAGCTTACACCGCTTCCCAACTGCGTATCCCCTACAGTCTAGAGCAGCATTGATAAAAACGCCGTAACTAACCAACATATATTTAACTGTTTAAAAAACGTCATGAAAAGTGTTATAATTACTGTTAAGCATTTGAAACATCGGAGGTTTGAAAACTGAATTTGGATGACAACAATATTTCAATAATTTTCATAATTGGGAATATTATATAATTTTTGTTAATTAGGTTTTTATATTTCAAAATGTGTTTAACAATTTGTCCACCCGTGGCGATTAAACTAAATCAAAAGTATCGGCTTACATGTTATATAAAATATATCCGAATGTGACAGATAAACAACCATTATACATCATACAATATCGTTTTATATTTGATAACATATTATATGTTAAAGTACACAAGCTTAAGACAAAAAAAAATTACGAAGATTAATTTAAACAACAAAAAAGCATCTATTAATTCAACCGCCAGGAAAATGGATTAAGGAATTTCAAGTTTACTGTTTTTATTTCAATTTTACATTATATTTTTATCTTCCTTGATGGAAAATAAAAACGTATAAATAATACGTTTTTAAAATGATAATATGCATAACATACGTATATATATAATAATACGACAAGACATGTTTAATGAAATAAATATCGTAGTGGACATTATATTATATATTTAATATTTTGCAGCGGTATGCGGCCAATATCAAAAAATTCATTCATTTATAATTCTTACCTCATTAGACGTTTTATGAAAAAAAATGTTGCTCCCTTTTGAATAATTGTCTCGGCTCGCGCCCGATCATACGTGAAATTAAACGCCACTTTCAATTATTCAAGCCGAAAATCTCAGTCTTTGGAAAGCTATGAATTTTCACCGCCATCGTCCCAATCGGGGCGTGTAATGATCTGTAAAGGCACGAATTGCCTAATATTTCTTTTCGGGCCCGAACCCTTGGCTCCGTTTTAATTAGAGCAATATCATTTGTTAATTACGGCTTCCTATATTTCATGTTTCAATTGCGGTCAGTGTTTCATTGTGTTTGTTTACATTCTCATGTTGGTGTATTTTTTCATATAACGAGTCTAACTAGCATAAAATATTAGAGATCAGAAAAGTATCATTTTTGTGCTATCAGTAACTAAGAAGGCATTTTTTATTCTCGTTCACCTTTGAAGATATTGCAAGAATTAAGACCATATACGAATAGGGTCAACTCCTTAACTAGGTACACACATTATATATTATATTTAAGGTTAGGGTAATTTTGTTTGTTTGTTGTTGTATCGTGTTTTTACTTTTGTACACAGCTACGTGTAATTATTCGAAATTACTTTTATATGAAATAATTATAATTTATTTATGTAATACGCTTTTGTGTAACTCTAAACATGAGTTAGAAATAACTTTTTATTACTATTTTTGTTAATAACGCCTAGTAGTCAATTTTTGTACCCAACAATTAAAAACATCGCTTGCAACAAAACAGATCTAATTAAAACTTTTCATATATATTTCTAGCTGATTACAATGTTATACAGTATTGACATAATCTTACTTCTTTTACGAACGTCGCTAGATCGATGCCTCGTCGATCGAGGCCCTTCTTGAAATATATGAGCCCTGTCCCCGTTCGTAAAATGTATGTCTTTCCCAATTACGAAGTTGCTTATTATTATCGCGGAAACATTTGGAAAACTAAAAGCCGTAGTAAATCATTCATAAGGAACCCTTCTGCCCTCCGGGAACATCCAGCGAGGATCCAAGTTCTTGCCGGTAATTAGAAGTGAGTTGGAAGACGCTGCTATTAACGGTGCTAATCTTTAAGTATGCTATAATGTTGTTTGAAGGAAATGTTTTGCTGTCTCAAGACTAATTAACATATATATGCTTCATTATGCTCGTATCACATACTATGTAGATGCTACAGGCACATTTAATATATTAATGATCTGTCTAACTAGATCTGTCAGCGACTTCGTCCGCGTAGAATAGTTGTTTTGGGCATCAACATTCTTCATTTTTATAGATTTAAGCTGTTGTCCACGACGTCGGTTCCCTCCTGTCGTGCTGGCAAGTTAATCTTAAACGGTAGACATATGCTGTCGCTAATATATTTTTGGATAATTTAAAGAGGACCCATTCTTTCGTACATATATTTTGGGTATATGGACCTTTTCCATTCCCGCTGTTTCGCAACGCGATGTTTTATAGCCTTCCTCGATAAATGCTCTAACACAAGTATAAATTTTCAAATCAAAGCAGTAGTTCCTGAGATTGGCGCGTTCAAACAATTAAACTCTTCAGGTTTATGTATTACTATAGATAGATTAACAATTTATGCCCAATGTGTTTAAATTAATTTTTAACTTGAATAGATCAATTATTTACAACATAAAATATTCTAGACAGAAACTTACCAAATCTATTGTTTGCACCGCATCAAACGCTTTAAATATTTATATCGTTCTCCATCAGCAGCTTAGTTTACATACAAAGCACTGTGCATCCAGCAGGCTTCCTAAGCAATCAACCTGTGGAGTAAAATTGAAACTTAATCCTGCAGCTTAACTGAATAGGGCGAAAACATAACCATCGCAAGCCGTCTATGGCCTGAGAGACCGCAAAGGCACGAACGCGTCACACAAAATGTCGGGGTAATAAAGTAACGCTGACTAAAGACATTGGACACATTACGGACGTTTTCTTTTAGCCCGATCGCTTTGCCGTCCTCGAGCATTTGTAGTTCGGTATTGAACGGACAATTTATCTAATGGCGGCTCGTAAAGCGACGTCGCAACGTGTCAGCCGGCGTGAGTCTCCAATTCAGCGAAGTCGATGTTCCGAGTTTACGTGCATTATGGTGCATCTCGGCGACTCTTTGAAAACAGTGCTTCGGCGGTATTGTTTTAACATTGTATTTTCTGAAACGAACGCAGAACAAATTACATACAAAAGCAATATGGGAGGATGAGTGAAAAATAACACGGACGCAATCATCCATGAGACGGACTGGGCCGAGCTTGAAAAGAAACAAATTAGATCCGTTTCAAGTACGGTGCTCTCGAATAGTTTGGGTTAAAAAGACCCTAACTACTAATGAAGGGTTTGCCGACGCGCTCCTCTTATTTATTGTTAACGAGGTGGGAAAGTACACACAAGCGATACAGCTAGAATATGATTTACGTACTACACTACTATTCGCGTAAAATATCATCCTTTTCTCTTAGATCGTCATATCATATCTAGTATCTATTAAATATCATATAAGACTGAGTCTAAAAGCTATTTCTTGAATTATACAAACATGTCAGACCCAGTGTGATTCGAACCCACGACTGTACTACTAGCCACTTATGGCATGTTCCAAAGAGCGTCAATACTTGCATGTATGTATGTTTGTTTATGCATATTGTACAGCTTTCGAAATGAGGAGTGCGGAGTAGCGGGCAGCCACTAGTATACGTAATAAATTCGGCGAGCAACATTCAAGTAGGACATTATATTCACTTGGAGGCTTTACAATATCCCGGTTTGAATTACAGAAATGAGCTAGGAATGGCTTCAAGAAGGCGCTTGCTTGGAATAAATTTAAAAAGTTCTTGGAGGTCGCCGGAGCCGATTCAATGGCCAATCAGAGAGCCCCACTTTAGAACCTTCTAGAGATCTCATTTATGTAATGGAGTCTTATATAAACTGCCTAATTGGAAATTTATGGTCGGAATTATTTCGATACTAGCGGATGCCCGCGACTTCGCTTGTACATTATTAAAAAAAATGTGCTATAGATACATAATAATAACAGCAAATATTTGTAGTAAAAAGGCGTTTATTCAGAAACACAACATTTACAAATATAACTTATTCTCACAAACATAATATAGGGAGAAGTAAATACAAATTTAATTGATCAAATATAGCTGCCTCGAAAAATAGGCCTACATAGCTACGTTAGGACTTATATCCCAACCCTGTTAGTCTGTTATCAGAGTATGTTTAAGACAAGCGAGAATGTTTGACATTTTGTCTATTAAACACACAAACACTTAACACATAGATAACTCTTATATTTTGCGAGAGGTTCGAATCACAATATCAATTAGGGATTGATATTTTGTTTGCAGGCTAAAACAAATACATAAACGCGACTTCAAACGTGAATTATCCTAATACGTGTATCGTTCGTATTAAAGTTTTAGCGTAATATGTTCCTCGGTAGGTAAAATTCGTAACTAGTACACGCGGTCTTAAAATATAGACACGTAAATAAATTCGATATACTCGTGACCCACTTTAAAGCGATACTGCAGCTCTGAAAGAGGTCGTATCGGTTTTCTTAAACTATATTAAATATGAGGACTGTGGCAACGGAAATCTTTTATTTCGCCTCCTTAACCACTCTTGTTCGTCGGTTGCTCAAATGTTTCGTCGACGTTTTATTATTTTCCTTATAAGTTAAACCTGCTACGCTAGCGCCATCTGTTTCGTCGCGAATTTTAGACATTGGGGAGATTGTCTCCTCGTGATCAGAAATTTTACCTAATAAGTTTCTCGTTTTAAACCCTTAAATGTGTTCTGGAGACACTGCCAAATGTCTAAAGTCAATTCCCTCCCGTCTTCAGTCTCGTCGTGATCAGAAATTTTACATAATAAGTTTCTTGTTTTAAACCGTTAAATGTGTTCTACTCACAAACTACTTACAATAGTAAAATTGGTTTGTCTTATATTCTTTAGAACATATCATATTATGTTCTCGTTGTCATCAAGATCAACCAGCAATTTTTAAACTGATGGTGTGCAATGCATAACGCACATCGGGCTATTGTGACGTTATGTGTGTGATACATCGTACTACATCCTCCTCGGAGGTGATAGTCGACCAGAACCACTAAAAACACCACCAGCCGTCCACCATCTCGAAAGATACACTTTTGTATGATTCGAAAGACAAAGAAATCTACCCCAGATTTCATCCGCAGTGTAATGCATTATTTAATGCCGACAGATAAAACGTTTTACCATAAATTACTGATTTAATGTTTCATCTGACGTCCTATTTCCCGGCGCTTAGCATTATTTTACGTAAAGAATTGTTTCTATTTCAGTTAACATCGAAGTAAAACACGGAACTGCAGTTTGACCGCAGATCGCGTGGCCTTTACGATTCAATTCGTCGTAATGACGTCTCTTGACTATAACGACTGCGATAGAGGTTTTGTTTTAGAAATAAACAAACATGCACTATGGAACGTTTTATCCGATGTTCCCATTGTATTTCTTATGAATAACATTTTAGGAATGGCAGCGCGGTTCACACAAAAACGATTCACTCAACTAACTAACTCCGGAGAGTTGTGACAATATTCATTTTAAACAATAAAATAACACGAGAAGCGCTCTGGGATAATTCAATCCTTTTGTTTGAAAAAGAACTCACAACAGATGTACTGTTAACTGTGTAAAATATTAAACTGGGTATTTAAAGTAACTTTCAACATTTCAGTGTTATTCACACTCTTTAATCGAAATAAGAATGCATTATTTAAAATGTACACAGCGAAACGCATCTGGGAAAGATCTGGTACAGTTTTATGCGGAAATTTAGCTGTCATATATCTAAGAGATTTGAGATTTACCATTGTCTATTGTTCTGCTATCTAGCGCTACAGTGCTGGCTCAGTAGATCCCGAATTCTCAGCTTAGCTCAAGTTGAGAGCCATTGTATTCAGGTGACTGTAGGTTTCAGTGTTTTTCTTTCATAACTGTGAAATAGCTGTAACTGTGTATAGCTCTGCATATTATATAGTGAGTGATTTAATGATCTCAGTAGATGTCATATGGTTTATATAAATCCTTATTTTTTATTTATGTAACCACTAGTTTCTGCCACACTAGGTATATTAAGACAATGATCTTTCTAGCACTATGGTTACATTGTTTAACTTTTGAATTGTTGTTTAAAATTTAAAAAATAACTTAACTTTTATTTTTATTATTGCTTTATTTTTCGTTCAGCTGTAAGTAAGATGTGATCTAGAATTAAAAAAGTATTTCACATTTCTTATATACGAACTGAATGTAATGTGTAAATATAATAATGAAACAAATTTAAGTACTGGTAAGAATCATGATGTGTGTTTGTTTCCGGAATCTTTTAAAAGATTTGATGATAAACAACTTGCGATGGGATTGTTTTATAAAGAATTCGAGATTTACTAATCTAATGTTAGTTAATAGGAATTTAGTTTAATTCTTTGTCTGTAATTCCTTTTTCAACCCATCAAACCGGAACCTCTCGCAAACAATGACTATATACTCCCCTGATACTTTAAATAATTACAGCGCGTATGTAGGTCGTCCAAACAGTGCATTATTTTCAATCCATCCGGAGCACTCTTAGCCACTGTAAATATTTGCTCTCGTCTTATCGTCCCCTAACTCTTCACATGCGAGCCCGTTTCCTTTGTCTTCATTCCTCGCCCCGTGAGGTTACAGTGCATAACTTTAAATGTCAAACACGCGATTCATATTATTCCGCGAATGACGGTTTTAATTTCCGGCGCGACTGTTTTTTTTTTCCTAATTTACTCAATGGCTTTGCTTTTACGCTTTCGCCAGTTGATGACACGGCTTAAAAGTGATCATTAGCACGCGAAAGACAAATCTTCCGTAATTTTTATAAAGTATAGTGTACTATTTTGATTCTATACTAAAGCTTTGCAAATTGCCATAAAAACATATAAAGCATATAGTATTTTACGATATTGTTGTTTAACAGTATGTACATTCAAGAAAGAAAATATATATATAATAAAGTAGCTCTGTAGCTCAGCTGTCCTGTAAAGACGTCATATCAAAGCGCAAAAATCTACATTTTCTACTCAGCGATTCTAAAAAAAATTGGTTGTCTGTAAAGTTTTTTGTATTACAATTATCGTCTACAGTTATTCCGTTTCGTCGTTTCAGTAAACTCGAGTCATCGCACTATTCGTCATTATTCCGGATGAGTAACTCGTTCATTAAATCACCCACTACGCAGTGGTTTCATTAATTTCCTCGGATCGCGGGCATCCTTAATAATTCCTAAAGAGCTCTGACGTAGGCAGCGGCCGACTCGGGAATGTTTATATAAGATGAAGAATGAATACTTGGGCAAATAGCTTTTGTATCTATTGTTGAAGGATAAAATCGTTTTCTTTTTCAAATGATTCCTCATTTGTAGCTGATGTAAAGGGCTGATCGACGGAGCTGCTCGCAAATTGAACTGTGGAATGGAATATCTGGTATTATTCTTTGCCCGAGATGAATTTCATCTGTCTTATGGCAATTGAATTCTTTGACTCTTGGATATTTCAAAATGAGATTTGCTCTATTACTTGCCTTAGACGATGGTATAATTTGAATTCCTTTTAGCCTTTATATTATTTTGTTCTGCACAGTTTATAAATACTTGAGCGCTACCAAAAAGTGATAATACCATGGTTATAAACAATTTAAGTAAGAAACAGTTATGACGATCAGATGGCGCTAGCAAATTGTGACTTTGACGTCCTTATATTATCTTTAGTCCCCCGCGTCTACTGCAAAGCATCCGAACCACCAGGCTGCAGTTAAAAAAGTTAACTTATATTCTTCGTGTTTTAAACCGTTAAAGCTATTTTATTAAAATGTGGTACTACTCGCGTAACTACAGACCTGTCAAAAGTTTTAACAGTTTTCTACATGCACCTGTTTCTGTGTTAAAACGGAATAGCGTACCTCAATATTGTGCTTTTCCACATAATGCCAATATAAGCGCTCTTAAGGTTATCGACGTACACTTCGCTACTTCTAGTTGGAGAATGTCGCACACCGTGTTATTGAAACATCTTATCGCCATAAGGTTTTATTCAATTTGATACCGCGACGCGGCATAATGGGCGCGTGTCCAAAATACAAATATTACGACTGCGCCTCTTGTTACTATGTGTTATTCCGTTCTATTCAAGTGTCAATGGGCTGCCTTTTGTTGCCGGTCAACCTTTTACGTGAATAAAACGTGAATGCTTGGCATATATACATACCTGTATGTAGTTCGTGGTTTATGGAGGTGCTGGTCTACACTGTCTATATAAGTTCTTAATACCAGCTAGAGATTGCGTACGAGTCTTTCCAACAATGCTAATATGTAAGTTCGGAAAATAATCAGATATCAATAATTCTGTGTTTTCTTAACAATTATTAAAAATACTTAAAGGATTTTTTTTCTACAGGACAAGCTTATGTTGACTTGATCAAAGATGATACCAACTTCAGATTTATAGTAATTTAAAAGGATGCGTTATCGACCTATTTTAGCTTTTAATATTAAACCGAAACGTGATTAAACTTAAAGCTTTCTTCTTTGTCAGACGGTGGCTCATGATGTGATTTGTTATTCCTATTAAGATTTCAGACGAAAACCAATATGTTTCAGAAAAGTTATACACTTTTTTGATCCGGTGGCGATCGAACCTAGACCGATTGGTTTCTAGGCATAATAGTAGCAGGGTACTATTACACAAATAAGAATCGAATACAGCAGTTTTTAAATTGTTTTATTTAAATATATTCTACTCGCGTAAACTACAGCCAGTATTTGTTAAGACATTTTTATTCACGTTCAAAGTATGGCTCAACGTTTCTGTAATTTTACGGCTGTTAGCGTTATTTCAATTATTATTACCTGCGCATTCCAGGTATTCCAACTGTCTGAACTAACAATTAAACTGAGCGTTAAAACCACAGAAATGCTCAAGTTATATCGAGTAACGTTCTTACGACCATCATTAAACAAACCCGCTTTGAAACGATCCCAATGGCGCTGTTACCTAAATGCTGACCACTGGAACTACATTTGACAGGAGAGTTGCGCCTTGTAAAGATTTTGGAAGTAGACCTTTAAAAATGTCTAAAAAGTGAGGTCAATTACGTGGTTTTATGGTCTATATGCTTTTAGGAATAGTCTAAACTATACAATAAGTCAATTCTATAGAAATATCTAATTGTTCGTTAATTACTTTTGAAACCAAACACTTAACAAAACTCCGAAATATTTTTAAAGCCAAAAATAATTTTTTCACGTAAATAATTAGATTCACTAAAGATTCTAAATTTACATTTACTACCAGTTCTCAGATCAAGGTCGTAGAACGAACGAGAAGAACTGGCAAAAAACTCACCGCCACTCCTTTTATCGGATATATACTTTTTCTTGTTAGTGCGGGTTCCTCTAAACCCCAAGTATTTTTATCGTCTATATATTGATTAACGTCATGATATTCGACATATAATCTAACTATATCGTATGTAGTGGTAAGAATTGAGCTATCGAATATCTGTTAATGATTCACAACTAGAAACTAATATTTTTCAGACACCAATATTCCGGGTTGTAACCCCGACTTCCCCTATTAAAAGTATCCGGGGCACTCGTTAAAAAACTTTGGACACCATGAATAGATCATAGGGCAACGGGCGTGACGCCTCGCTTGTCATATTTAAAACTTTTTTATTTTCCTCCCCATTAAATAGCGGGCAAGCGATTTAGCGACGTCCTCGGTGAATAATTAGGCGGAATTTCTTGCTCGTCACGTCCCTAATGAATATTAGAACAGCCGTGCTTCACGCGAAAATACTTCGGAAAGAAATCTGCGGCTTGGAAATGCGCTGATTTAAAATTTAAGCTAAACATCGGATTCCGGCGAATTGAAAATTGTGCATTATGCAAAGTGGAAATGGTTCTTTCTGTAATCGCTGTTTGCGACGAAATTGTGATTTGTGATTATACGAAAAACACAAAGAAATCCTTCAACACAAAATCTTGTAGCAGATGGCATCGTTTATTTGGTAGCCGCGTTATTCGATGCGCCTGCGGCGAAGAACATAGTATATAGTTAGTTGAAATATTGCCCTGTATTGTTGTTACTTCGATTTTGTATTTTACTCCAATGATAATATTAACAGTGCATATGTAATTTATCATTAGTATTAACCTTATATATCGTAATACATCATTAAATTATATTTATTTATAACCTTTTTTTATTAAACCTTACAACAACAAACTATTACAAAACGTTGTATGTAAAATTTTGTCACTAACGATCTAGCAAAAAACATAGAAACCAAAAGTAAGGCTTTGCAAATAATATTTTTTTTACACACATCGTTTTTTATTGTTTATTTTTCAAGCGTAGTGATAACTGAGCAGATGCAACGAAGTAAGAACAATTACAATGCATTTTCCCCTAATCCCCAACTACAAAACATGCGAGCGCAAGTAAACATCGAACGGAGCTCGTTACGCTTATTTGCCAAATGTAGAGATTAAGCAATGCTAATCCGGGGTCGGGCATTCGGAACATTTTAAACCCCCGTACCGTGTTTGAACAACGGCGGACGATCCGTCATGTGAAACGCGTGACTCGACAAATATGGCCGTGAAATATGTCCCGAATATATCGCTTACTCTAATAAATCTCGAATGAAACGTATTACCGCGTTTTGGTACGGGGGCGATCTTTGCGTAATACGGCGTACAAAGAATTTTTATGTGTTCTCTGTGGCTTTGTATTTTATTATTATATTATATTAATCATTTCAAGGAAGAATAATTGCACAAACTAGACACATGGTATATTATTCAACGTAATCAAAAGATATCAAAACTGAGGTATTTGATGATCCTAGATTTGTGTTATTGTTCTATATGAACATATAAGACTCTATTTCATAAAATCATTAAGATCTTTTAATACTGTCTGTAGTTTACGCGAATATTACTTATTTAAATAAAACACTAACGTCGGGCCGCTGTTAAAATAATTTTCAAATACGTAAGTGAATAACAGATATCGCGTTTTAAACCGTTAAAGTGTTTTATTTAAATTAAGTTCTTTAATAATATTCCTATTTCTTTTTATTATTTATTATAGCTTCTTTGGTAAGTAAAACTAAACTGTTTTATACGTTGAAGGTTCAAAAAAACGCAATTTTTTCGCGTTATATCAAAAGAGATAATAAAGATACCAACAACGCATGCCACTCAAGAAAGATTACAAAAGAATTGTATGAATGGATTAATTATCACCTGGCGCAAAGGGTACTCCTATGGGACGCCATCATATCCTTTCATCCTATTTCCGACAAACGCCTTTCAAGTGCCGATCCTTAGTTTCTTACAAAGTGTAAGCCCGGTATATTTTACTTGTTCCTGGAATCTACTGAGCGCCATTTAGAAAATTACCGTGAGGTATGTTTTTATTTAAACAAAATACGATCGTTGAATACATTTCGAATTAGTATGGAATATTATATTTTTGATAACTTCGTATAATAATAATATAATAAAGCTGAAGAGTTTGTGTGAACGCGGTAATCTCAGGAATTACTTTCTAATTTTTGTTCGAATTGAAAGAATTTGTGTCTTGGATAGACCGAGGGAGGCTTTAGGTTATATAACATCACGAAGTGATTAACAGGAGCGATTTAACGGTGGGAAATGTGGAAAATACTTGAATGATTATTCATCTTTATATGCTTCCTTTGCGTGTGCCGTTGGTGCGTTCCAAAAACGATTTTAGACTCAAAAAAATAAGTAAAAACTGATTTCCTTTTAAGTTATTTCAAAAAACTTTTGCGAACGTATGTTCGATCATGACGTATGTATAATCTTCTAACATTAAATTGCAAGAACGACGATGCGGACGACGTTGTGGAGGATATCTGGTCTATTGTAGCAGTGGAATAGATTACAAGTTATTGTTTTAAAATGCTCAGATTCGTCCTAGAAAAGAATTTCTACTTTTCCATTTATACCTAATGAACATGAAAAGAGCTTGAATTAAAAATACTCGAATTAATTAAAAACGAAAATTAATTCAAAAATATTACGACTCGGACAGGATTTGAACAGTCATCGTTGGCATCACGTGCTGTTTTTCAATTTAATGTAATTAAATTTTATATTTAAATTATGCCATCATGCGCAATCACATGTGAAAAATATTTTCAGATGAAATCTATCGATAGTCCCTAGACTAATAGATCGCAATGTTTAAATTTACAGTAAGTTGAACTATCGTTTTTATTAGCAATATCAATTTTAAAGGTTGAAAGAAACTTCAAGCAAAGATAAAATTACAAGTCAATTAGTGGTTTGAACTTCCTCCGGCCAACACTGTTCATTATTCTAGAACGCACTGTCTAGTAATAATTAATACAAGTCCAACTTGAACTCATCTTGCGAGTGCTTTGATAAAGTTAGATTAAATTTACATCGACGTGTAAAGCTTTTGTTGTTGATCCGCGCGGTTTTGCTTTCGTCCCGAGTCGCTATGCTTTTTGCGGTCTAGATTAAATTGCGCTACAGTATTTGATGGCTTTTTTACGAGACCGCGATTACGAAGGGGATTTTATTATTTTAGATTTCATCTCTCTTTACGCCACTTTGAATTGATTGTGAAGATTGTGGTGCTGTTTCCGGCTCTAAGAATGTTTACCGCTACGTTTAATATTGTGTTAAAATTACTGTAGATTTTAAAATAATGATAGCTCTCAGAATTGAACCAATGTTTTCGTGAATATATGTATGTCCAAATGCTGTCTTTGTTAAAATAAAAGTAACAAAACTGTCTATAGTTTACACGAGTGGTACACATTTAAATGAAACACTTTTAAAGCGCGGTTTAAACGTGGTTTAAAGCGCGATATATATTAGTTAAACTTCTTAGTAAATAATATTAACCACGGCCCAACGTTACAGATGCTTTGCAGTAGCCGTGCACGGAGTCTGCCCGTGACCACATTTAACTAATATGTGACAAATTTACTAATAAATACTGCGTTTTAAACCGTTAAAGTGTTTTATTTAAAAGTAAAAATGATGAACTCGGCGTTTATCAGTTTGTCTGTGTTATTCTTGAACACTTTTTTTTTTGTAATTTCGACCGAGTAGTTTAGATTATGATAAATATATACTCCATTTTTTATCATGCATATGCTACACTGCCAGTGAAAAGTTTAAGCGGCACACATTACTTAAGGGAAGTCAAACTCATTTTAAAAAGTTGCCGTGTTTGACCGCGTAGGCTCGGATAAAAGAGGTTTGTAGGCTACACATAATGTATTCTTCGCCACGCTCTACTGCGGGCCGGATATTCTTGAATATGTGAATTTCACGTATGCTTCAAGATGGTGGCGTGACTTAAGGATTCTTTCGATGTGTTCATTAGGATTTGAGGTCACAATGAGATGAGTACTGACAGTGGTTTAACTAATGCATTAGCGAGAAAGGGAATATAATAAATAGTTTAGTCAGAGGCACTACAATCAGATGAAAAACGTACGTAATAATAATAAAATCGTTCAGCCTTAATTTAAATAAAACACTTTAAACGTTTTAAAACGCGATATATATATATATATATATATATATATATATTTGAACTTGATTTCATTCGAGTCTTCCCGGTGACAGTAGTTAAAAATAATTCTCAAACAAGTTTAACTAGAATACATCGCGTTTTAAACCGTTAAAGTGTTTTATTTAAATGTGCACTACTCGCGTAAACTACAGATTCGTAAAAATATAAAGTTAGGTTATACTTATACATTATCAACGAATAAGGTTGTAACGTTTTACAAGTAATTATTCTTTAACAAACTAAAAATAAGTTCTAGAGGAATCATCCGCTTTATTCTTTGAAGTAATTATTTATTTTGTATCATAAGAAACAAGTGATTGTTTTTTCTTACCATTATTAAACCTTAATTCGTTAAAAGGAATACCTCGCGTATCCCGACATACCTCTACGCCGAGGAATAAATCACACGTTACATATCAAAAGAGATCTAAATTCAATGTCCACATGACTCTAGCCATTCTTCGGGGGACATAAATCTAGCTGGCCACGTCTACGATAGCGCATAGAAGCCGACGGAACCCGACATATGCTGATATCGGTTGCTACAGCCAGATGTATGACTCCTCTAATTGATAGGCCTCTAAAGGCTGGGAATATCCGGGGACTGATTTGAGCGAGGAGACAAGAGTCTATGCTACTGATTTACGTAATATATTATATTAAAAAAAAACGAGTTAAAACGCGTTATTATTTAAAATGTCAGGCCGTAATTAAAATAATTGTAAAGGGGTGAACTAAAACATTTCTCGTTTTAATCCGTTGTGTTTTGTTTAACGGTGTACTACTCGCACTAGACAACACTTAATATTTGTTTTATTAACAGAAATTAGCTAAAAGACGACATACAAATGTCATATCTATGTAATAGTGTTTAGACATTAAAATATTTTAAATGTATACTTGAGATTTGTAGTTTCTATTGCAAGTTAAAACCTCAAATATTCAAATTTTCTTCACTTACAATAGCGATGACGAATTGTGAAAAATACTGACTTCAAATAAATATTTACACGTCTTGTCCGAAATAAATATTCGAACGAATAAAATAAATCACCTTTTCTGCAGTCGGCTATAACGTAAACATGCGTTTTATTTGCGTCCATGTATTTTATTCTGCGAACATAAATCTGGCTGGAGTGCCCTCAATACTGAAGTTGGCTTCTAGATAACAGCGATCGTGATAAAACCACACTTTGACATTGTATTTACTTTTAATTGATAGATGGCTTTTCCACTAGTTTGTTAAATTCGTTTTAAAAGCCCGTAGCTTTTTGATTGTAATTCTTTTTGCGGTACTGCACTGTTTCGGTCAATTATTGTTTGCTCGCTTTGACCCGTGTTTGTATTGCACAATGGTTGTATGAAATTGCTTACGTTTGATCGTTAGAGCTTGTAACATTGTAACGTATAGAATTTATTAAAAACTGTAAAGGCACATTTCGATTGTGTAAAGTAGTTTTAAACATTAGTGTAAAATTTAAACTGTAAAAGAAAACAGGACTATTACATTGCATTTCTGCAAATATTTCACGTTAGCGGCTGGAACAATAAATAAAATACTAAACGGTTTAAAACGTGAAATGTAAAGTGTAGTGACTATCCTGACGGTTATAGCAGCCGTAGTTATCACACAGGCAAACGATGTTGAAAATACGTATTGTCTAAGTGAATTTTGAAAAAACTAGTCAAAACAATGGACTAGTCAAAGGACGTGTTACTTATGCTTTATTGGAGTATTGTAATTATCACAGCCCTATTTCTGATAATTAGCAAAATAGCTCCCTAGATCGGAGAAAAGAAGGAATATGTTAATGAGTGTGATATGCAAATATGATTGCAAGTAATATACAACTTTAGCATATAAACAGTGCTTCCGTGCTTTGATCTAAAAGTCAACCAAAGAGACCCTCACAAAAGAATAATGATTATATTCAAGTACACAATAGAACAATGATAATAATATTTTGCATACTGTATACGAAGCTTGCGTTACAAGAATTTAAAATTCCACTAGTCTTTGTGTCTAGAGCTTTAGTATTTTTAGCATGTTCGTATTTGGTCATTTTGTTTTATTATGCGTTTTTCTTCATCTCGAGTTTCAAAACAAATCCGTACTATAAATTGTTTTTGTTATATGTGCTATCATTGAAAAAAAAAGAAGAAGAAATGAAAAAGCGATTTCAAGTGTTTACGTTGGTTCATAATATAATATCACTCTTCTTAAAGCTCAGTAAAAGTTAAATATAAATCAAGCTCCATATAAAAGTTCATATATCAAAAGCCGAAGTCGAAAGCCCATAAAGAAGGGCTGTCATGAAATACATCATAATGTAAAACGGAGGGAATCTTGTTTATTTAAACTTCGCGATTCCGCAACAAAAAAGTTTACGCCACAAGAGATTCATCTGTGCGGTAAATGAAGAAAGTTTTTGAAAATAGCCAACCGACGTGAATCAGAAGCCTGGGAGTTGTAATTACACTTTTTGCGGGCTAATGTTGAGATCTTATTGATTTCACCACCGTTCCCTGGGCTTATTCTGGTGGCCTCGGGGAGCTTTCAAATATTCAAGGGCAATCCTAAAAATAGTAATGACTACATGCACTCCAATTCGAAACTAGGTACAAAAGTAGTGACAAAATTCCACTCGACACATATTTATCTTCGAGAATAGCCCCTCCACTTGTATACATTATTTTCCTTCATAATTAGCGCTGCATATTTTCGTAGCGTTTCGCAGAAACTTGGCTGCTCCATTCGTTTGTTGTTTCTAGAAGGGACTTAAGTGGAAAGTGATTTAATGAGAACTAGTTTTTACTAAAGCATATTGTTTCGTGAACTTTTAGATGTCTATAGTATAAACCTATTTTTTTTGTATCTAATGCTGTTTATTTGTTAGTCATCCGATACTTTCATGATCTTTTGTGTTAGAATTAAACATAATTCAATTATTGGGTACTTGATAATTAACTAATATATTTATTTATAAGTTTTACTAGTTCATTTAGTAGTCTTCTTATCATATTTTCTATAAGACACTCCTTGTGTTCACAACTATGATAATGTATATAAACTTCAGGACTTTATAAAACATACGAACCTGAAAACTACGAAAATGACAAACACAATTATCCCCCATCGATGTTAAACTCCACAATAAATAGCTTAATTTCAGCATCGCTTAAATTAGCAGTCTGCTGTTTGAAGACGCAATTAAACCGTTAGACTATTATAACGAGCTAAATGCTTCAAAATCTCAATCTAGGCTTAGGTTTGGCAAGATACCAAGCGCGGTTTAATTTCGCAAAACTTTAATTTTACATCTGCGTCGGTTATTCCTTTTTATGTCTTTTGTGCGGGGATTACAACGTGGCAGTAAGTTTATGGGTAGCCTAAATTCACTCGTATTATCTTTAGCTTACACATGTAACACTTTGAGTATTGTATTTTATATAGAAGTCAGTTTAACATGGGCGTAACATTCTAAATTCATCTATGCCATCTATGCCATATGTGCCATCATACTATTTATCTTGTTATTATCATTCCAACAATATAGAATGTTATAACTTCCGCTGAATAAAGCAGTAAACATTCAGGTAATATTAATTCAAGCTGTGCATACAGGTAAACATTTGCTGTAATATATTATAAGTATTTTTGTACTCACATTTTTAGTTCAACATTTAGAAACACTTGTTGTAGAGAAATACTATTTTAACTTAATAAAAAAGAATCCTTATTATTGACTTACTTTAAATCGAAAATTGTTGTGAACACGAAAAGAAGTTTGTATTCTTCATGTTTGCTGAGTGAACGATACGAAACCTATCGTTGTCGATCTTTTTTTTACTATAGAGGAGAACAGACAAGCATATATTCCCTTAATGGAAGGGAAAGTACTCCAGCCATATAACATCTACACGAGATTCGCTGTCGACTTAATTCGACTTTGGATATTCCGAAATCTATAGGTCGAAAACGTGACTATATTTGAAGGCTTTTTCACCTGCGGTCATTAGTTTGGACGTACGGAATTTCACCACAAATTTTATGTCTAGATTTCCCGAAGAAGTCCATCCGTGTTTTAGGAAACTTATAAGTAGAGAAATTAGATACATGTTGCACGCGATGGGGATCGAATCCACGACCCGTTGATTATTAGCCATACGTTGCAATCATAAGACCACTTGTCTTATTTCTATCAGCAAGCGATAACAATACAAGCCGAAGTGCTAGAACGAACGCTAGAAGTAGCACGATGCTCCATCCACGCAATAAAAATGAACACCACTCCCAAATGTAACATGCAAACGAAGACGCATAAAGTCCGTAAACACAACATCCCGGTAGTACATTCAGCTCGTCCTCACATATGTTTACTGATCGAAACACCGCCTTTATTTGCCTTTAATCCGACGTTATTGCTGTAAATGTGAACGAAATGTTCCCCTCTATCGTAAATAAATACGTGATATAAAAGTGCATTAGTAGATTACAGTACACGTACAGTATAAACAATGTACCTACTCGGGCGAAGTGCGACAATACGTTCGCGGAAGTTATTTTTCATTATAATATTGTCTCTCTAGAGTATTCCTTTTGTGCTCCGCTTCAATGAAACGAGCTGAAAGTGACCGCCTTGTGTGGCTTGAAAACTTTCGAACATTTTTTGCTGCATTCAACTCTCAACGCTAATTGAGCTTGCTCCATTTCGAACTAAAAGCCATAATTAATTTAATGATTTACTTTTTATTAGCTTTAAATTAGAAATATTAAAAATATTCTGTTTAATCAATTTTAATTTACGAAAGCGCGATAGTTAAAAATTGTAATCCTTTTCTTATGTCATTATATTTCTAATAGTATAAAATATACATTATTTAAATAAGATACTTTAACGGTTTAAAACGTGAAATATATTCATTAAACTTGTTTGAAAGTTGAAAGCAACCTGAAATAATTTTAACTAATATGTTTCGCGCTTTGAAGCGGTATAGTGTTTTGTTTCAATGTGTACTACTCGAGTAAAGAACAGACTGTATTTAATATACAACATATTGTAGTGTTTGATTATCAAACCATCTCTAATTATCGAATTTAAATGTCAGTCGAATAGCAGACCGCGGTGGATTCAAATCTTACAGCACCCAACCTTATACAAGATAAATCTATTTCACTATTCCTCATCGTGGATATTAATTACTATTACTAATTAACTTTGTAATTATACTAGATAGCGGAAAGCTTCTATAAATATTATTAGACAAAACTGTATAAGAAAATGAATGTTTAAACATGATGGCAGAACCGTTTTGATTACGAGCCCCATATAAACTTCGATGAACTCGCTGCTAAAAGCTTTCTCAATGATGAATAATTAAAACCTATTATTTCAAAGTCCGAAATTGGCTTAATGAAATCCTGTAGCGCCCTTTCGTGACAGTGACTTTTATAATTTGAGATGATTCATTTATTAATACTCAACTTCTTAAATACAATACTGGTGACCTTGCTTTGCTTCGTCTTTAAGAGAATCATACAATACACTGTTATATGAAATAGACAAAGTTTTATTCTCGTGTTTCAACAACGTATAATTACGTTAAAAAAATATTGTATGTATTTAGTTCTTACAACTGTATTTAACGGAAACCGTAAAGAAATAATTCGAAAGAATGTTGTAGCGCAAAGCGTTCTAAATATAAACCAACTCGAGACGAGTAACAGTTTTATAAGTACACTCATAAACTATTTATCTTGCCCGGCGATGTTCGAGACCGGCCCAAGTTGTACAATCAAATTTCTCGCGAGTTCCATTCGAGTTGATACGGCGACACGCAGCGTTATAATTAAATTTTCGTCGAGTTACAAAGATGACAGCGGCCATCGCCGCGCCGATTCGCAGTTTCTTTTTAAACTTCATAACTTATATTTTAATTTAATTACGCTTATAATTCTCGCCTCGCCTCAGTGTGACGTAAATTGGCTTAAACTTTGTTATTTATTGCTATCCGTTGCAAATTTCAACGGCAACAAATAATATCTTCGGAACGTTGGTTACGAGTGAATAATGTTTATTGGTGATTAGTATGTGTGATAAACGTCTATTGTAATGTACTGCTATGATAACTGTGATTTCTATCGTATAGATCACAATTCTCGAATTACCGAATTAGACGTAATTTACGCATGTAGTTAACATTTAAATAGAATACTTTTAACGGTTTAAAACGCGAAATATATTAGTTAAACTTATTTACAAATTATTTTAACTACGCCTAGAAGTGTTGTATAAAAATATAGTGGGTTCTAGACAAGTCTTTAAATCATGAAACACCCGTACCCGTACCCGTAGTAGGTATAATAAATGAAAGACGTACCTTATGTTACAAATCGAGTGTTAGTTCAAACAGAACTTGTTATATATAACAAAACGTGCTGTATATAAAATAAGTATTGAAATGATAAAAAAACGGCCAAAGTAAAATAAAGAGAGACCCTCAAACCTCAACACGACCCCAAAGTTAGCCGGATAAGAATGAATTGATCCGATCCCCAAATCGAAAACTCGGGTACTCCGTCAAAACTGACTCCATTTTTTATCAGCACTGTTTTGTTTCGAAAGTATATAAAGCAGGTGAGAGGCTGCACAACTCCGCGATTTATGGCAGTCCATAGAGAAGTAAATCTATATTTTTCCATCTACCCTCCGACGGTTTGATCTACGGCCGCTGTTCTTGATCGTTTGAATTTCAAATCAATGTTTAACTTCGGAAGTTCGTTTGAATTAGTTATGAATACAAATTATCGACCGTTTCGAATAACTAGCTGTTGAACGGTTAATTGCTATTTAGTCGTTATTTGAACATCATTTAGTCTGATTCCGCAGTTGTGTGTGAAATTGCCAAAACGTATTGGTTACGTTCAATAAACTGTTTAGGTCAACATTTGATGCTTTGAATGCTATTTTAGTATTTATTAATATATAAATGCTTTTAATGTCATAATAAATAAATAAAAAATATTTTAATCAGAAAATCAGCTTTGGAAAATAAATTTGAAAATATTCTCGACTCGAGAAGGACTTAAACCGGCGTCGTCAGCATTTCGTGCTGTTGCTCTACCACTTGAGCTACCGAGTGATAACTTATTGATACATGCATTTCAGCTCTAACACTAGCGGATTAAGGTTCAATAACTTATGCTTTGCAGCTTAAGACAATCGTCGAAGGTGAAATTACAACGTTTGAAAACTTTAATATTTTCCACATGTTCGCACTATATTTCAAGCTTCCCAGATTCCCTTGTGGTTCTGGTCGACTATACGATTTACCACACTCCCCATGTCACACTTGCCCGGCGTGAGCGTGCATTAGGCATTCAAATCATCAGTTTAAAAAATGAAATAAAAAAGGCGTTCCGTGCTGTTGCTCTAACACTAGATTATTTCGATTTTGAAATTATAGAATGCCATCGTGTGCAATAACATGTGAAAAATGTTAGGGTTTTATATAGAACTTTATTAATTAAAATAATATATGAGAAGTATCACAACGAATGCATTGAGTATGAACCCTGTCATTTTGCTCTATTTAACAACGGGAGCTTCGGCAGTCTTCGTTGGAAATAATGATATAGGTCGTGTGATGTTGCATTATTATCGGCATATTTTTGAGTACACGCGACTCGAAGTCATTATCGCGGCTTTAACATTTACAACTGCTGTTAACCTTACTCTCTTAAGACTTCATTCAAATATATGACATGAAATTATAAAAATATATCAGAAATCGAATCAAATTCGTGACAACAAGACAAAGATTCAAATATTGATGATAATTAAAGGATTAAGAAGGAAGTATTTTGCTGTTTATGTAATACGTACATTTAAATACGTCACGTTCGATGGTTAAAAACTCGGGATATATTAGGAAAGACCCCAGGTTCCTGCTGCCGGTTGCTGTAAAACATCTGTGTAATATTCCGTGATTGAAAATTTTATTATTTTTACATGTTATTTCACATGAAGGCATAGTGCCTTCACGTGAAATTAAAATAATTTAAAAATCGAAAATAAATTGAAAACATTCGACTCGGACAGGACTATGCTCAGGACAGGGCTCTGACGACGAATTTAATTTCTATTTTTAAAATAATATTCCGTGTGTTAAACCGTTAAAACTGTTTAATTACGGAGTTACAATTTTGAGTCACAAGTATTTTTTATATAAGTGTAAAGTTAAGCTTTTATGTAACTTGCTTTATTGGTGGATTCTCAGGCAAATTGCAACTCAATTTCAATGCAGAAACGTTCAAACGATTAAGCTGAAACCCACAACGCGATCATGCTGTTTTCTATTTGATCATTTAAGCTTGAGAACTTTAATATTTTTCACATGTGCATGATGGTACTATATGATTAAAAAATTGATTGTGAATTTAAGAAAATTACGATTCTTACTAATAAAGCTGCCGACTCGGCAGATTACTTGATTAGAGCAACAGCATGGAACGCTGTGGATGTCAGTTCAAGTCCTGCCCGAGTCGTAATCAACGTGTAATTCATTTATAAGCTTTCAGTAGTAGTATATACCCTTCTTTGGATAAAAATTTCCTAAGGCCGTTCTTTTAAGAGCTAATACAACACGAACGCCAAAGCAGGAAGTACGCGAAGACGTTCCCCGTACTTTATTATTTATCTCCGGCGCCCGAGTGCGCGTCGCACTCTGCACTAAACTTTGAAGTCATAAAACGCCCTGTAGCTATTCACGAACTATTTGGAAGCAAATTAGAAGTTAGCCGAACTAAATGCCGCGTCATAAGTCCGTAAAGCAAACAGAAAGAGACCGTATTAAAACTTGTGCTGAAAGTTCGAGAGATGACGATGCATTGGGACAACTTGTGCCCCGTTCAGTTTTGCGGCGTGTATCTTTGTGTTTGCTCTGAGGTTTATGCTTGGGCATTGGGAGAAAATTAAAATGTGATGACGTCACAGATAAAGCCTTCTTAATTATGATTATTTACTAGGGTCGAAATCCGTCGCAAATGGAAAAAGCTGTGAAGTTTAATCACGTTTTAGTTAAGTCTGTAGATTCCCGAATATCCAAATTTCAAATAGGTCAATAGCGCATCTTATACAGGTGTTATATGGCTAGGGATGTTTCACTTCCCATTACGTGAACGCCATGCCAGACTGTCCTCCTCTATCATCTAAAATCGAACCTTGCTAGAAAACATGTTTATCTTTTGTAAGCTACGGAGGTTACAATATTAAACTTGACCGCTAAAATACAACAGAAAATGAAATTAATAACTGACTGTATTTTTTCGCGCATTTCCAGCACAAGTATATTTAAAAAGGTAGTTCTATACTAAGCATATTAAAGACAATTTAAATAACACTTTAACGGTTTAAAACGCGATATATTTTAGTTAAACTTGTTCGAAAATTATTTTTAACTACGGCCCGACATTTCGGATGTTTTGCAGCAGCCGTGGTCACGGGGAGAAAATATATCGCGTTTTAATGTGTACTACTCGCGTAAACTACAGACTGTATTTATATTAAAGACAAATTTATAGCACAAATAAGCAGAGTTGTAACAGCCCGTTACAATTCACTTTACAAATAGTTACTAGTATCTAAACAAACGGCACTCATTTACGAAAATGTCGTTATCATTTCCGTTTAATGTAAAGCTTATGTAATAATCTCGCTATTGACGGCAATACGAAATACGGTTTCATTTTATGCGGTAACTTATTGGTAGGCGTTAAAGTGTTTTGAGAGGTCGTATTTTGGCTCGCGGCCACGACTGGTTATCCTCGGTAATAATAAGTGATACGAGTTTTTTCTTTATACGAAAGGAGCGACTTTGTATGTGAAGGAAGTTATTTTTTCCTTATATTAACCCTTTTAGAGATTTCTTGTTTAATAAATATATTTTTCTTGCTTCCACAACTGAAAATCAAGAAGTCACACTTCACACTACGTCGTACCTAGTTTCAAAGTTTATCTGACATGATGTAGATGTATGAGGCGTTATATTAAGCATAGTTCAAAACACGTGACAAGTATCCATCTCAAATATTTTTGTAGATCTTTCACGTTCCATCTATCTAGTGCAAACATACCCTCAAGCCAACCCACGTATGACCCTGCAGAACCGAAGCCAGGTGCAAAAAGCTAGTAAATTCAGTGCTTGATTTCTGATAGCGCAATGTATGTATTTTGTTGACCTCTGTACACGACGCGATCGTTAATTCTACTCGCTACTAATTGCTTTTTCGTCCGTGTAAAAACGCGCATGAATTGCATGTTTTATGGAAATGTACTGTCTGTCAATTGATTCAAATATTCCATTCGATGTAGTTTTTAGGCGTATTTATGATCGCCACGCCAATAATCAAGAGTTGTATTGCAATATGATTTTGAGAGTAAACTAGTAGGAGTATTTTTTACTACTATTTTTGGAATAATCATATCTGCTTTTGGAAGAAATCACATGTTATAGATTGTAAGTATAAGATCCCTAGCTGCTGGTATTAGAATAAAAAAACATGATAAAACAAATACTGTAGAATTAATCAATATCTACCATATTGATTAATTGTAGTATTGTTTAACTTATTTTGACTACTTTTTTATGATAGAGCAGAAGAACAGGCAAGCGTTGGGATCCACTTGATGGAACCTAAAATACTTGAGCAATATAACTTTTTTTAGTTTAGTTTAGTTTAACTAATATATCGCGTTTAAAACCGTTAAAGTGTTTTATTTAAATGTGTACTACTCGCGTAAACTATAGACAGTATCTAATCAGCCTAACGTCCAACAGCGTATCCGCAGAACTCCATCAAAACGTTGCCATTAAATTTTAAGTGAAACATTTGACAGTCGGCGTCGCTTATAAAGCGGCGAGTATATTAGAAGCGTTTCCCACTAAGTTAAGCTTATCAAAGCGCATCTGGGTTGGCCATTTATTTCATTCTCGCTGGAGATATTATCGCGGACGATAATGTCAAAACCTGGTACATGAGAACGTAAAATTCAAAACACTGCAGTACTAGTGCACTTTATAAGAGTGGCGTACACTTCTGTAATGTCTCCCGGTGGAGCGTCGTGGAAATTTAAAGAGATTTTTCATATACAACGTGCTACAGCCGGTCTCATCTAACGGAGATTAAAAATAGATTGGTTACAGTGACACGTTAGTAAAAACACTTTAGTTCTGGTAAACAAAGCTTTGCGCCTGTTGTACTGATAGATTTCATTGACGTTTACGTGTTTATATAAAACATGTTTAACGGTTTAAAACTCGTGGGGATTACACGAATGCTGCAAATCGTATGTAACTTTTGGTTATAGTTAAAATATATTTTAAATAAGTGAACTTGTATTAGTTCACTTTTGTGTTTTAAACTTTACAAGTGTTTAAAAAACAATGTATTACTCGTGTAAACTACAAACAATGCGTTATATCGTTATTCAAAATTCTTCTTTTATTAAAAAAAAATATGTTTTTTTTTATAATTTTTTAGTTACACTTATATGATACTTAACCTAAGGGACATATGCATATGTTTTATCTTAAGTTAGTAAGAAGTAAATTTGCTAATATTAAAGAATATCATCGCCTAAGCTAAAGAATATAAAAAGTTTTGTTTTAAATAATGTGACGAGAATCTAAATACGATGAAAAGCTTAATTTGTCATTCCACTCTTGCCCATATGCTTTGTAAATAGTTAGCCCTGTGATATATTAAAGATTTTACTTCAATATTGATTTTGAAAAATTAAAATTCCGTTTCTCCATACGGATCCTAGGGCGACTACATTTCTTTGTTCTTTTCACTAATCAATCTTATATATAGGCAAGTGTTTAAACGGTGTTAAAATGATCTCTTTCTCTCGATTTCAACGCATCGCCACAAGAGAAAACAATTTATGTTTTAATTGTGTCTCGAAAGTAAATATCTATATATCCTAGTTTAAGACACGGTTCAAGGACACTGGTTAGTTATCGTTAAAGCTCAAAAGCGGATGCTAATAGGCACTCACACACACGTACTTCGACTGTAAATCAAATGAGTAGAAAGCACGTACACACAAACGGCTTATGATTTATATTAGCGATTGCCCGAGAGTCGTTGCAGCAATTTGTTTCCATTGGTACACGTGTTGCTTTTAATGTGAATTTGTTATATTTCCATATCTTTATTCGGATTTGAATCGTTTCAGTATTTGTGCGAGCAACTTTTCTCATACATATTAAAATTTGATAGGAATATTTTATTGGTAGTCAGTACAAAATGACTTTTTTTGCTTTTAATGACTTTTTAAATGGAATATGCGTTAATTTAAATAAACCACTTTAACGGGTTAAAACGCGATATATATTAGTTGAACTTTATTTATTATAATAATATAGAATATGCCTTGACTAAATTTTTCTCAACTGAACTGATTTAAACTGATGCAATTTTTTGTATTCTTAGATAAAAGTGCGTGTTAAGAACGATAATGATCTTTTAAGCAAGCTGTGACGAAATATCTATCCATTGACCAACGTATCAACGTTCCTAATTACCCTTTTATCAAGAACACTCTAGTCAAAACTCCAACCTTATCAACGATGTTAGAACCGGGTAGGAAAAGGTATGTCCAAACAGAAGCATTTTCCGACAATTTACTAGTAAAAAGAAAGCTACAGTCATTCTTCGCGTCTGTTTGAATGCCAAAACGTTATGAGATGTTGTGTTGGAGCTGTGCCCATTGATTCTCAGTCGGAACTTTTAACGACTGATTGCCGAAGTTTGCCGCTGGCGTTCGTTATACGTAACTTGCGCTATTACGGTCCTGATTAGATATGATTATGAATTAATTTAATGAATGACTTAAGATCACCTGAAACATAGTTATAATGTATAAAAGCTATTTTTTGTATTGCAAATCGATATTTACGCCGCAAAGTTGAATTCCAAATAACACCCCGAAATCTGATACGTCCGAACAAAAATAACGGATTAAAGACACAGTGATTTTTACTTATTTAGGTCATATTTATTTTGCTCGAAAACTCGATTGTTTCATGAACATTTTCCCTGTTTTTTACTCAATTATGAAATTAAAGCGAGCTCGTTCCGCATATCTGTGACTTCGTATGGGTAGGGGTGTATTTGTTATGGGAGGGTAAATAAAGGGTAACCGTAAACAGTCCTATACACAACAGCGCCGCGCATCGTGCGCCGATTTGAAATTAAAATAAAACAACTGCGAACGAATCTTTTAAAATAAAGACAAGATAAGTTCCCGTAATTTAAAACAAGTTATTTTGCAATATTTATTATATTCTTCAACTCTCCTCAATTTCAATTCATCTCATGAGTTGTAAGACATTATATGCCTTCCATAAAGTACAAAACGGGTACAGAACATCTTTGCCTCGTGTCCCACATATGAAACACGGCACCCTTACTTCTATGCTATG
Source organism: Leptosia nina (assembly GCA_963661955.1). Classification (NCBI taxonomy): domain Eukaryota; kingdom Metazoa; phylum Arthropoda; class Insecta; order Lepidoptera; family Pieridae; genus Leptosia; species Leptosia nina. The sequence continues at coordinate 1,279,016 of CAVLEF010000083.1, read as the reverse complement.
TGACTTGGCTGTGTGTCTATCTCTTAGAATGATTTGAACAACACGACATTTCGGATGCGGACACCATATGTCGCGTTTAAAACCGTGATAAGTGTTTTGTTTATAAGTGTACTTCTCGCATTAGCGATTGGCAATACTTGATGAGAGATAAAAGAAGCACCAACGGCACAAGCGGGAATCGCTTAAATTTGAATAATCGCAAAATAAAACATTAAAAATAGAACGCGAAATTCGTTTATGTTTGTTGCTGAAATAACAAAACACTCCCACTCTAATTTATACCCCAGTAAAAACAAACACGTAACGAAATAATTTTCGGTCGGTATTCGAGATGAAATTTCGAGCACCATTAGACGAAATATTATTATCTCCACACGACCCAAACAAGTATAATTATGTGTTTGAATTGCGTAAGTTTCACTCCGCTCAAATTATGTTCTTAATGTTATTGCATTGCCTTCTTTGAAAGTTTGTTTCGGCTGTAATCCACGTTATAGACTTGTGAATAACTTGTTAGAAGTTTTTAGGCGTATGGCAGTTGTACGGTTAGATTTTTCTTCGAGACTCAGCTGGTGAAAACTGTTCATTTTTGATATCGAGAAAAACAATGTTTCGAGATTTTATTTTATTTCCTTTATTTGTTTTAATAGCTTTTTATGAATAAGTATATAATAGGTATACTTATTTAAAAGAAACTTACACTCATTCATACCTTTGGTGTTTGCTTTCACTCGTACCATGTGATTTGTATAACAATCATAACTTTTAGGATTACCTAACATACCCATAGCTGGGAACTTACCCTAACGCGACACTTAATACCGGGAATGTAAACGCTTACCTTATTAATAATAGCGAGATCCCATTTATCAAAGCCGGGGTTACGTGAATCTATCTAAACAATACCACACCCAGTAATAATTGTTAAGCCCTCGAATAGCGCTGCGAACCTTGGAACTAGCGCAATATTCATAATTAAACAGCCCCCAAACCTCACTGGAATCATTCGCTTAGATGCTGCATATAAGTTCATTCATTTAAGTAACAAAGATCGGGCTTGCCTCAACTTCTTATTAATCAATTTGTGTGTGTGTGTACGTTTGGTACGATTAAAAAAATAAGCGGTTTAAAACTTATAAAAACACTGAAAAAATCTCATAATTTTCCAAAAGTGCGTTTACAGGCTTTTTGATAAACCTAGCTACAGAAGTAAATAGAGAAATGAAATACATTTGTTTTTTTATGCCATTTAGACAGACAAACAGTTTACTAAAGACTCAATTCATATAGCGAATATTCAATAAATTTTCTCATTAGTTGCAAGTATTTAGCAGTCATTCAAATGGAGTATGTAAAATAAATCGGAATTTATGAACACACAATCATTAACTACAGATATTGTTTCATATCTACGTATTATTTATGGATATTTAGTTATTGTAAAAGGCCTTGTGAAAAAGGGTTAAAATAGACAACGTCGATATTAAAATACACAAGTTAACGCATTTAGTATTTCCCAAAACATTCGCACCAATCGTAATGCCCTGAACGGATATCGAATTTTCACACAGATCGTTTGTTGCAGCGCTTTTTATTTATGGGCGTTTTAACTCTCATGACAGGAAATTATTCTGGGCCTGATTCAATTTGTATTAACGATGCCTCGGCCTTCAGAGACGTGAGACGATCTTAATAATTGATCGCGCCGATTTGAACCGCTTCAGAGTGTGTTTGTTGAACATTTTCCTTGAGGGGCGGCGGGAACAGATATTATGTGTTATGTACTTAGGATTATCATTTTCCTGTATTGGCAAACTGGCAGATGTATGTGACTTGTGTTTATTTACTTATTACAACTACACGTGTTCGACGTAGGCGTGTTTAGATTCTATGTACCTACAGTGCAGTTCGGTTACATTTTATCATTATGGCTCTCCAAAAACCCAAAATTTTACCATATACACTTTTATAATTCACAATCGACGAACGATTTGCGTAAACTACTGACTTTGAGCGCTTTTTTTATAACAGAGGAGGACGGTTAAGCATTAGGTTAATTCTAAATTGGGTTGATGGAAGGTGAAATACGTCAGCCATATGACATCTTAATAAGATGCGTTTGCAGCAGCCGTGGTCTCTCCGTGACCACGGCTGCTGCAAAGCATCCGAAACGTTGGGCCGAAGTTAAAAATCATTTTCAAATAAGTTTAACTAATATATCGCGTTTTAAACCGTTTAAGTGTTTTATTTAAAAGATGCGTTGTCCTCCTATTTTGGCTTCGGATTAAACTTGGCTGTGTTTTTGCCTGTAGACGGTGGATCGTGACCCTGACGGAATTTCGATTTTCCTACCACCTATTAAATATGAAATTTCCCAGACGAAGTCCAAGATATTTAATTTGAATAGAAACGTGTTGGGGCCGCACATTGCTACTATTATACCAATGAGTCCATCGAACGTTGTCTTCTTATATAACATTTGACGTGGAATCTCGTTCTTAGGGATTAAAATTTCGTCGAGCAAAAACATATAAATCTATTACATTTAGATCAACAATCGAATTCCGATACCATTCGATTCCCCATATCAAGTTTTAATCGCTAATTCGATAACAGGGAATGGTTTCCCAATATTAACAATTTACTATTATAATGTCGGCATTTTGAGAATATCAGTTACAGATTAATACTCAGGCGAACAATACGTGAATCAGAAATCCTTTATTTACGTGTTAGTTTTCCCATGGGTGTGCGGGATTTTCTGAAAAAATTCTTGGTTGATAGTCGATAAGCTATAATATTAAAATGCTAAATATTATATAATATACAGGCGTTTTGAAGTTAACACGGTTTAACTACAGTACGGTACGTAATTCTTTGCGAATTAATCGTATCAAAATGTTAATATTTTTACACTAGCGACGCGCCCGGCTTTGCTCGGATGCAATGCTAATACTAAATGCACTACAGAAAAACTGTGATAATAGTAATTAAGTAAGTAGTAAGTAAAATGTAGTAATGGGGTAGACCAACTGACTCTCGTCTAGATTTACTTGCTATATTTACGTCGCTAATAAAGCTAAAACAAAATTTGCCCACCTCGTTTCGCGTAGATTCATCGCGAAACGAGAACAACACAACGAATCGTTTTCCATTCCACGCTCCACGCAGTCGCTTGTTTTACGAACAACCAATGGTACGGTCGACGTCCGTAAAATCCTACAAGACTCAAATTGGCTATGCACTGTTTGTAATTTAAACGCAATTAGTAATAAATCTCAGCTATATTTATATATATTTTATTTTATAAATATGCCGATATTTTAGCAGAGTAACAGCCTATGTCCATATTTTTTTAATATATTTATTTCACACTTAGGTACACAAGAACAGATCATACAGATACACTATGCAATTTTAAAACTATAGAGTGTACCGGGCGGTGTTATCGCTATAAGCGATCTCTTCGAGGCAACCCGATTAGAAAAAAACTTAATAATAATTAAAAGTAGACATTGTGCAAGAAACTTACTAATTACTTAAACTATACAAATTAATATAATAATAAATACATAGGAAACCAAGATGTCGATCTTGGTTTCCTATGTATTGTCCGCGCGTATCACTTTTGTTTATCTAAGATGTTTCATTCTGGTATTTTCGTTATATCATTCGGCTTGTTTATAAATACGCTGTTTATCAATCCACTCTGTAGACTTGTAGTTACTTACCAGTAGCACAAGTATATTTACAGTATTCTACCTTTGAGATTTCCTGCTAGACTAGTAAAACCCCACGAGAGAACGCCATTGATTAAACAGAGGAGCCTCGACGGCTTGCATTACAAAGGAAGCATGTCACGCGCTAATAAAGTGATACAGTGAACTGGTGAAACAGTGAAATAGAGGTGTACCGATATTCATTTATTCAGCGTCGCGCCGCGTCATCAAATCAGGGCAGTGGCTTTGTTCGTTCGGAAATTTGAGATGCGCCTTGTTAGGCACAATGCGGACTTTAAGGTTTTTTCATCGTTCACTAATAAGCAATCTGTCAATGTACCTGTGGCCTGTTTCTATACAGTTTTGACGGGCTGGTTTAATATACGGCTAATAATCAACGGGTAGAAATCAATCCCCACTCGGTCCTACATTTTTCTGTAAATCTGGGTGGTGAGAATACTAAAATGCTCTTCGGGTCGCGAACCACACTCTACAGACGAAAAAGCTGTGAAGGCTAATCGCGTATCGGTTTCCGCCCGTGAATTTTCGAATAACCATCCGATCAAATCAGGTCGATAGCACATCTTGTCTAGATGTTATATGGCTGGGCTATTTCTTCTTCTATCAAATGAGCCCCATGTATATCTTTCCTCCCCTATATATAGTAATCATTTAGAAACGGATTTTTTAAAATAAATATGTATAAGCAATAAAAAGGTGTAGGTTATTCATTAAATAATTGTAAGTAACAATTTTAAAACATAAAAGAGGGTAGACAACGATATCGTTTAAAATTTAAAATAAATACGTGAAAGAAGTTTCATGGATACATATTATATTTTTAATTTCTATTCTAATTCTTAGAATATAATACTAAACAACGTGTCTATATCGCGAAATATCAAAAAATCCTATGGTATTCTTGGTAAGCCCTTTCAGTGACAAATCGAACAAGTTGTAGTCTTCAGTGTACATGTTAGATCGGTTCGAACCAGAGAACCGGGTGTAGGCGTTGTAAGCCTTAATTGAGTCTACGATATCTGAGCTAAGACGCGATATTCGATGCTTCGAATGGGTGTAGTCGATTGTTTTGTCAATTTCGTATATAATATGTACAATCTAAGCAAATAAGATCTATCATCAAATATATCTATCTTATCTAAGCGAATAAGATATCTTCTTTTATTTATTGTATGTAGGCAATAAATCTATTTAAAATTCTTACTAACCTACATCTTAAAGTTAAGAATTCGGACAACATATCGGATTCTTATAAGAATTCTAAAGTTTATTTTATTATTTATTGAAATATTAAGTAAAATTGAGGATCAGAAACAATAAAAAGTTTGATTTAACGCTAACATTGAACTCCTAAACTTTGATATACAGTATAGTAGTATATTTGTCAGTTCTCACTTAAAATAAATATGAATATTTATGTTTTTTTATTTATGAAGATTTCAGTACTTACAAATTTTAGCTGAATATTAAGACCGTTTTCTGACTATTGTTTTGAATGATAAGTAGATATCATTTTCCAAGATATTAAGTAGGAAAATGAGGCATGCTGTTAGCAAATTACCCTCGAATTCATATCACTAAGGCTAGTTACACCACTCACAGACCATTAAATTTAATACGTGCATTATATTGGTCTGGCTTGCCTGAACGAGCGCACATTTGCTAATGGGGTATGAAATGACGTCACACAATATACACATAACCAGTCAAGATGCTAAATTATTATGAGGTATTAGTGGGTGCTCTTATGACGTCGTAAACTGAAGACATTGTGTCAAGATGAAAAAAATGTAGTCATTTTATTCCGTAAGGAAATAAACTATCCTATTGTATATGAGTTTTATATTTGCTAACATTCCATATGATTTTAGACAAAAATATTAAGGATTATACCATTTCAGTAGAACAGTGTTTTGTTTTGTTTTTGATATTTCCTTTGAATAACAAACAATAAAGTATATCATTATTTTATTTACAAGTGTGTAAAAAATGTAGGCGCGTAGCAAAGCTACGCCAGTACATTTCGTAGCTCGAATGCTAAGCGTAGGCGTGCTACGTTCGTAGAAGAAATAATAAGCCGATTCTACGAAATTTCATTCATTACAATTTTCTAGCTAACAATTCTTTTGATAGATTCTTATCAAACGAAGCATAATATTACTTTTGTAGCGCTTCGGTCAATAATGTCATATGAGAGTCTAAACAATATTCAAATGGAATTTAATATTCTCAAACTTGACTTAAAAGTCATATAATAAAATTGTTTTACTTATTCATTTTTTACTTTACTTCTAGTGATTTAATTCAATAATTTGTTTCTTAAAAAAAATACATGAAAAGTGACCAACATTGGAAACAATTTATTGTATTTTGGTTATGATATTTATGAAAAACAAAACTGAATAATATTTCTAACATTTTAATGACAGTGTGCTGTGAAAAAATTGTGAAAAAATGGAACTCAAACCAAAAAACACATAATGTAGATTATTTTGTAAAGTACCAGAGATCCAATGGGTACATAGAGAATTGCGTTGACTAGTTCGATCATTATATGTTCGTAGCAAAGATTATTCTGTACAGATGCCTAAATGCCCTTTTCCATATATTTTTCATTCATTGATTTCATTTTAACTTATAAACAAAGCGTACTTTATCATTGTATTATGTAAGATTTTGTGTCCTGTAAATTAATTAGTTTACTTTTGTTTTTTAATCGTATGGAGAGGTTTAAATTGAATTACTAGTGCAATACTTTCGATGGAAGTACCTCTAAATTGCAAGTTGTAGCTTGGTCGGTCTTTAAGGCCAATTATCTCGAATATTTCCAGCATATTACTCAATTTATCGGTGACGCCCACGTATGTCTATTATATAAAGTCAACACAGTGAATACCGGCTAAATCTCCCAATAAATCGCTAACAGTCCGCGCGATTTAGACGCGAATTCGCAGCATAGGAATATTTACATCAGCGATAATTCTGACAGTGCAGCGAGGATTAGCCGTCCGTTGACAACGACATTTGTTTCAGTACCGCGTGATAATTTATAGCTTTTGTATATGGCAATTTACGGGGGATAAAAGTTTGTTATTGCTGTGTTTTTGATTGAAAATCGCCGCCCGTCTATCTAATATTTCACGCTGTTACTTTGTTAGTGCGGCTAATAACTTAATACCAATATTTTTTTAAGATTTTGTGAAATTAAATTATACTATGATTGCCTTCATTGTAAATTTTTTTCCAAATTGCTCTAATTTTGAGAGTGTCTGAATTAGAATTTCGAGAAAGATAACTAGTTAATATCTAACTACATCTTTGTGGTTTAGTGTTAGGCATATGTGTCACAAGACGCTTCACATTTCGCGTTTTAAACCGTTTAAATTCTTAATGATATGTTCTTGTATCAGATACCTTACCGCTTATCTATTAACGGCGCAAAGTGCTCTTCGGCCACATTTTAGCGGTTCCTCTAATTCACGGCGGCTTCAGGTGTGGTACATACCGTCATTTACTCCCGCCTCGGCGTCACAAAAGCCATGTATTAATCCAAACAGTCAAAGATCACATGGAAATGATAATTACACGCCTCGGTACATAAGCACGCACTCAATCACTTTAATTAAGATTCCCTATGTGAAGACAGGCTCTGTAAACAGTGTACTGAGACCTCGTATGGTTAGCACAAATATTAGTGTAGGCAACTGTTCCGGACTTGTTACAAGAACAAATTAGCTTTGCAGTTTTAATGTCTCTACCGAATAAGTACAGGCATTAAGTCCTTTCTAGGTAAGATTATAAACATCTTTAAGTTATTTTAGCTAAAGTTTACAACCTAGTTTTATTTTTGCCGCCGCAACCCATCGAACACCGCGTGTGACACGAGTACATATTGATATTATAGTCTTCTTCACTTCTATTCCAATCAAACGTTGTTTAAAATGTCTTATAATATTTTTAGATAATTAAAAAGGTTTTATATTCAGATTTATTTTTATTAAGTCTTGCTTATATAAGACCTTACTATACTTGGAAACACTGAAACGTTAGAGTGGAGTGGAATTGTTCAACGTCCTTTTATTCCCAATTTAAATTCGATAACGTTGCGTACTCAATTTGGAAGTTCCAATGAATAAGTTGAGTTGCGTACTAATAATTTGAAAACAGAACGATTGTCGCGGAGCGAGTTAGCAAATACGGTAGTTAGTTAATTAAGATCGAGACGTGATTAAACGTTTCCGAGTTGGAACGTGATAGATGACGGCGGGCGACGTCTTGTTCTTGTGTTTTATAGGGCTGTCTAAGGAGGTTTTTGTATTTACCTCAACCATGAGTTTTGTAAACTCGCTAGCAACTCGAATCGCGTAAGTTTTATTTTTCTGTCTGTCAGTATAGTTCAGATCTCGCAGATCTTTTAGTCGGAAGTGCGATAAATGTTGTTTGTAAAATCATATATATAATATGTATAATTTTATTATTGCTTTCCTTACAATAACAATTGAAAAAATAAAGTTTCAAATTAATCCTTCTGTAATAATGAAACATGACGACTATTTTATCAATTTTAAATAGAGTCAATATGAACTATCACATTTGATGCTCGTGAGTAGACGTAGTGTATCATAAATACGATATTGAACGATCGACTACGAAAAAGATACAGCCCTATAAGACAACAACTAATATGATTACAAAACAGGGCGAACACAACTGATTAATCACGCATAAACAACGCTCAATAACTCCAACCCACTTTCGTGAATAGACCGTTTTGTTGCTACATATTTTTTTGTTACCGAAACAACTGGCGGAGTAATCCTTTTAAATAAAACACTTTAACGGTTTAAAACGCGATATATTAGTCAAACTTGGACTAGGAGTAATCCTTGTTTGCAAAAGAAACTGATATATTGACATCTAATCTCTAATTCATTTCTTAATATCGTACTGTTGGTTAATTTTTATAGGTACTACTCACCTCATAAGAATTAGTAAAACCCAATTACAAATACATAGGACATAGGGTACACGCATATGCAAATGATCAGACTTTTTTTCAGAGTCGGACACTGAAATATTTTTTTAAATTATTCCGGGATGCGAACCCAGAATCACTGACTCTTACGAAGTAAATAAGTTTTGTTTTACCTTTGGCATCAAGCCGTTAACAACAAAGTTTTCGTAGATTCGTGAATCAAATACTATTCTTCAGTGATTCCAACTTTGTGTAATTAAATCAACACTGTCATAATATGTTTCTATAGATACTGGTATAATACTAGTCATGACCGTATCAAAGTGAGAGATAATAACTAGCGTAATAGTAGATAATAATACCGAATTTCGTCGAATCAAATAGTAAAGGTAAATGTTCGAGGGAGTGATCGAGGTATATTGCAGAAGCATGTTGCTATCAAAAACACGAAACGCTTTTCATTCTTACAACATATTGGTATATTAATAAGTCTTACGTGAGTTATTTACGCTTTATTAATATTAGCTTAAAATAATAGTTTAAGTATTGTTAGTCTTTTAAATATTCAACTAATCATATAATTTCTTTGCAAAAATATATACAAAACATGTTTTTATCTATTTAGGAATAATAATATATATATAATACCAGTGACTAAACTAAGACATAGTGCTAGTAGTTTCACATGTTCGTTATTTAGATGAAGTATATAAAATAAAATTTTCCCCCCACGGGGCGAACACATTTCTGTGTCCCCTTCACTGATCGGTTTTTGATCGGATTAGTTGATCTATTGTTTCCCCGGATCCGAACCAAGGACATCTCGCTGCAAAAGCGGTCATACTAACTTAGCTATCGAAGTCACACAGAACTTTTATAATAACCGGTTCTCGTTATTAATTTTGTCCCCGTCTCGATCCGGCAAAGCAAAGCGATAAGGTCGGGGTAACTTTGATTTCCACTTGTATGCAAATATACCGGCCACACCTGCCGGCGTATTATTGAAACTTGTAAGTCTTGCGAACTGCCTTCGATGTGTGGATTATATTGAATTCTGACGTCATAATACAGTTGATATTTTATTTTGATCGAATGGCAATTCAATGGGTCGAGTATTGTACGATATGTTGTTGAAGCGGGAATTCGCTGGAAATGTGTGTACCTTCACCGAAGCCGTGCTAGATGATTTTAAGTATATATATAGTATATTCCGGAGCACATTTTGCGTGTATTACGTATTCGACGATACGATTTCTAAAGTGTTATCAATACACTTAGTGAGTACATATTTATTACTCTTACACGATATAAAGTACTAAATATATTATAGATAGCATCAACGGCAAATAAGTATAAGTAACTAAATAATTTAGCAAATTCTTATAATTAAATTTGCAATGAGAGATGAGCTCTTATTACTATTAAACCTTAAGAAAAAACTATGTACGCTCAACTCAAAAATTTGTACTTTTCAAGTATGAAAAAGTATTCAACTGAACTTAACAAAATGTATTTATACTAGATAAAATTTTAAAAACTCTACTCCTAGATGAATTGTTTGTGAAAGTCAAATAAAGAGTAATATTTTCTCCAATAAAATGTATCAAAGCCTCGATTTAAAGCTCAGTTTTCACTGGATTCAGGCTTTATACTAAGCACGTTTCAGCGCCTTCTCGAAGCCTGCACGCCGTCACACGTATTTACTTCAGCGAGGTCGGAAGCCAGATGCCTCTTTTACAATTGCTTTTTCTATTTACATAAGACGTGATTGAATAGATAGTCAATATATTACTTAATCGTGTTAGGGTTGTTCGTAACGCAATTCAGATTACATAATTTCTATTATTATTAACGAGTTAAGGCTACATCATTTAAATAAAATACTTACTACTTACTACGAAAATTATTTTAACTACGGCCGTGGTCGCGGGAGTCGCCCCGTGTCCACGGCTGCTTAAAGTGTTTTACTCGCATAAACTGCAGCCAGTATTAAATCTAATACAATTTGTTCACCTAGAGTGCTGTCTTGTGTATAGATATAATATATTTGAAATGCATTATAACAAGACTTCCAACCTTCTGTAAACATATTGCGAATATAAACTCAATGTATTTTTTATTTATATCGAAAGCCGAGAGCCATTAAGTCGATAAAAATAAACATCGGAACCATAATGACTCTTAATTGACACATCAATTCACATACTAGTGCATCGTTATTTTTCAGATAAAATTACAGTTTACAGACGATGCTTTCGCTCCGAATTGTAATCTTATTTCGAATGCGCATCCCGATTCCGTTTTAACATACGATACATCAACCCGACATAGTACGGGTAGTTGAACCCGACGTGTACATGAAAAAAATTTCAGGTCTGAAGAGCGAAGAGAACGTCCGGTCCAGACATATAGAAAAAAATGTGCTTGATCGCGAATTGTGTTGACCGTAGTGGCAGACGAACGTGCAAGTGTCGTAATTTCCAAGAAAGTTGAGGAACACCCAACATCGATAATGGAATATGGTTGAGCCGGACTCGAACTGTGCTTCCTAACGCAGTGAAACGAAACCTCATTAAAAACGAACAAATATCGTTGTACATATTTACCAATAGTTACTAATCGTTGTCCTTTACAATCTTTTTAGATTTTCGAGTTTTTTAATCATCGAAGCGGTTGTCGTATTTTATGTGATATCGTTAGGTTAGGTAAATGTAAGTGGCAAAACCCGGTTGTGATGTGTATAGTGTAAGTAAGTAGGTGGCTGAAAGGGCGTCGTGGGTGGAAGCGCGGTCTCCGCGCTGTAATGGTGGGTAGTGACGTGGTCTTTGGTGCAGGCGTTGGCGCACTCCTGCGCCGGTAAGATGATAGAGCGGCGACGCGCTCGACACCGCACCACCGCTCTACTCGTCGCATGTCTGCTCTTCCTCACCTCTCAAGTCAACGCTGGTGGTAAGTCATGTACAGTTTTAGTCTGCGAGACCCCCACTTGTTTGTCACTGCTATTATGATTCAGAATTTCGCGCAAAAAATGTATAGTCTATTTACGTGAGAGTAGATTTTCGACATTTCTATCATTTAAATACATGGCAGGCATGAAGGTGTTGAATCTAAGACCTATCACAGTGTAACAAAAGTGTCTCAATAAAGCTAGCATTTCACAGTCTAGACACCTTTCGGATTACCATAATATGTGTTTTTGAGTATAATTCCGCAGTAAAGTGAAAACTTCGGTCGTTCCAAGAAATAAATTACGTCCAAACTGAATTCTTGAATCAAAATACGAAAGTTGGCAAAACAAATGGGAGTCTAGCCATCTTGCATGCTACTATTAAGTTGTTATTTAAGTATTACGAGAATGTAAAGAACGAACTGACGATAGCACGAAAATCGAGTATAATTACGCCAGTGAAATAACACCTTGTAATTATTAGGTCTCATAATTACGGTTGTGCGTATGGGAACGGGGACACTCGTCACGAACTCTTCGTTATCTGATTTTTCACGAGTGACGTAGGTCCTGGTAGTTGTTGCATCTACGGGATAAGAGTGGTGAACACATGTGATGCAATAAATACTCAATGCTATCTATATAAGATAAATAAAATAGACTAGAACTAAGTAATTTATTTATTAAGTATTGTCTCTTAATGCAACACTTTTATCGGTGTAAAACGCGAAATATATCAGGTAACTTTATTGTAATTGTCTATAGTTTACGCGAGTAGTACACATTTAAATAAAACACTTTAACGGTTTAAAACGCGATATATTAGTTAAACTTATTTGAAAATGATTTTTAACTTCGGCCCGACGTTAAAAATCATTTTCAAATAAGTTTAACTAATTTATCGCGTTTTAAACCGTTAAAGAGTTTTATTTAAATAGGTACTATTAATTAAAATTATTACAAGATATCAAATATTATTTACAAAAACATCGATGTATTGATTTACTAGGTATATTTCTGTCTGGCAAGATAACAAACTTTTTTTCACGAATGTACCAGTATTAAAAATAAAGTTACCACAAAGCAATATATCGAATTTAGAACAAGTAAAGTTATTTAAATTTAAATAAAAATATTATATAACAGAAATTTCGTACGAATCTGATAATTGTGTGAATATGTTAAAAATAATAACGACAATCATCGCGTAAAGGTAGTTGAGGTAAAATTCCTCTAAAATACTTGCAATGCGCTAGTACAAGCTGTAATGATACTTAAGTGACGGTAATAGGGTTGGTTTTACAGTGATTTTCGTAACTGTGACCTGCTAAGGAGAACATTTACATAATACCCCGTACTTATTACGCCTATGTTGGAAACAGAAGCACACAAGGGTTAAATAGTGGTTCCGTGAGAATAGTGTTGGGGTGTTGTTACAACGACAGGTATAATTATTATTTGAGTGGATTTTAATTTGAATATCGAATCTATTTAATTTAAGGCAGACTTCTACAGAGAGAGTTCTATTTCTGTACCCTAACGAAATCGTTATAATAGTGAACGATTAAATTTTGTTGATAAATATCAAGAACACCGTTGTACCATCAAACTTCTTGATGGTGGGATAAATACCGCAGCCATATAACATCTAAACAAGATGCGCTGTCGTCCTATTTTGGCTTTATATTCGTAAATCCACAGACCGAAACGAACTAACCCGAGTAAACATCAGAGCTTTTTCATCTGTGGACGGTGTTTTGTGATTTGAAAGGAATTTCGATATTTCTACCAGCCATTTAATAATTTTTATAGGGTTTCCAAAACTTTTAAATTGTTTACAATTATGTTAGAGACCTGGTAAAAAAATCTCAAATCATTTTATCGACTGCTTAACAAAGCTTTACTACCACATGTTTCACATTAGCATAGAGAATAAAGAAAATCATAATAATGAACATAAAATTCCAACCAAAAATCGCACCCTTTTTAACCCTTCCTGCATAATTAGCTCCTGCTTTATAAAACTAACCGCTTTATAATTACTTAATTATACTCTTTGTGTCATTTATTTATTCTAAGTACATACAACACAATTTTTGTAGTAATTAGGCAAAGAACTATTATATCTATACTGATATGTAAAGCTGAAGGGTTTGTTTGTTTGAACTTGCTACTCTCAGGAACTACTGGTTCGAATAGAAAATATATTTTTGTGTTAATTATGGTATTTATCGAGAAATATTTATATGCTATAAAACATCGCACTACAACTAATAGGAGCGAAGAAACAGCAAAAACATGTGGAAAAAATAACGGGGAAAATTAATCATCCTTGTGGGTTACCGTTGCGTGCGCTGCGAAAACGGTTCAAGATACCCGAAAATATCTATGAAAGAAATATTTCTCTTTGAATGATCTAAAAAAAATGTCCGGGACACTATAAGTCTTTTAAAATTAACTTGCAAGAACGATGGGACGCGACCGGTGTCATTGGTAACAGTTTAAAATAGTAATGATTTTTATGCTCAAAATAACTATTATATGCGGACGAAGTCGCTGACACAGCTAGTAGTTGATAAAGCTTTACGCCACCGTTGATCCTTATATGTGTGCGTTACGTCGTGTTTACAATGAAGTGCGCCAGTGTGTACGTCATTATTGTAAAAGCCTTCTTCTGTATTCAATATCTGTAAATACATATTTGAAATCATACATACATTCAAACGTAGATATTCAATTTTATTCAAAAAGGTTTTCATCTGATCTTTACGAAGCGGAGAGGACTTGTCCCGTTTATGCTTTTTCATTTATTCTAGCAAAGTGGCCGCGAAATTCTAAATTTGCATAATGATAGTGGCTTAATTTATTTCTCTTTGTCATAGAGGTTATAAAATGTGCTGAAGTGGGTAGTCGTTTATGAATCTTTTTGTATTCCAGTAAATAAGCTACAGATGCTATTTATGTCAATTTGTGAATTAATATTACCTTGTTATTCAAAGGTAGTTTTATAAAACATACAAAAAAAAACTATCGACAGCTACTGCTTGTAAAATAAGTATTCTCCACTAGATGTATTACAGATGTCAGAAAACACATTAAATGAAAAAATTCAATAACATGCTAGAACTAAATTCTCAGTGATATTTTATTTCTTAAATTGTTATAATGTCGTTACTAACACGCGGCGAGCCATTTGCATAAGGTAGCTCGCCCCGAGCGGCTGTGTCCGCCATAAAGAGGCCGCCACAGGACTTATGAACGCAATTAATGAACAACAAGCAAACCAAACTACCCTCTTTGCGCTTGCAATAGACACAGCCTTTCGGCGGTTGCCACATTAATTTTCGATTAAGAATTTTATTGCGCTCGTAAAGGGGAAATTTTATGCCCGAACATATTGGAATAAAAAAGATTTGGTACCACGTCTTTACGGAAAGTCAGAAGAAAATATATTACGGACGTGACTATAACTCGAGTTCGATTACGTCTTTGGCTCGAGTAGATTGTACGGACTCCGCAGACACGCGTTTTAATTACATAATTTTTATAGATAGAAAAAACTAAATAAATAGGTTGCTCTTCATATAAAAAAATAATGTAGGCGTATGTGTGTGTGATTTATTAGTTTTTAGACTAAACCTCTTTCGATAAATGATTTAAGCTATGAGTTACAAGTCTTCTCTAAGTATTACAATGGAAGGGATAAACAAGTAGACGTCTATTTTTTGTTCTCATAAAAATATCACGTCTACGGTGTAACAGCAAAAGTATTGATTTTGCAGAAAAAAATTACCGAGGCACAGTTTGATTTGCATTTTAATATACACTGGGGATAAGGGAATGAACCTGTCATATTGTTCTGAAATGACAGGCTGAGCTGCCCGCACAGATAATGTAATTTTTATTTATAGTTTTATGCAATGCGGGCCGTGGCGTTGAAATATTGCGCGATTGCCTTCGAATATTTTACACAAATAATAATTTTTATTGCTTTTTTTATCTATTTTAATATAGAGATTGCGTCAACAAATACATCTTATGATGAGAAAAGATATAGTGTCTGTAGTTCACGCGAGTAGTACACATTTAAATAAAATACTTTAACGTTTTAAAACGCGTAACCACGGCTACTACAAAGCATCCGAAACGTCGGGCCGTAGTTAAAGTAATAAGTTTCAAATAAGTTTAACTACTATATATTACGTTTTAAACAGTCAAATTGTTTTATTTAAAAGAGGATAGATATCTGTACTTAGTACTTTTACTTAACAGTCTGTTATTGAAATTTTGAGATTGTCTAATAATCAAAAGTGACTCTTGAATGTTAGTTCGTTAGTTATATAGCGAAGTGTAAGTTTGTTTGTAGATTAGTCCCTCTCCCTGAATAATAACATAACGTAATTTTAGAACTGTTATATAAAATCTATAACGCTAGTTAATAACATCAAACAAGCTCTCACATGCTTACACATTCCCTTTACAAAAAACCTCTCACACAAAAGATTATCGCTTTAAAACCCTATCAAGTGGCCTCATACCGCATCCGATAGATATTAATCTCAGGCCAATAATCGCTTTTGATAAGAGATTTTCTCTCTATCCCCCAGTAATAGAAAGTTTCCGCCTCAATGAATTTTCTTATTTAACTTTAATAAAGTTTGCGTTCGATTTGATCTCGCCGCTTTGACAGATGTTTATTATTACGGACAATGATTGTAAACAGATGCAGGCTCGGTTAGCCGTTGCGAAAACAACCCGAGGCTTAGAAACATCTCAACTTGGAGTTGATTTTGCATCTCGATATTTAGAATATTTGATCATTCACGAAGACGAGTTGTTCTTTCTTCGTGTCTAATTTAATCATGATATTTAATTATTTTCCATGGATTTTGGTCGGTTAGGTACATCTCGGATTTGAAATTATGTAACACTGTAGTCTGGTAATGTAAATATTAAAGTTCATGTTGTTTGAATTTTATCATCCGCAACACTGTACAAATTTAAAGCTTAATTCGTTTTTTACGGTTGTGATTACGAGGACAAATTGTCACAAACGCGAACGTGTTTATAATTGTACAGGTTTTATTATTATTGTAATATAGTTAGTTAAGAGTAGCCTGGAAGAGATCGCTCTATAATAAGGTCGCCAATTGCACTTCACAACTTGTATTAATAATGTTTTCCCTAACAGTTAGTAGTAGTAGTAGTGTAGTTACGTAAGACTACATGTATATATTTCTGTGGGTTGCAATAAAAATAAATAAATAAATATAATCTGTACTCGATAGGCTGTGCTTCCATAGAATTAATCAGTATATAACCGGATTACAATCCGTATGTAAAACATAAGTGTCCTACAGTCTGCATATCTCGCATCTTTGAAAGATACCCAGAAGCTCTCAAAAGTTAGGCAAGGCATCCTGCATAATTGCGGAAAAGAGTAAAAAATTTGCGCGCTCCCATATAGCTCCTTTTGTGGACGTAAGCAAACAAGCCGAGATAAGGTGCATTCAAGGCGAAATTGTGAACGCGTCGAGGGCTCCCAACAAAGGCAGCTTATTAAGCCAGCCACTAACTAATGGACAGATAGGGTAACAGAATGACCGTGCCAAAAGACTCGTAACGATGATATGGGCTTTCTAATTTTGGGCAAAACTATTAAAGCGTCGGTTCCATAAGTATTATATATAATTTGTTCTTGAGTGTTACCACGGTGTCTTAAAATTGGCAGGTGGAAAGAATTTTATGTTTGGGTTACGACCAGAATGTTATTAATATAATATCTTATTTTGATTGCGATCTAGTCCTTACTAATATTATAAACCTAAAGATTTTTTAACACTAATTTCAAGAACTACTGGTTCGAATTGGGAATGGTATGGACCATTTATAGAGAAAGCCTTAACATTCTATAACATCTCGCTGCGAGTAAAAGTAGCGACGAAAAAGTAGGAAACGGGGAAACATATTCAACTTTTTGGGCTTTTATTACGTGAATACGGTATAAAAACAAACAAAAAAATTGTATGAATGAAAAAATTTAATACTCCCTAGAACCGCTCTTATGGTAACAAATTTCGTTGAAATGCATTATTATTTGTTAATCGGATAGTTAGTTTAGATTTTATTCCCTTTGTGGCTTAAAGCCTACCGATATACCACGAGCAGTCCTGGTTTCAAATCCCAAGAAAACAACTCGGTGCGGCGTGGTGCTGAAGAAATTTTTCTGCCCAATGCTCTAATTTGTTACAAAATTTTTATTCGTATCTTTTGTTTTAAATCTAACAGCGCGGTTTGTTGACGTGTGGATTTTTGGCACACCCTTAATTCGCTTCTGACAGACGTGTCATTCCAATCGGCTTAACGGAGTGGAAAAGACATTTTAAGATGACACCCCGAAAAAAATTGGAGTTTTAAATTTGGGAACATTTACTCGGCGAGTACTTTTTCTCTCTTTTAGGCGAATTCACTCAATTACATATTTATATTTTGACCCAGAATTAACTAGATTTTGTAAATTTGTCGGTGTTATGCCCTATCTGTCTTAATTTTTACATTATTATAAAAATACTTTTTTTTTTCAATTCGATAATATGTTTTAGAGCTCTAACGCAATTATACTTATTTTTCAAGTTTAAAATCAACCGTCGTAATTGTACGACGTGCTTTCTAGGGTTGCATAAAACTCCAGTGGTCCAGTATTTGAATTCAGATTGTATTTGTCAGTAACTAAAAAATAACGTTAAATGAAGCTTTATTTAACAGGATATGAATAATGAATATATTTGCATCTTACAACAACCTTACAGTTCTATAACAACAACAACAAGTGGTTTCAAAGCACTATTTTGTTGAACCTCATATACATAAGTATATTTGTATTTCTCGGTAAAAACGGTTAAAAGCCGCGCGATCATCGACTTTAGTATCGGATTCGCACCTCTAAACATGCATCTTGAGTGTCGAGCGTCGCCTTTGACATTTTCCCTCTCTTTATGTCGGCGGGAGCACAAAACGTGGCCATCGTGCTGAAAAGAGATGTAAACGCGATACGTGCATACTTTAAGCGCTGCCTTTACTTTACCTAAGTTAATGGGTCTTATATAGTCGTCTGAAAGGGTCTTATCTAAGCTGACGAGTTTGTATCGCATGCCTTAAGGGGGATTTTTTATTCACGCTTATCGCCGAAATACTTGAACCGTTTTAAAAGGGGTAACGTTTGGAAACTTGGCTCTCTATTATTTAAACAGATGTTTATTGCGTATCGAAGGACGTCTATTTTCAATTCTTCGACATGCTACGATGAAGGAATCAATTAATTAAACATAATACTGTTAATTAATAAATAGCTAACAGTTTTATAATCGTCGTACTTAATATTGTTTTTTATAATTTGAAAGATAATTTAAAGCCGTTCTCTTTATTGTATTTTCTCATATAATTATTTATGTGTCCTGTTAAATGCAAACTCGACTTTAAAACAATGATTCATGGATATTAAAATTCTAGTAATATTGGAATTTATCAGTATTGACTGTTTAAAACGCGATACATATAAATTCATATTTTACTACAGGTCGTTTTAAAGCACCATTTACGGATAAGACGCATGTATGTTACAAAATGCATTTGTTTCGTTAGGTCGAAGCCCTTGGCGATAAAATCAACAATATATCACGATGATATATATCCGTTATTAAGGGTCATCCCCGGCGGAACTTAAGCTGTAATGAGAAACTTAAGATTAACTATAGATCGCCAGTGTAGAGTAGATGTAACTTAGAAATAAATTTACTTATTAAATAGCAAAGACCACAATTAAACACGCAGAATTGAGTATTTTTAATAGAGGAAAAGGACAGTTACGAGACACGTCCAAAAATATACTGGTTCTTGTACATTAGCATTTTCATGTTGAAAAATAGTGTTAACAAGTTTATAGATGACTAATTGTTTATTAAGACAGACAATATCACAAACATTATTTGTAATGTCTGTATTTTTAAATAAAACACTTTAACGTGGCTACGGGGAGACCTCCTCTTGACCACGGCTGCTGCAAAGCATCCGAAACGTCGGGCCTAAGATAAAAATCATTTTAAAATAAGGGTAAAAAGTTAAAGTGTTTTAATTTAAAAATCGAAAATAAATTGAAAAAATTTTCGACTCGGGCAGGACTTGAACCGGCATCGTCAGCTTTCCGTGCTGTTGCTCTGACGAATGAAATGACGGAAAGCTGACGATGCCGGTTCAAGTCCTGCCCGAGTCGAAAATTTTTTCAATTTATTTTCGATTTTTAAATTATATAGTGCCTTCATGTGCAATAACATGTGAAAAATATTAATGTTTTTAAAGTGTTTTATTTAAATGTGTACTCCTCGCTTAAACTATAGACATGTCTGTATTTGTAAAGTGTAGAACACTTTACAAATACCAATTTTTACTCTACCATTAATTAATCAAATGGAAGCACTTAAATAATTGCGTTTCAGTAGGAATATTGTACGGGAGCTGTTTTATTAGAAGGTGAAGCTAAGAATGTCGAATAAATGTATATATATATACTTAAATTATAAAACTGAAAACAGATTTTTTTTTGTTTCTCACGAATAACTAGTCCTATTTTAAATCATTGATATATTTATAAAGTAACTATAAAAGGAATAGTTAAAGGTATTCGAATAAACCCCAAAGGTATATCCCTGTTAAGTTTTGTCTGCTCTGAACAGATGAACCGTTTTCACTAATCTTATTAGTCACTTTAAAACACAGACAGCTCCGCGACAAGAGCTAGTATTATTAAAACGTACAACGAATATATAGATCATTTGAGACAATACTATTTTTATCTAAGTTGACAGTTATTGTTTTGGAAGTCGATTCGTCGCTCAATTTGCTCGGTAAATGGACCCCGTCTATTCTATATGGGAACTTTTGTTTTCCCAACGTTGTATTATATTAGTACTGTGTTTGCTTCGCGAACTTTCGTTGAGTTGAAATTGATTGCGGTCCGTCCCCTTTGATATTAATAATATTTTAGCCGGAAAACTTGGATAATGATTTTTTATCGCTTTCCCCAACTATAAGTTTGTTTTACTTATAAAATCACTTATCGGTGTGATGGAGAAGTTTTTGTGACAATATCTTTATATTTTGGTGTTTTATTAACCAATTATGCAGATATGCATAAAAGAAGGAAAATAACTAAATTAAACAATATTAAAACTTTCATGTGGAAGAGCTCTTAAATGTAATAAAAATAATATTATAGATTAAAATCAAGTGACACAGGGTCTATAACAATTAGACTACTGTGTCAATGCCTGTGTTCACAAATAATCAGTGTAATTTTGAGAAAAATTCTATACTTTTTCAATTCATTGAAAACTATCGTCTTGCGACGTTTTTTTCAGTAAGTAACTTTTATGCTTACCCATATTTACTATATACCTACTTCTAATTATAGGTATAGTTTATACTTGTCGTAATAAATTAATTAAAAAACGACACTTATACATGTTTTAATGAAGTCTCGTGAAAGTAATATAATGAAATCCTTATCGCCTGCCAAAACACCTTTTATCTTGCAAGAGTGACACAATGCCCTTAATAACACAACAATGTCCATTATTCTTAGCCGTTATGGCACTCCCAATCATAATTTATGAAGGGCGGTAAGTAAAATGACCAAAACTTAAGCCGACGTCAAGGACGCGGTGATTAGGCTAATATTTTTAATTATTCTTGCGTGACAGGTTGTCGTGATGGCCACGTGCAATCGTATGTAATAAATATTAGGGATTCGATTTATCAAAGAATCGTGAGATTATTACATCGATTCGAGTTTTCAGGAGTCAGGTTAGATGTCATGTTGTATGGAAGGTATATAAAATATGGGTGTATGCAACGTAGGTAAATGGAACGTGGGTGAAACGTGAACATATCACAATATGGCGCGGTAGCCAGATGTTGAGTGGCGTTGGTTGGTTTTCTGACATGTCACATCCCTCACTACGTTTTTCTTAAAATACAGCAGCGATCGAACTGTGAACCTCACAAACGTAGGTCAGCTACATACAACTAGACCTACAAGTGGAACCAAAATTTAACAACAAAATAGAAGCAGGTCGATTAACATAATGTATTGCGTATTCAGGGCACATGTCTTAATATACAGGGAATAATAAGGGTTCTAAACTCGAGGCGACACTAAAAGGCAGGTGCGCCCCTTTTCCCTTAATTTCGAAACATTTCAGCGGAAAGGTACGCTTTGAGATGAGTAGTTAAAGACATCATGAGTTATTAGAAGTAACCAGGCCTCGATTCGCTCTTCGGAACAAAACAACAGTATTTATATTACTATACGTACATACGGGACAGCTACATAGCTAGCATTGCGTTAGCCGCGAGAGGCTCTGGGTTCGAATCTCGGGGTAACAATAGTTTCGATCGGGCAGGTCACGAAATCTGATCAACTAGTTGCCTGTAAATAAAATTGATCGGTGAAACGGTCCCATGCCCCACGGGGAGAAATGGCATTTAAGTTTATACTTATGTTCTATGATATAAAATGTATTGGAAATTAGTGATTACTTTCTTTTTAATGTTGTTTCAACATTTTTTTCTATATAGGCTATAGGCCAAATAATGTATGTGGGCCATTATTAATATACTCTATTGGAACAGGTATGTTGTACAAATTGTATTACGTTTTCGGGGCCATTTTGCTACTTGACTTATATTGCTATTAAAATTTAATAAGTCGTCTCGGGTTTGACGACATCGAATTACCTTAATTCTTTTTAAGTTGTTTCTCGACAAAAACCGAAAAAATATTGCTTTTATTGTGAAGGTAAGAAGTCGTACGCTTGACATTAAATGAGTAAATTGGAATTTGGTTAGAATGATTGTTTTGAATGGCCATGATTTATTTAAATAATATCTTAATCAAATTGTTTCTGCAACAGTTAACAAAGCACTTATAGCCTAATAACAATCGGATCTTCAGTTTAATTCCTACTTCTTAAAATATATATATATACGTTGCGTTAAACACGAGAAGTCATCATTCCGAATCTCGTGGAACCAATCGAATGATTCATTCGGTAGAGTACAGTACGCCCGAATGCTCCACACGGGGACCAGTGTTTCAGATTTGAATAGCTAATCTTTGTTTCCCACAAAACATCAGCAAGTTTTGAGGGCATATCGTTGAAATATTCAATGCGAGACGCACACATATTAATAGAAGCGAGGCAAAGGAAAGAGAGTTGCAGTTTTTAATCATAGCGCTATCGTGTTCGGCGACGTCTCGAAATACAATGTTTGTCGAAAAGTCTGTTTGAAACGTTGTTCAGTAATTACATAGGACGGGACGGCGCTCTTTTTTTCCTTGACGCAAGAATGGAGTGAAAAATGGGCCGGTGCAAACAAAAGCGCGGATTGAATTTGCATGTACTGTCTGAGAGAAAAGTGCCTACAAAGGAACATACAGTGTTATACGGGCGTTTTTAGCGGAAGGACGTAACTTATATTTCTTACTAGATACTAACAACTGTTATAATGCAGTAGGAACAGTGTTTGCCTTAGTAATAAGCTAAGCAACAAATTATTTCGCTGTTCTTAAATAATACCAATACCAAGTGTGTATTAATAAAGCTAATATAACTTTTAAGATAGGTTTCAACCATATTGGCAAAAAATATACATTATATCCGCCTGGGTCACCGAAATATCCAAAGCCAGTCGACAACGCATCTAGCCTATTTCTATTCTTAGCCGATTCTTTACTATTGATCAAGAATAAATAGAGTAATATTCACAAGAGATTAAATCACAAGAACAAGTAAATAGGGCTTGAGCTATATTGTCGCAGTTGCTTTTTAGCCATTGAACGCAAGTGGGGGGAAGCATCGCAGACGAATCTATTTACACTGCAAATATCCAACACGGCAAGGCACTTAGTGCCCGACTCATAAACATTTATACGATGCGATAATATCTATCATATATCGTAGCGTAAAAACGTTACGGCCTCCGATATTAAATCGTAACGATATCGTAAAGTTTGAAGTGATTTCATACATTGACACAGTTGCAGTCTCTTTTCGGTCGAGCTTGTTTTTATTTCGCCTTTGAAAGTTCTTTCGCCGAGCAGCTTTTGAACGATGCAAAGTATCACAGAAGTTGTCGAGTCTCCTTAATATTTATTAATTGGAGTGCTGCACAGCCCGTACCTAATTAATTTCTAACATTAATTTGTATCAGCTCTCAATTCGATTTGTTTTATTTACAATTTCGCTTGTGCTACACTGTCGCTTGCAGTATGTTTGTGAATGTCAAAGAGCTATCTAATGCAAATATTTCACTATTCAGTTTCATATATGTTTAGAATAACTGTCCATAACGCAATAACGGGTTTATATATAGCTACAAAAAGGTAATTACAAAATAAACAGATGGCTCTAGCATAACAGATTTGGCATGATTTTTTTGATCCAAAAAGCCTTCCTGCGATTTCTTTACAAAAACCAATACGGTTTTTACCCCTAATTGTATCCGACCTTGTTTTTATTAAGACAGTTTGGTTATAAATCTCTTGAAAATCGCAGATCTCGCGGGCAATTAGTTGTAGCTTGTAAGTTGTTTCGAAACCAAATCGATGATCTTTATTTGAGGGAACCCTTCTGTCGACTGTTTGTACCGAACAACTATGGCCGCGCTAGAAGACACGATCTCTTTGACGTCCCGAGAGCTATTGCCGTTTTAATTGTTTATAACAATAAATAAATAATAAATGAATCACAGAACGTCCACCATCTTTAGCCCCCGCAAATGGATTTGAGATGTTGGGTCGTGTTAATAAAAACATTACTAAAGTTTTTTTTATTCGTTTTAAACCGTAACATTTGTTTTCTTCTACTTAATAATCTTTTATAAAGAACAGATAGCTATATTTACTCCTCAATAGTCGCAGATAGGCGTATGTAATCTTGAGCGATTACTTTTTATGAAAATGTTAGCAGTTTGCATAAAAACGCGCGCGTAGTTGAAATATTGTGCTCATAAAGGCTAAGCAAAGGTTTATAAATAATGTATGGTACTGTGCAGTAAATGTTTTTCCTTTTAACACTTAATTGCGCACGCGTATTTTGTCTGTAGTAAGTAGTGTATACATTTTAATAAATTCATGTTTTTGAACGATGTTTTTTTTTTAAATCCTTGTCAGGTGCAAGCTTTAGAGATGATATTTTTGATCTAATAACGGTGGATATTTATCGATAAATGAAGTAAGTAAAGTGATCTGGATGGTCTTCATCAGAACTATCTTTCATTTATTTATTATTTAACAATTACGTTGTGACATCAAAATAGATTATTGGGCAATTAAATTCGCTTCTAACGTAAGTATAAAAGTGGTGAGATGATATACATCCGCGCATAACTCTTGAAAGTTTTAAGCTTAAAAGAATTTAAACGGGAGTTTTTATTTCAGGAACGCCATTCTGGCTATAGAATTCCACGGAAACTTGGAACGTATATCGACACGCCCTAAACTCCAATAGTACTATTTCTCATTCCATATTAGCACGGAATAGCGTCGCTGGAGTGCCGCCAGGCGACGGGCGATTAAGTCTTTCGTTTTAAAATTTTACACCTTATATACTGTTACTTATAAGTACGACACTTACATTCTACTCACACTTACGATATATCGTAAGTGTGAGTAGAATGAGAACGACGCTATTGCGTTTTGCACCACGTCGCTGTATTTTACTGTCACGTGACCGTTTTGAAATGAACTGTGTTAAGAATTTTCACATGGCAACATGCGCCGGAGAACACAATTTGTTGGGTTCTACGAAGAACCGATTTTCTTCCTTGTTTAAACGGTTTGCTGATATATTAATATCTTAGCTCTCTCAACGATTTCTTTGTCACGTATATAATTGCCTGTAATCTGATAAGACGATTAAGACAAAAGTTAATTAGACTAAATTTTCTGAGAATTACGTAACTTGGTTTTAATAAATTTGAATAAATGCACTTATTTTTTACACAGTATGTGTACTTAAAAGCTTATTCTACGGTCATGGGAGACTACGACTGCAGCAAAGTATTCTAAATATCTGACTGTACTTAAGATAAATAAAAAGTATGTGTAAATAATATACTTCGCATTATACAGTTTTGTTAAAAATGTTTGATTCAAATATGACTATTCATGTGACATCAAAAATATTTTATGCGATATTTATAAAGGTTTAGTATCTTTCTTGATTGATAAAAATATTCTATTACATCATTTTAAGAATCAATCGGCGTTCTTTTACGCGTTGCGATTTAAAAAGTGGCAGTGAAATTTATTGTACAACGTTCCGTTCTCGTGGAATGCAAAATCGTATTCCAACATTAAAATCAATGAGCGTTCCAGAAATAACTCATTTTTGTTACGTGTAAATCGTTATATTTTTCTTTTCTCAGCTAAGCTAAGAACCTTTGATTAAAATACTGAGAACCTAAAAGTCAAAGGGAAAGTCTTAAAAGAGAAAAATTACACTTTTGTTGTTAAGCCGCAGCTTAAACATCAAAAGTTTTCGGACGAACGCGACTTTTCTAATTATTATTAAAAAAATATTATTAACGAATTCGTTTCTTCGAGTCACGTGCTCGAAACATTGTTGGGAACGGCGTTTTCTTATTAATCCCTACTTCTATTCCCCGAAGTTCCCTTGACCGCGAAGAAATCATAAATTTTCTCTAATTTTCATTTCGCCAGCTCTCTTTCACCTTTATTGGGGAATATTTAAGTGGCGGTCATTGTTTTGATTAATTTGCTAATGTAATATTTTCGACATGATCCGATGAAAAATTGTATTTATTGTGTAAAACAAATAGGATTATACCAATTTTTGCTATTAAATTTCAGTTAGCTCGTTTTCCAATACCTAGGGGTCCGATCGGAAACTTTTCATACCTGTTTTTAAGTAATACCATTTTCATCCATGACTAACACTGTGTAAGACTATCTTACTGAACTTTTATGTCTTTAATTCTTTTGCAATGGTATTATTACAACAGTAGAGTATCATTGTATCATATAGAAATTACCTATTATTGATGAAGAAAGATTCTAAACTAAAACATAGCAAGTGCGTTCTACGAACTAGCGTTGACGCGGAAGAATCATGATTTAAAGTGAAAATCACGCCGCGGCGTCAAGATAGCCGGACCGTTACATCAATCAAGACCTTACACGGAGAGGCTCGAGATTAGCCCTTGACGTATCAATTTATAAGACAAAGAATGAACTGTCAGTCCTTCAGGATTAACTGCGGATAGGGGCCATTGACAGTTTGCGCTGCCCTCATGGATAGATTGATTTTTGGAAAATCATTTTTACATCAATCATATTAGAAAGTAAGAGGGGCCTCGGTGGTATATTTGTAGCAGTGTAAGAGTATCAACGGGTCGTGGGTCCAAACTTATAAATTGATTAGATCAATTTACAAGTTTTCTGAAAAGTTTTGGACTCCATTTGAAAATCTGGATAATAAAGGAGTTGTAGGATTATCTAAAGTTAAAAGGTTTTTAATTTTCGATTATACTTTTTAGGTAAATATTATGTTAAATTTTGATAAAAAAATTCCCGCTTACAATATTGAATAATTCTGAAACCAAGCCTGACATTAGTTAATTTTACTTTCGATTTTTTAAAACATTACTACTCGATTTAAAAACAAACGTCGCTATGAACGGTTCTCAAAGCTCGTTACTTGTACACATAATTAAATGGCTTTGTATGTCACTTTGGTTACATATTGCGCCGGGGCAACGGTCAAAGTTGTTGAAAGGAGTTAGGGAATGCGCGGTTATAGGTAATATCGTTAGAACTGTTCGCTAGTTCAGGTTTGTTGGCTAATTTAGTTGGATGAAACCGCGGCGTCGGTTGCGGGAGCATATTTTATGAACTTGTCATGCACGACTTCGGCGTATTTTACGATACGCTTAATTCGAGATTATTATGTTTGTACAGAAGAGCGCGCTGAGGCGTATCTCGCCGTTCATAACATTTATTTTAAATTTAATCGGAATCCAAGTCATCAGATCATATATATTCTCAGAAACAACATTATTATTTGTACTTCATTCGCCATATTTAGCATATTCATAAGAGATAGGTTAAACAGGAGTCTGAGGAACTGAGTCACTGTACTGTAGTATTCATACTTAAATTGTTATTATTAGATAAATATTTTTCTATGCTTAGTTTGCCATTATTACTGGCAAGGAGTAAAATGAGACTCAGGCTGTGGTTTAGTCTAATTATTAATATGAAAGGTAAAGGCTTATATACAGAAATTAGTGAGTGAGTACCTGAGTAATTTTATAAATAGTCTATACGCGACTACCTGCATTAATACAAAACAAAAGATAATGCTTACTAAACAAAGTGGCTACACTTAGTATACATATCATAGCAAGTTATATTTAAGAAAAGAAAATATATTCTTCGCTTAAATATAGCTGTCAAATAAGTTCAAAGATTACACTTGCATCTATAAAACGAAGATTAGTAAGTCTTACAAATTAGTTTTACACTACTATGTGTTTCCCTTGTCAGTCATCGTCAAACCCCGAAAAGAAACGTGAAAGTTGGTTTACGACGAAATTACCCTCGAACAAACGCAAAGAGAATATATATATGGTCGTATATAAATTAAAAATCGATTATAAATGGAAAAAAAGTTCTCCGACTCCGTGCTTCTCTACCAATTAAGGTACTGAGTCCTACGCGTCATAGTCGAATTTCTTCAACCTATTAATACGTATGCGCCTCTCGCGCAATGTGATACGGTGGTGTTACCTCCTTTTTTTGAAGTCGGTTTAAATCCAAATGGATTCGTAAGTACGATAAAACAATTTTATCGCTCGAACGAGGGCTAAGTAAACGTTCTCAAACCTTCCAATTAGACGTCGATTCCCATTTTATCTCGCCAACACGATTAATTCATTCGATTGCGAATATCAAAACGGCTTAAACGCTCTCGATCGATCCGAGTTTGTTCTAAATGCATGTTCACTTCAATTTGGCATTCATTGTTACTTGAACGATTAAGATGCCTAATTACAATAATAAACTTTAATGCGTAGATAATAAAACGCATTTTCATTTAATCAGCTGGGTGTTTTGCGTTTACTATAATCATCTAATTCAGTTACAATGAATGACTCATGTTGATTTTCGAAAAAGAGAAATTATGATTTCATTGAATGTTCGTCCATGTATTGGAAACTCGTAAGTACTATTAGGAAATTAAAATTAGCATATTATAGTAGTGTGTTTTGGACATATGTACATAACATAGATGTAATAAAACATACATACAATTCTAACAGATATGGAAGTCCATTTAACCTGTGTTTGATACTTCAAGAAAAATATTAATTCGCACACAAATGAATAAAAGCAGGACTAGTATAAACATTTTTTACGTCGACAGTATGGACACCTCGATCTTCAGTTCCCCCGCGACCACAGCTGCTGCAAGCATCCGAAACGGCGTTAAGTTTCGCGTTTTAAACCGTTAAAACTGTTACCTATAGATCGTTTTTCTTTTTTCCTTTCACACAGGGTTGCTTGGAAGACATTGCTATGGCAATAAGGCCGCCTTATTTATAAGCCAGTTTCTAAATTGTCATTTATGAAAGTCAATCTTGTGGTGTTTATAAATAATAAATAAACTACTTCTACTGACAAAAGTAATCATCGACTATCGTATTTATGACAAGTGGAATTGAAAAACAAGGGAAAGATAAAATAACGCGAGATTTTTGTACCGTAGAAATGTAACAGCGGAAGATAATTGTTTTTCTGATTAATTTCGAAGGAATACCAGTATAACTGGATCCGTGAGTACAGCGTTTGTTGCAGCAATTAATGGTTCTCTTAAATATTCAAAGCGGAAGAATTGTGTGTGAATTTTTCACACGGACGTAATTACTTTTTTAATCTTCTCATTATCAATCTAACGGAAAGGATAATGTACGTGGATTAACGACACAATGGTTGAATGTGTTTTTAGCGTCGCCTTTAAGCACTGGGTTCTAATACCGGCGGTGACAATATGTTTTCAGTCGTACGTGCATATAAAATCGATTTGTGAAACAGGATTACACTCATCATATTTTTAAGAAATGAATAATAATAAAATATTAAATTTTGTTTCTTCGACTTTTGCAATATTTTCTTTAGTCAAAAATACTTGTTCAATGTACTTAACCCTGATGTGATTTTAATAATATGTCAGAAAACACTTTTACAGTTTAAAACACGAAATATATTCGTTAACTTATTTACACTTTATTTTAACTTAATTAGAAATACTAGTTCTTTAAATTGTTTACATAACTGTCCAATGTTTACGAGAGTTATTGTACTCGTAAATAACTTAATTCGGGTTGTTGTTGTGTCTATGGGAAATTATGTTTGCTTGAAATTCGTCGAACCTGATTTGCATTCGGGGAATATTCAATCACGTTATCTATACGGAAAGTAAAATACACGGCAATGAAATTTATTCCACAAAATATGTACCTTTGTGATTTGTCTTTTAAGGTTAAATATTTTTCATTTTATTTTACACAACACGAAATCACGCGTCGTTTCTACGAATTACCTATTTTTCCCCGATTCTTACTTTTTGCTTAACACACAAGCGATGTAATGCTAAAAAAAATAAACTAGGCTTTTTTTCTTTAATACTGCGAAAATCTTTGGTTAACATATTTCCAAGAATTCTTGTAAAGATGAGCTAACAAACCTACAAAGTTGTAAGTTAATGTTGTTTTGTTTAATTTGAACAGGAATTAACGAAATACAAAGTATATTTTCCCATTATCAATTTAAATACATTTTAACTACGTGGTCACGGGGAGACTCGGCCACGACCCCAGGGCTGCTGCAAAGCATCCGAAATGTCGGGCCGTAGTTAATAATAATTTCCAAACAAGTTTAACTAAAATATATCGCGTTTTAACCGGTGAAAGTGTTCTATTCAAATGTGTACTACACGCGTAAACTACAGACAGTATTTAAAATTAACACAACCTTTACGAGTCCCATTTACGAATTTACATGAAAAAATTGAATGGCACATTAGCCTACAAATTGGTCGTCTATACGTATTTGTGAAGTCGCCACGAATTCTCGACAGCGTTGCCGAATTTTATGGAAATAAGTCGTGTTCGGCGTATGTATTATGTGCTATTATAAATTGGGAACGGTCGGGTGCTATTCAAATGTCGGCGAATACAAAATGATTCCGTGCTCATTATAGTTCGGGAACATTTCTACATTGTTTGCTTTCCTCGAATCTGGATAGGCTTGTTTTTATACGATGTAATTATGCTTTTGTCGTTAAGCTGAGTGGTCGATTTGTTTTATCTCGGTTTAATTAAGACGAGGCTTTAATTAGCAATAACTTTTACTTGGAACATTATTAACAAAATAGTAACTGAGACACAAAATAACGCTGTGAACTTACTGAAAATCAGTTTCAGGTCCACGTAACTAGCTCATATAAGCTAAGATCCTATCCTACCAAATTTCAACACACTATATTATAATACTGTTAAGTTTAAATTAGTACTTTTAGCTTTTAATATATAAAGTTCGGTTATTTCGTAGGTATTCTTTAGTTCACAAATATTGTTATTCGTGCCCAAGCAAACGTGCTCAGAAATATTAATTAATATTGTAGCTCTAAAAGTGAGTGTACAAAGTAATTAAAAACTTATAAGCACTCGGTTCTGTTGGCTCCCCGGTAGTTGAGATTTCGGTATCTACCTACCTATCGTATATTGATGAAATGAGATTGAAGTAAAATACTGTCTATAGTTTACGCGAGTAGTACACATTTAAATAAAACACTTTAACGGTTTAAAACGCGATATATTAGTTAAACTTATTTGAAAATGATTTCTAACTTCGGCCCGACGTTTCAAAAACACGAAACGACCTTTCGGCTGCTGCAAAGCATCCGAAACGTCGGGCCGACGTAAAAAATCATTTCTCAAATAAGTTTAACTAATATATCGCGTTTTAAACCGTTAAAGTGTTTTATTTAGATGAGAATAATTTTCTTCACATCTCTACATTCTTACTTTCTCATCTGTTATTAACAAAAAATAGATGAAATTTAGTATAGATTACTCTTAGATTCTTTAAAGTGTGCAGGAAAATCCGGATACGTCTGTTGTCCTCGGAAACCACATAAAGGCGTTTCAAACACATTTCTATTCCACCACTTTTCGAAGACGAGAGTTTATTTAACGCAACGGCTTCATTGAGTCCCGTCGATTTCAACCATCGATAGTTTCTATGCCCGAGTAGAGAATTCGCCTAAACTACACTAGTATTTTGTAGAGAAAAACGAAATTGGGTTGATTTTCTGGATTGGTCTGCTAAATGCTGACTGTAACAATTCTTGGATGGATTGTAAGTGTTTCGGGTTCAGAGATTTAAGCAACCTGTTCAGAATGAGAAATAAAATTACTGTCACAAGCCACTTAATAAAATAAAACATTTTATTAAATATATAAATAAAATCAAGATATACTGTCTATAGTTTACGCGAAGTAGTACACGTTTACATAAAACACTTTAACGGTTTAAAACGCAATATATTAGTTAAACTGCTTTGAAATTTGCAGCCGTTGTCTCCCCGTGACCACGGCTGCTGCAAAGCATCCGAAACGTCGGGTCGAAGTTAAAAATCATTTTCAAATCAGTTTAACTAATATATCGCGTTTTAAACCGTTAAAGTGTTTTATTTAAATCAAGATATGTTAATGATATAAAAAGATCTATACCAAATTATTTTGTTTAACAAATTGATAGAATAACAAACTATAGATTAAACTATCGGACTATTTATTGAAGAAATCGATAGTTCAGCGAAGAACTGTCATTTGTACACTTCGACACACACTTGTTGACATTTTAAATTCACAATTTGTTTAATGTTATGTTTCCTCGACAAATACTTTCGCATACTTCGTAAAACCAATATCAAACAAACGTTCTAGAAATTCCTATAACAAACATTTGGCGAGTATAAAACTTATATTAAAGGTTCCGACCTCGGAATTATGTTCGTACGATTTCCATACGGTCCGCGTTCAAACAATTTTACGGGAACTCTTCAACTTCAAACAAGCAAAATGTCGCGATACGGCTTATTTACGATAACGAACTTCTCTTTTTAATTGAAACATTATGTAAATTTTTTATGGGTCAAGAGGTTTTAGTGGTGGGGGGGGCGCTGTATGTCTCACTTTTGATTTATAATTGAGAGGCTGTTCTCTTCGTGGTTAATCGACCAAAGAAATTTACTAGCGGGGATTTCGCAACATCTTCGATTAATAAGAATTTAAGTTAAGATTTCGTAGAATATCCAAAGCCAAAATAAGTCGACAGTGCATCTTTCGTCCTAACTCTATGAATGTCCATAAAAAAGAACATGGAGAGATAATGCCCTCTTACCTGCGTAGAACGCAAATCGAATTACCCTCACAGGTAGATTTTGCCACCCATTCAATATTTACGGAACCGTACTTCCCGGTGGCGCCGTCGGACATCGAACGGCCACTCAGCAAATTGTTATTGCAGGGGTTGAAATGATACGGGAATGAGCTAATGATTAGTTTGGAGCACTCCGGAGTGGAGCCTTAGAGAGGTTTCGTTACCTATTCACAGCTTTAGCCTAAATAGGGTTGAATGGATTAAGGCTCGCCTTTGTAACGAAACGGGTGAGTGGAGGGTAAATAATTTTCGCTTTTAATACTTAAAAATGGATGTCGCTTATTAAAAGTTCCCGTTAATAGCTGTCAATATATAACCCTTTAGGTTAGTAGACTCTAAGACCTTTTGTCGAAAATTTATAAGCTTATATGCTTTTAGTAAGTTTTTATATAATGAAAAGAAAATATAACCAACCCAACGTTGTGGATGCTTTGCAGCAGCTTTGAGTTTCACTAAAATATATCGCGTTTTTAACCGTTACAGTGTTTTATTTAAATGGAAACTTCTCACGTAAACTACAGTATCCTTTAGCCAATTACCCGGAAAAAGTGGAGAGGCTACACACATCCATAATCTTATAATATTAATTACGCCAATAGACAACAGTACACTGAAGCATTACATTTTACGAGGGCAACGAACAGTTATCTTCATAAAGTTAATTACATATAAAACTTCGATGTCACGCGAGTGACAGATCGTAAAACCAATTAAAACATTATATTCTAATTTCTGACCTCAATCATAAGCTTTAGGTCCGTTTAGCGAAACCTTTTATTACTTTGTAATCGATACTAGTGTTATGCAACTGCATCGCGTTATAGACCATCTGTGATTATAGTATGTTTAGGCGCTTTGTTTGTAATCCAATATATATTTCTATTAAACCTAGACTTTTTTTTATTTTGAATTAACCTTACCAATCAAACGCTCTTCCAATTCTCATTAATTGTTTTGTGTTTGGTTTGATAAATTATTATATTGTGTCCAGTAAGTAATTCAATATTGTTGCCTGCTTGTAGCATTTACTTGGTATTATTAAATCATTTATATTGAACTGAATCAACGTACTACGTATTACTTTGTGCAAAGCACCTTATATTAGTGTTGCCTGTATACCCGTATCAGAGACACTTAAATAAAACACTTTTAACGGTTCAAAACGGGAAATTGATTACCAATCTTGTTTTAATGCATTTTGACTATATATTTTATACTTCTGTAAAGTTAACATACTGCTTAAGGTTCGATTATTTTTGTTAAAAAATAATTTATACATTCTACAGTCATGAACACTTTAAAACTGCGCATTTCATTCAAAATATCGCATATTGCTCTGAATCTGGTCGCACTGAAGAGATAAAATTTTCGCAAGCAAAAAATTAAACCGCCACGCTCCAATTGCATGTAATAATAATGTCTGATTATTGTATTCGTGTATCGGCGAGTGTAATTTGAACGCTATCGGTCGTATTAAATGGGGTTGTAGATTTTTATGTGCTGTTCCGCGATCGGTATCGCCTTTATAGTTACAGTTAGTATAAATACGCGCCGGCGCTATCTTTAATCGCAATTTCACTTTTGTCTACGTTCAATACGCTTTATAATTTCTCGCTTTATTACGAGAATATTGCGAACGGTCGATTGAGATAACCTTGCGAGGAATGTCGGATGTCACTCGTAAAAATTGATGGCCGACAGATAAACGCGCCTGTTTGTATTTAATTAATTCCTTTTGAGATCTCTCGCTTTACGATTGGACGTGGTTAATAGTACTTACAGTATCGTAGTCGCGTTCGCTCAAGTAAAGTAACTGAATTATTACTTTATCAATTAAGCTCGTGAATTTATTGCGTCTAAATAACAGTGAAATTGAAAACAAAAAATTCGATTCAACGACAGTAACTTAAGGCAACCCTCCGTAACCACTTTTGGACTTTCACTTTTGAAACCCGACGGCTCGAGACATATCTTACCGCCAAACAAAACTACCACGTTATTTTATGTTACAAGTTGGTTTTGACCGTCTCTCATGTGTCAATGACAGGCAGTCAACAGTCAATCATAGATCGAACATACAAGTTAAATGATTCTGAAATGTAATAGATGGCAGAACTGTTGCATATTAAACTGTGTGGTCGATCGTATTTAAATGAAATCAGAATATAGATTGTAAAATACAAAATTGTTCATTTTTGAAAACATTAAAA
Organism: Leptosia nina; assembly: GCA_963661955.1. Lineage (NCBI taxonomy): Eukaryota > Metazoa > Arthropoda > Insecta > Lepidoptera > Pieridae > Leptosia > Leptosia nina. The sequence continues at coordinate 1,243,558 of CAVLEF010000083.1, read as the reverse complement.
TTTTCACACGTTATTTTTAAATTTAAAATCGATTCTAGATTGGTAAAAAAATAAAGCCGATTCTAACAGCAGGGATCGCCGTCAATGCCGGTTTGGTTTTTTCCAATATAAAAACGATTTTGGACTTGTCATCTCTTTGAGCTTTAGTTACATCATAAATAAATATCTTCCTTCAATCCCTGTTCTCTTACAAGACACCTTTTTTGTCAGTTCAGCCTTTCTACTTCTGCTAGCTAGAAAGACGATGTGAAACTAGTTGTTTCCTTCCGTGAAGTCCCGGAAGCCAAACTTTTCTTTCGCAGCTTTTTTCTTGTCGCTTTGCTTTTAATCTTTTGCGGTCGCAGCGTCGCCTCGACTGCATTTCTCTAAGCGCTAAATGCCAGAAGGTATGAGAAAATTCTTATAGATAGGGTAACATGATATGCATATTGTTATAGATCATCAAAATATAAGTGAAAATTTTAACACACTATAGAAATAATATTATGTTTTGTCTATATTAAATAAATTATTACTTTTTATTTATATAACAAGATTTCGCCTGTGTCTTTTCTGACTTGCCTTACACAGCAGAATTATCCTACTTTTAACACTAAACGTTTTAAAATCTTTAATATGTTACACATGGTGGCACTATATAAATTGAAAATCTATTTTTAAAAAAAGACACGGCCGTTAATTGTTTTACTAATTCAATGTTAGACTTAGGCTCTAAATTATGTTCTAACTGCGCTATATTTAAACGGCAATAATTCTATTAAATTCCGTTTTTATGTTATCTCTCTCCTTCTTAACATATATAGTCTCGGGTCATAGTTAAAACAATTTGTAAATAAGTAAAACGAATATATATTTCGCGATGTAAACCGTTCAAGTGTTTGATTAAAACGTGTAGTGTTCGCATATACTCTCTTTTGGATATATTTAAAGGCGCTAGAAACCTCTACAATATATTACATCTGTCAACAATAATTTAATAAAGCGAAATTTCTGTCCTATTTCTTCCATTCACGATTCCACCATTACAAACAACGTTAGATACATTAAAGACCACCGGGTACAAGCTTTTAGGAACCTTTTTCGTACCGTGATTTGTAGGAACTTCGTAACATTTTTTTTCTTAATGGTACCAATAAATGTTGACAGAATAAATTGCTTCGATGGGCATTTCGTTTCTTGGAACATCGTGTATTCTATATTAAGCTTCAGATATTCCCAGTATCGGGATAGAATTGACATTATTACATTTATGTGACGTAGATGTGTTGCTGTGAATAATATGCAATTTTAGCTCGTAGTAAATTTGACACTGGAATTATAATATTTCGTTACCATAATACTAAGGTTATCTAACGAGCGCTGTTTGCGAACTCTCCATGCGATAATTAAATTACCATATCTCTGGCGGGGTGCTTTTTTCTCGATCCCTTTACGATACCATAAAAGAAAAGTGCCGGTCAATAGCTGCCGGCCTGGGTTGCCAGGAAATAGCGTATCAAATTCGACTTTTTGTTATCGCCGCCGAGATTTCCGTCTGACTTGCATTTGCGCTTACGTTGGGGAATTTCTTGGACCATTAGTGCAAGTTGCAACCGACTTTTATGTGCGCTTCGATTCTGTTTATACGTACACGTTTAATGTTATTAAATGTTGCCAGAGTTCAACTCACTGTGGATAAGCATCGCGTTTCTCGTGTATATTTTCTTCGCTGGTGTATCTATAATATTTCCTTTATAGCCTCAATATCCTTTGGAAATTTAATACCTTGTGAATTCAAATTACGCTAGTAAAGATAAAAGTATATTTAATAGAAGATACTTTAATTGTCGTTAAATTTGATAATGCAGAGTAGAATTTAAAGGTTGTAGATTTTTAATCCTCAGTTTATTTCATTTTAGACTAAAAAAAATTATCTCAAATTTAAAAGAACTATTTTAATTAATTCTAACCCACAAGATGTATGATAGCATTCAATTAGAATATTAATAACTTATTTTCAATTCCGAAAGCGAACTTAAAAGTTTTCAAATGAATATTAATTGTAAATTCATTGGAGAAAATGGACTTTTTCCTCCAGTTCATGGGCATTAGAAGTGGCCATAAAGCGAAGTACGTCTGAAACGGTCAGAGCTACTTTCAGCCAGTTCCTTTTTTTCTTTTCCTTTAGACAACGTTGAAATATTAATATATCGGGGGCGATGGGAATACGTGGCTATCATTCTAAATGTACGTCCATACTAGCTAAGCGTGGTTACGATAACACCGAAGTATAAATATTTGTGTTCATGCTGAAGTGACTTGGTGACGGAATACTCACCTGTGCGGAAATAGTTGCAATGTGTACGCATCTAACGACTAAAACTAATCTATACTAATCGAGCCATGGACAGCTGCAATTCAAAAGTATAAAAATAATGGCAGTAATTTATATCTAATCTAAACGGGTCGCGGGTTCGATTTCCACCGAATCCAAGATAATAGAAAAAGTTGAAGCGACTTTGTGGTCAGATTTTTTTTGTTCTCGCGCGCACTACATGTGCGCAAAGTTGACGCACATTTCACGTACGGCTTATACTAGAATTGAAGTGTGATTATTTATTTACATTGGGTTGAACAAATCGACGATGACGCGTAGGACACGGTAGCTCAATTGGTTAGAGCAACAACACGGAACGCTCTGGATGCCGTTTCAAGTCCCGCCCGTGTCCTAATTTTTAATCTAAATCGAATTTTAACCACACACCACTTTCTCTCCTAACACGCGCACTTCCCAGTAATCCATTTGTATTTCCCATACGCTGGTTACGCAATTAAAAGCGAATTTCGGGTGGCTAAATTACTAGATTTCATTCAATTCGTGTTGTGTTCTCTCGCTTTATCGATCCGTAAATATAATATTGCGTGCCTCGCTATTTGCACGGTAATTTTCGACATGAACCTTCATGCAAATTGCGTTTAATCAATGCTTTTTTTTTTGCTTCATTCATTTAGCACAACGAAAAGTAAACAATCTGTCTGCGAAACATTTTACTTCGTCAATATTTTAAAAGCTATTGTATAAACCGAGCACGTCTGTTATAAAACGACAAGCAGTGGCCGCGACTTCGGCCGCGTAGATAGCATAGATAGCGTTGGATATACTCCCCATTTTTTCCACAATTTCCCTTGTTTCATCGCTTGTATTGGATAAATGGTCTAACAAACACGAAAATAATTTTTCAGTTCGAACTAGTAGTTACTGAGATTAGCGTATTCCAACAAACACACTCTTTAGTTTTATAATATTAGTAAAGATACGAATTAAATTAAATTTAAGCGCAATTCATGTGAACCCAAATTTGCGAAGAATTTTAAGTATGATTTTAAATTAGATTATAAAAACATTACCGCATAGACAATGATTAATTTTCACCCTGAGTTTGGCAACTAACATTAGCATACACTTGTACTCGTAGGACTGCTTAACATAATTATCCATCGCAAAATACAATTTAATTCCGAGCAGCTATTGCTTTCCATTCGCCAATCTCAATCAATATTCATCACTTACAAGCGAAAGAGATTTCATTATGAATCAACGTCCGGAGCTCTCAATCAGAATACCCTTAGGAAAGCATCAGGCGCAGCTTATCCGCACCGTATCATGTACCCAATCTCAACTTCAATGCAAAATCAACCAATAAAAGTTGAAGAGTGAAATGTCGCAGTCGGGCGCCGAGCCAAAAGTTTCGACCAAAAATTGAATAAGGCTGCGACTCGGCGCGTACTACCTCGTGAATTTTGTTTGTGACGTCACGTTTCAAATTAAATAGACGACTGCGATGTACAGTCAGCAACGGAAGCATAAATCACGATTTCAAAGACATCAATTCTAAAAACACAGCTCGAAATTAGAATAGGAACTATCTGTGTTTTTTTTTGCTCATTACAAACATGCAATTATTATGCTGACTGTACATCCATTCGGTGTTAAGGGCTTATGACGTGACAGCACTGGAATATTCGTCCACAGATACAAGCCAAGTTGACGTCCTTTGAAGTGAGATTTTGACATTCCCTTTTTAAATCTCTGTCAGCTCTGTCCGTTTTATTTTTTTTACTTAAATATTTCGTACAGATGCGAATATGATGTCACTATAATAGTGTTTTTAGCACGCCTCATTAACCACCGTATGCGGGTTCGATTTCCGGATTAAACTATACATTCTTTTTGCGGGGCTGTTCGGGAGACAAGACTTTAATCTCTTAAATGTCAATAATATAAACCTCCTTTTAGAAAGAACTTTCTAAAAGCGATATAAAAAGTAGGAGTTTAGTGTATTTAAAAATGTGACACACACAATTAAATAAATAAAATCTTTTACATTTTATGGAAACGAGTGCGCAAAGGTTTTGAGATTAAAAATTTTAGTGAAATAACTTAACCCAGTTTTGTCTTTGTTAATTTCATTCAAAAGTGCACTTCATAAGTCTTAAAAAGGTCATTTAAATAGAAGCTCAATATAAGTGGGACAAAAACCTTTTCATTCAATAAATTATATATAAGTGATTTATATTTTCATACAAAAATTATTTCACCAACATTTCTACTGTTTTGTTCATTTTATTTAACTCTTTCTATATTGTACATTAAAATAAAACACTTTTAAAGGGTTTCAAACGCGAAATAATGTATATAATTATTTACAATTTATTTTAACCTAGGCCCGACGTAGACATTAGTAATTTCTGTTGATATTTAAATGTCTTAAATCTTAAATATCTACATACCTCATGTCTCAAAGAAGTCATAACATTATTTTGAAACTATTCTCAAGCTATAAAATGCAGAATTCGCAGAAGAATATTATATCGATTAATTAGCAGCAGAGCAACAATTGTTGAGAATTCTTTCACGTCTCTTAGAGTTGCGAAGAATAACTTTGTGGATCCCCTCGTCCATCATCTCCACAAAGCTTTTCAGTACAGCATTGTGCCCAGCGAGTATTTTACAGTACATTACTTTGAACTTAACGCTGTACTTTTTCTGATATGAAAGTTGAAAGGCTCTGAAAAGGTTTTATTGACCCTTCGCGTTCGCCAAGACATAGTTTTGTTTTTATTGTGATTAAAGAGCCTTAGGTTTTATATGGATTGCTATGGCAACGGTCTACGAGATACCTTTAACAGCGAAAGTTATACGCTGTACTTAATATTCAAAGTGTGTCATACAACAATGTAGTAAACATAATGATATTATCTCACAAAGTGCACACTTTGTATAGTCACAATGAGATTATAATATTTTTATCGCACAGATATAGAGCGTGAAATAGGCAAGTTTTATTCTTAGCGTATTAAAAAACAGACGCACTAAAAGCAGCCTCATTGTGTTACTTAAGCCACCTTGTATATTCTGTGCAGTACTAGCTGTATAGGATTATACAGCCGCATTAAGCTTTGCGGACTTAACGACCAAAATTAAGTGTGTTTTATAGGTCGTAAAGGAGAACCGAAATACCTGTAGGAGTCGTGTTTTTGTCGTGCTTCTATAACACGCCATTTTTCCCAACAATAATTTATTGCCCTCCCTTTATGACCGCTCAATTAAAAAACTCCTCATCAAAACCGAGCAGAAACACAAACCCTCATTTTGCTCCGCCTTTGTCAGCGTCGCCGACGTTTAACACGGCATTATTTATCTAACAAAAGTAGGCAAACTGGGCTGTTCAAAAGACAACACCAACCTCTCAGTCAAAGGTAAAGAAAGAAGCGACGAATCTAATAACGGACTACGTATCCATTCCGTTTGTAGAAACGCGACCACTATAAGGCGATCTCTCTGTCGGCCACCGATTCACCCTTCGTTAGCGTCCGTCAAATCGAGTTTAGGAGACGCGACGGGCCAACTAATGCTGGTGCCAATATATGTCCAATTCTGCGAAATGGAAGGGTACACTCCGGGGACCGGCACAATGGACCCTCCCGAATGAGAGCCATTAATTCGCATCTTTGTTTTATAAAGCCCTATGTGACGGTTCGACGTTGTGTGAACTCATTTAACGATAATTCAGCGGAAATGTTTTTTGAAGCGCTTAAGCCATTTTTAGGGTTAATTGAATCAAAACGTAGATCCCGAAAGCCGGACGGCCGCTATTGTGTTGCCGGCGCTGTAAATCAAACGGTAATCGCTTGGGCCGATATTAAATTATATTACTCTCGTGAATGTCAATTATTGCGCGGATGTGCCGGGAGCAGATGTAAATTGGATTTGAATATATTCTATGTGTATGTCATTTGTTTTATCGCAGCCGTATATAACACTCGATGGCAGTCCAGGGAGCGTTACATTAAATGTACTACATATCGTGTACTTTCCATGTAGACCTGGGCAATGAAATAATTAATTGAAAAATAATTTCAACTGGTAGCATAACATTAACAAGTGACTACAAATATTTTAATCGTGTTTATGCCCGGTCTTAGTCGATTACAATGTGGTCCTTTTTTTCCTTATTTAGCCTAATTTGTACGCGTTAATTACCCAATAAACTTATCTTAACAGCATCCCCATCTCAGGAACACTTATAATTCCATTCTTAAATTTAATCAGTGTTTTACTTGGGTTACTTAGTGTGCACATGTTGTATATTAGGAACTAACTTTAAAAGAAAGTAATGCCAACTAATGCGTCATGCTGTCGCTTTAACAGTACAGTGTACTTGTCACACAATGTTACCAGATGAGTAGGTGGAAAAAAGTATAACATTAAATGCAGTTTTATATTCGTTCGAATATTGTGTTCACGTTTATCATATTTTTTCTAAAGCTTTTGCCTTAAATTCATTCCCAGTTCTCACTATCTAATACCGCGAATCCTAACTTCAGAGTGAATCAAGCTACGAATTATTGTAATACAACTTACCAGGAGCCTTAAAACAATATGATCCTCACAAGAACGGTATATCAAATTGAAATAAATCGGTTTCGAGTACTTTCGATTTTTATTAAAGTCTGGGACAATGAAGAAATATTTTTTTGGATTTACGAGAGTTTGCGGGGCACGAAGTGCCGCTCTGGGTCGCCCCGCAAAGGGTTATAAAAGCTCCAATCTTGCCCTTAATAAAAACTGTTATTCGGTTACAGTATTTGCTGCCATGACCCTTGACGGGTTAACTATTATATTTCATTCGACGTTTATAGCAATTTAGATATTTATTATTATAAAATAGGATTAATTAAAAAATATATATTTTAAATTGTTTTAGTGTTCTTGTTTTTGTGCCTATCAACAAATGTATAAACTATGGCCACAAGTAGTGTTGCTTGGAGCCGTACATAGTAATCTATAGAAAATGAAGCAATTTTTAAAATCACACGACAAGCGCCAGCCCTAAATCAAGCGTGTTTCAAGCGATACTGAGAAAGACAGCAATGTCCATAAATTAATTGTAATCCAAATTGATCATATAAAACAAGTCCGGTCAACAAGTTCAATACTACGTAAAATATAACGCCCTATTTCTCAAAGTCCATATTAAATTCCTTCGAGTTCATAATGTTAGTGCAGGGCTGTCACCAGCGAGTTATGAATTCCGATCTCGAGTGAAAAATAGCAGATCGGGGAGGCATTCGTCTGAATGCCATCACTTCAGAATGCTCACTGATACTGAGTAATGGACTATGCATATTTTTCTCGCCGTACGCTGAATGCGAAATAAATGGAAACTTAATGTAGGAAAAGGGATTGAAAAGTCGCTTGTGTGTTGTTTTTTCGGAGAGTTTTTTTCTGAGAGTAAAAAGAGATTTTTCAATTAATTTGACAAGTTGAATGCTCAGAAAATTATTAATTTTCATCAGTGTAATATATATGGCAAATAAAAAGCTGCCGCTACACCGACTTCAGTGAATATTGTTTTAATTAGTAGATGAGGGTCTATATATGATTGGTTTTTATAATCTTGTAAAAGTAATTAATAAATATAGATAGATTTACATGACTTTACTTACTTTTTATTTTTATTTGAATTTACTTTTTATGAGCCTTTAATTATTATTAGTACAAACCGACGCTGGGACACTTAATTTGCTTGCTATTCATTTTTACTTGTATTAATAGTCTTCTCTACTAGCAGCTGTAAACAATATAATATTAAACCTTCATGAAATAACTTCAACACAAGATAGAGCGATTTCAATAAAAAATAATATCGCAAACTGAGACTTGGTGACTTCTTTATGAGTGTACTTAGTTTTAAAGTAACTTTTATGATATCACCTTCATAAAATTACCAATGCAGATTTTCGCTTTAGAAATGTTTCACCGGCTTTATATACTGTACGTTGGGCACTTGAAAATTTTAACAGCCACTTTGGAATTAAAAGGAGTATTTTTGTTCATATTAAATTTTATAAAAGCTTTCACTTAAAAATTATTCAGGCGCACGGAGCACACAGTTGACTATTTCGGATTTTTCAGTGTTGCCACTAAATTGGTATTTAGAAATTAATAGTCATTTAATCTATGAAAGCGTGATTCTTTATAGTTTATGGCTTTTATAGTGTTACCACTTTTTTATTCTACGTGTTATAGCTCAGATTTATTACCTGAATGTTATTAACAATAAACATTATGTCTTTATTTGTACAATACCATTGCATAGGCGGCTTGTTACGAGAGTTCACAAATTGTTAAATATTGGACTACCCTTTATTTATGCTTCTTACTATACATTTTTCAAAATCAAACTATTAAATATTATTTAAATAATACTCAAAACTGTCTGTCAAAGTCCATTAACATGATTCAATACAATTTCATACCGCATTAGCCGCTTATTCAAAGGGTCCTATAAAGTGTCAAAAATATTACTAAAGAGCAACCGTTCGCCGTAATGTATTCAGGAAAAAAAGTTATTTTATGAACCACCTATAAAAATATAACGGGAGAGTCGTAAATGTACAAAATTCTCTCTCTATCGATGTAAAAGGACATAAAAAGGACTATGGGCGCATTGTAGGGCGTTTTAGGCTTAACTTAATTCAGTGGAGCCATTTTTTCAGTTAATCTAAGCGACGTTTGACTGCCGAAGCTATACTTATATTATAAAGCTGAAAAATGTTGTTTGAATTTTTTAAATTATTTTTGCGACAGTAAATTTAACTCACATATTTACCGTTAACTAATACAACCTACGTATAGACAATACTTAGGTTATAGTTTACGTATAAAACACTTTTATCGGTTCAAAACGCGAAATAGCTAACCTATTCCCAAATTATCCCCCCATGATCACGTCTGCTGTAAAGTATCTGAAATGTCTGCTGGTGATTAAAATAAATTGTCAATAAATTAACCATTACATTTAGCGTTTTAAACAGTTGAAAGTGTTTTATTTTCTCAGCAAAGCACACTACCTAAATATAAATCGTATAAGGTTTACGTCAATTTTGATAAGTGTCTTAGGTTTTATAACTGCTTGTCTGTCTTCCTTAAAAAAATGTTTTCGATGTTTCACGACTTGATGACGTCATCAGGACATGTCGCGCGTTCCTCGTCGTGGAACAGCTAGAATTCTCGAACGGTTAAATTGTACTTTTTCATTGTACAGTTATGTACATCTTTATATTCATAATAATCATAAATATTTTCATTAAATATGTGCTGAAAAGAGGGAAACACCGCGGGCACGGCTTTAGCTTAATAAATAACCCGGCTTGATTGTCGTGCTGTAATCCGGCTAGTGACTACAGCCTTCATTGACCTCATATTTTTGTATAATACGTGCCTTCGCTCGAATGTTGTAATGGCTTTATCATGTTATGCGTTGTGTTCAGTGGTTTTCAATTAACAACAATGTTTACTTGAATAATCAAGAGATATTGTTGCGGCTAACAGTACATCGCGGTCTTTGATGTTTTCTCTTGTTCTCTCTAAATTTATTATTAAGTGAAAGCTAAAAATAGACATAGTCTACATTCTCAGCCTAAATTTACGACAGCCTCAATTAAATAAGTCATTTTAACGGTTTGAAACGCCTTGTGTTTCGGCGATTTAAGTGTTTTATTTAAATGTGTACTCTTCGCGTAAATTGCAGAAAATACGAAACTATATATTATCTACTATATTTTCTCGTATAGAACACAGTAAACTTGTGATTCGGCAAATTTTTCAATAATACACAACTTGTTACTGTATTAAGAATGAAACTTTACCGTGCTTCCATTTTGATTAGTTTTTTCTCCGAGTTGTTTTATATAATGTTTTCTGGCTGTTCTTCATTTAGATTTCTCGAATACTAGTTTTATTTATTTTTATTATTATCATGCACCGAAAGCGTAGATAAAATGTGACCCCTTTGTCCCTCTCCGTTTACTAATAAAAGACAGAGATGAAGTGAAAGAAGGAGAGCGAGTTTTAATTAAATCCCTGTTTGAAAAACGTCAAAAACTAAATGAAAATCCGTTGACGAGACTACGCCGTAACTTGTAATTAACTCGACGTAGACGATTGTTGTAAATGTCTGATATTATAAAAGGCAAGAGTTTAGTTTGTTCTCGTAGAAAAGCAGTGCTTAAATGAACAGAACCACTTGTCTTTTGATTAAATTTCTTATAAGATTAGTAGACTAGACATCGTTATAATGATATAATTACGAACTACGTTTTAGAGCATACAAAAATACAGAGACAATTTTCCTTATCGTCACAAAACAAAAAAACAGAACATAACACAAAGAAAAATTGTTTAAACAAAAGACGAACGACAGACGGCTTTTCAGCTAAATAGATATCTCTACCAAGCAACGCGGTGGAAATAAAATAGCAATACAAGAGGTACTTACTTAATATACATTAGCTTTTAAATTGTAAAATGTTCGTATATATAATTGTGAACATATACAATGTTTTTCTTATCTTATAAAGAAATGCATATGTGAAATAGACACAAACTTATGTCCGCCGTATAGAAAATGTCGAAGTCATCCTTCGCCTAATGTCCCGTTAACTATACGATGGGACATATCAATCACACCGTATCACCCAGCCATAACTCATTACACATTATTACAGAAATGGGACTTTTATCCGTTAGTCTCCGGAGTAATGGAGCGAAGCGCGCTCAATATACGCCAAATAAACCTTTATCATCCTCAATATTCCACATCCGCGAACCTTATATGAGCTATATGCTACTTGACACACAGCCAAGAATAAATCAAATCTCTCCGCCAGGCGGCGCAGACCTATATGAAGATCTAATTTAGGAAGTTTTGTGTGATTTCTTGTGAGGAATTGACTGGAAAACGACCGAATAACGAACCATGGATGTATGTAGATAGACAGCTATTTGACTAGTTACGGAGCAAAATAACAACTATTAATGTATGTTACGAGAACATCTGTTGCAATACTTTAAACTATATTTCTGATTGAATATAAAAAAAAGATATAACACATTTAAATAAAACACTTTAAACGGTTTCAAACGCGAAATATATTGGTGAAATTATGTACGATCTATTTTTACTACGCCCCGATTAAGTCGCCCCGTTCAAAGCATCCGCAGTAAACATTGTAAATGGGTAAGTGATATATTTCTAGTTTTAAAACGTTAAAAGTGTTTTATTCAAATGTGTACAACTCGCGTAAATTACAGACAACTAACACATAATATACATCGTCGCTTACACATATATAAGCAAGAGTAATGTTTATTACATACCGCGAATTGCACTCCAACTTTGCAATTCGAATCGTTTAAAATGTGCGCTCGCGATATTCTCGAAGGTAGTTCGGAGCACACTTTACTACTTCGTAATACGCTAAAGTGAATCCAATACACAGTGACAAATGTCCGGAACCCTCAGCGCGGAGCGTGAGCGCGTTTAAATTTCTCGAACGTAAGGAGAGCTTCATTATTCCGCGGTTTTCGCCCGGATTGTCGGAACGGCTGAGACCCGGTTATGGAGTATAGACGGTGTGAACCGTTGCGGACGAAATTTGCATACTGTTCGCTCCTGTTTTTCGAGAACTCACGCTCGTCGGGCTTAAACAAATATTGTTGAATAGTTCCCTAAGTTGGGCGGCAATACGCGATGGTATAACCTAATGAATGATTCAGTTCGCGCGGTCTACTGTGAAATGAATTCTTTATGTGCACATGAGTTCTAATACAAACTGATGGCTCCTGTGATAGGATCCGAGATGAGCTCTGGCCGCGAGGTGGCTTTGAGGCAATCTCTCTGTCATTCTGTGAGGAACGAGTATTATTAGATAAGGTATTTTATACCTACAAAATACACTGATGTTTTACACGTGTCTAATTTAAGAATAACACTTTTAGTTCACAATATCAACATTCAATACATAAATTAAACACTTTTAACGAGAATTCTTTATATGGTACGAAAGATTCGAGAGGACACTGTGAGTGAGTCTTTCAAGACCCGACTAGTTTCTTCAAACACGATCTCAAGGAAACAGATGTCGCAATGGTAGCTGATTTGACGTTACATTAGGGACACCGTTCATCTTCAAAATCATCTAAATCAGTCTGATTCATAGATAAAAAATCTAATTTTAAATAATATTAAAAAGATAAAAGGAAAGGTTTTTTTTTGAGATTAGGAAGTATCGATGTTGTGTTTAACTGCTACTTCTCCCGAGCAGCTCTTAAGCACGATTCGAGACGTAAAAACTTAAACTTCCCTCCACGTTTTATTTAGCAGCGGCTATTTAAAAAGATAAATACCAGTAATCCGATATCAATTATTCATTGCAGCGCGCTCGTAATCCGACACTTATTCTCGTGTTTTTTTTCTTGTTTTTTCCAACATTAACCGAAATGAAAAGGACTCGGCGAAACTTGCCATGGTCTAATCCGCAATGGAACTGTAAGGTTGCGGTCAGCTATAAACGCAGAAATGTCTGTTGCTATCTCCTAACATTATACAACTCCTAGCAATGCATCTACCGCTTCTTAATTTGATAGCTTTCCTTTTCCTTTTGTACCGCTACCTTTAATAAACATCGATATTGTAAGAAAAATAATTGTAAAGAATGTGCATTTTGTATGAACTGGCTGGCTACAAATACGTCGAATCTAGTTATCTAGTCTTTGCATTATTATCGTCAAACCTTTTTTCATAATAGAGGAGGTCAGATCAGCACGATGGTAGGTGTAACACCCCATATAACATTTAAATAATATGCGATGTTGCCCTATTTTGGAAATCGAAACGCGATTAAACTTCACGGTTGTTTCATCTGTAGACAGAGGTTCCCGGACGATATTTCCAGATTTCCACGCGAAGCATTTATATTACAGAAAATTATAAATTGATAAGAAACGAACCCACGACCCGTAGATGATTAGCCACATTTGCTGCCATTACACCAACGAGCCACTCAGTAGCAGTGTGACAGTTTGTGTCAGAAGTAAGCAACCTATAGCATCGACTCGTCACGACAAGTACACTAGCATCGTATCGTTATAGAAGACCGCAGCCTTATATTCACGATTTACTTTGTTGCTGGGCGCGGGATTAGTCCTGCCGATATTTTTTCTGGGGCCAGTGGATTTTTTCGCGTCTGTTATCGTTAGTTGGAAGTTTGTCGCCTCTTTTGCCCTATCTAAAGCGATAATCTATCGGACGGTTTCATTTCTAGTTAATTTATCTCAATTGTGAATTGTACGAGATTTGCTTTCGAGCCTTTATTCGAGTATCGCTTTTCTGAAACGTTTTTTTCGGTCTGAAACGGTTCACTTGATAGGAGATGTAACACCCCAGCCATATTCGGGGACTAAATCTGTATTAATAACTAGTATCAAAAACCTAATAACACTTTCTAAAACTGGTGAAATTATAATCTTTAAATATTGTATTACCTATACATATAAGTGTATCTACTAGTAGAAGCTATTCAAATATCATTCCAGGCTCTCTATATCTTAATCCTTGAGAGGAAAGGATAGTCAACTCGTAGCAAAGCCTGGACGACCGAAACCAGAGACACATATTTTACTTAGTCTATAAGGATGTTCGTATTGATTTCTTTATTGTACTTTTAGCGGATCAAAACGCGAAATTATTTCACTTATTTACAAGCTATTTCGACGTTTCGGATACCTTGCAGAGGTCATGATCACGGGGGCGAGACTAAGACATTCCGCGTAAGACTATTAACTAAGACATTCCGCGTTTCAAACCGTTTTATTTTATTTTTTTCAGACAGGTTGAAGCGCATATGATATTTTTTATTAACCGACGTTATGATACTGTTCGTTAATTATAATCATGGAAAGAATGATCGCGCTGTAGTTTTTTTTTTTTTGTACGAAATAATATAATGCAAGTTTTGAAAATCTTTCTCAAATTTCGCATGATGCTCCTAAAATCGAATTATTGATAAATGTAACTCCAATTTGTGTATCGAATAAACTAGCTCGATAAAGGAACCGTGGAGTCCCCAGATAAAATTACTTTTCGAGTTTTATTGTGGAACCCGACCGTAACAAAGTTCGAACTGACCAGCGTCCGTATAACTTTAACATCAGTTGTTATTGATACTCGGGCTCGAGGGAGTACCCATAAACCTGCAGATGCGACTCGGATCGTCCCAATTGGCCCCAATAATGTATGCCCGTTCTAAGTATGGAAAATCTACTTCGCCTATCTATCGGGGGGTAACGTAATGATGATATATTTTCGAATATTATAACGACCCACTTTATTCCCTATCGACTTGATATAAGTGATATGAATGTGTTTTTGTATCTTCTGTAGGTACTTAAATTTGTGTATGCTCTGTATATTAATAAAATCTCGTTTAATAAGTCTATTTAAAATGTTATATACAGTTTCTGATGCTTTACAACAACGACAGAAATTTCGGGCCTTTTTTTTAACAAATCAAAAATATGAAAACATTAATATTTTTCACATGTTATTGCACATGAAGGCACTATATAATTTAAAAATCGAAAATAAATTGAAAAAAATTTTTCGACTCGGGCAGGACTTGAACCGGCATCGTCAGCTTTCCGTGCTGTTGCTCTACCAATTGAGCTACCGAGTCCTACACCTCATCGTCGAATTTTTTCAACTTATTGATACATGCACCTCTCGCGCAATGTAATTTCTACCTTAACACTTGCGTATTAAGGCTCAATGTCTTATGCTTTGCAGCTTAAGAAATCAATCATGCCTTAATACGCAAGTGTTAAGGTAGAAATTACATTGCGCGAGAGGTGCATGTATCAATAAGTTGAAAAAATTCGACGATGAGGTGTAGGACTCGGTAGCTCAATTGGTAGAGCAACAGCACGGAAAGCTGACGATGCCGGTTCAAGTCCTGCCCGAGTCGAAAAATTTTTTCAATTTATTTTCGATTTTTAAATTATATAGTGCCTTCATGTGCAATAACATGTGAAAAATATTAATGTTTTCAAACGTTATAACTTTGTAATTTCATCTTCAATGATTTCTTAAGCTGCAAAGCATAAGACATTGAGCCTTAATACGCAAGTGTTAAGGTAGAAATTACATTGCGCGAGAGGTGCATGTATCAATAAGTTGAAAAAATTCGACGATGAGGTGTAGGACTCGGTAGCTCAATTGGTAGAGCAACAGCACGGAAAGCTGACGATGCCGGTTCAAGTCCTGCCCGAGTCGAAAAATTTTTTCAATTTATTTTCGATTTTTAAATCAAAAATATGTCGAACATATGTTCGACGTTTTAAACCGTTAAAAGTTTCCTAACCGTTTACGATTTCTTATTAAAATCTTAAAGGTACTTAACGCTATTACGTTTAACAAAAGGACGCCAAAAAACGTTAACCATCGGTCGTAATACACTACCTATACGTATTCACATTTCACCGCAATATTTCTTTCAATTGAACGCATAAGTAAAACTAAACACCATAAAAGATAAACTCCTTTCGCATAATAGAGGGTAGATCGCATATTTAATATCTACTCCGCTCCAAGCGCAATGCGTCACACGCTCCCCATACGTGGAGTCGTACGCACGTGTTGATTTGATTTATGCTCTACTGAATAAATAACTCGGGACTCGTTTACAGATTTTTTGGGGCACGTAAAATGCAAAACAGTGATGCTCTTTTTTATCAAGCCGTAAACAATGTAGTCACGCGCCTTCTTTTACGACGAAAGATAGGCACATGAATTTACATTTGGTGCAGATTAAAATCTGTCTGATCAAATACCTGGCTTATAAAATGAACCGGAGCTTAGCGGCATTAATTAAAAAAGACCTTAATAAAAATATACAAACACTTCTATCTTACGTAGGTAAAAAATAAAAGATTACTAAGGTATAAATAGCCAAATGCTACCTATGAAGGAACAGATGGCGCTAGCGTAGCAGTTTTTTTCTTTGACATCAGAGACACCCTTCATCTTTATTCTCCCCGAGACCGTGGCTGCTGCAAAGCATCCGGAAGGTCGGGTCGTAGTAAAAATAATCTATATTTACCGCGTTTAAACCGTTAAAGTGTTTTATTTAAAAGATATAAGAGATTTTATGTATATATTATCTAGAATTATGAGTGCTTCATATTTCTCTGTTTTGGATAGTTTTTACCCGTCGCGCATTCACAGTGTTACCGAGTAATTTTGTTTTTGCTAATCTATTGTTATTTAGGTCCGGTCACTACTGATTTCAACTTTACTCGACTCGAAGTATGTATGTACTCACTTTTATACGATGAACATTAAACAGATATTTGAAAACTTTAACATTTTTCACATGTTATTGCACTTGATGTCATTGTATAAATTAAAGATGTATTTAGATTTTAAAAAATACGACACGGCGGGACTTAAACCGGCATCCACAACGTTCCGTGCTACTCTTAGCAGTTCAGCTACTGTGTCCATTTTTTTCTTCTTAGACATTTTATTTGTTTGTTTTCATACTAGCTTATTACAAAGATAACAACGCTACGTATATTCTATATTCGTTTTATCTAAATAACTTTAACATCTGTGATTCGAGAACTAGTAATATAAAATATTTACTCGCTCCAATTTTTAAATGACTATTTATTTGCCTCACGAACGTCTTTAGTAACCCAAAGGAGAAACGTTAAGATGCACAGTTTTACGTATTAAATAAAATGCGCAAAGACAGAACGTCGCAATAGAAACTCCTTTGAAATTGGATCCTTTGTAAGGAGCTAAGGACACACTATTAACATAGCTTTGTATAACATTACTGGTTCTACAAGTCGTAGTCTAGTTTCCTGCTAAAAGTAGACGTTTTTGAAGAGTACTGAACGGTTTGTTTTATTATGTTAATTAATTAATTCAATTCATACTGATGCTCTTGTATAGAGTAGAGTTGAGCTTTACTATATAGTTTTTCTAATTTTCCTTCTATTTAATTTGTGTCATTCATCTTCAGAAAAAAAACAATGTCTCAGTTTAATAAACTACATTAAAACAAAAACATATTGAAAACTTGCTAATGTGTATAAAGTTGTAAAACTTGTAAGATGTTTCAATAAGTGTTCTAACATCTGACATTACAATCGAGTATCAATTTGTCCCAGTGGGGCAATGGCAGATTTATGTGTCTGTTTCACTATTGTTTTTTTAGTTATATCCTGTATTTAAACTATTATGCATTTCTGAAATCGTTTAAAAGAATATTGTACATATGACCTATAAAAGTCATTACATGTACTTACACGATTTTTGCGTTTTTTCACCGACAAAGTGGTTTGGTGTATTGTTCTATCAAAGTCTGATGCCCCTAAAACGTTCGACGCAACCTGACATTTCTACGCAGACAACGCCGCGGGCGAAAGCTCGTTATACATACATAATATAGCACATTCGCTATCAATTTAACCGTACAGCAAACGGCAGAAGATTGAGTACACAGCAAATATTGGTTCAACATTTAACTCGTCCGTAATTTACGGGAATTTGACGCGCAATCATTAAAATTCACAAATACAAGCATTGTTAATTGATATCAGACGATGCCTAATAATTTTATCGGGCCCATATCACTCGAGCGGCCATTAAGCAGATCCAATAATTAATTAATTTCACCGCCCGACCAGATATTCATTCGGCGAATTTTGATTTAGTGAAAACCGGATCCATTAAGATTATTTCTTCAATTATCATTTTTGATCGGTTTTCACTCGTAATTGGTTTGTTTTATATTAACCATAATGATTTGGACGTTAATTTAAATCGATGTTTATATGTTTTGTTATGACAGAGACGGACAGACCAATATCGGGTTCACATGATTGTATGTGCATATGAATTCTAAACTTTTGACTTTGGATATTCGGAGTACACACTTAATTGAGCTATTGACGGTGATTCGTGACGCGGACGGAATTACTGTAATTCTATCCATCAAATATCCAGATTTCCAGAGGAAGTCCAACATGTTTGTAGAAAAAATATAGTTATAAAAATGTAGGACTCGAACCCACGACCCGTTAACCCGTAACGAGCCCGTCAGTAAGAAAATTGTTGTTTTTCTGTTCGTAAGTCTATATATTCCTTAAACGATACAATTCCCATGATTAACTACTTCCGCTGTCATGGTTACTTACTATGCGTACTAAGAATCCACAAGGTATTGTGTAAATATTATGTTTCAGTAATAAAAGGATAGGCTGTACTATTATCCTTACTAGGGATACGGGAATAACTGGTTTATCAAATTTTGTGTTTCCGATCGACCCTTCATTTAAATACTATTTATGTATAAATATATGTTATATTATGCCTTCGATTTTCGACACTACCTTTCGAATCATTTTATAAACCTTGTAAGTACAACGCAATGGCCAATTCTCCCCATATTTTAACTTATCTTTCAACGTTTATCTGCATTAATATTATAAAGAGTGTACTAATACATATTATAAAGAATTCATGTGTTTGTTTGTTTGAAGACGTTAATCTCAGGAACTACTGCTTCGATTCTTTTTTGTGTTTGTTCGTTCACATATAAAGTGTACCAATAGGACCGAATAAAGAGATTTATTATTATTAAATGTCCGCGTTACCTTATATGTCCATGATGTAATATTAACAGGAAAGAACAACGGGACGCGAAGAAAGTCACGAGTACAGCTAGTATAATAATGAAACAGAGCTGGAGTAAATTGATAAAAGCAGAAACTAAATATTTTAAATCTAAAACGTACAATTGATAAAAATATTATTAGTACTCTTAATATATAAATATAAAACTTAAGAAAAAAATTGGGTTTGCTTTTTGCTGCTCGCTGTCTGTGTTTACGAAACGATGTATTTACCCATCAGGCAGCCAAATTAAAAATAAACTCACGAATAGCTCCGCGAAGCAAGCACAAATACGTAAAAGAGATTAAAATATCTTAGAGGAAATTTATTGACCCCGCACTAATATTGTTAGCAGCGGAGTTAAAACTCAAACGGAAAGTAAAGCAACTTGATGTTATTATAAAAACGCCCGCCTGCTGCACTTCTGTACTAAATAATTCATAACTACTCGATACGGTGTAGCGAACCATACTAAGCAATGTTTATTTACTTCGAGTTTAAGTCGAGACTCAAGAGTTTTCTAATAACCTTTGATAGTGTTTTGTTTGATATTTCTATATGAATATGCAACTTTTTCTAACTTCGAGCGCGTACAAAGCTTTGCTTTTACGAGTTAGAAAACACTGTTGACTCGTAGTATTATTAGAATACTTGAACGCTTGAAGTTAGGCAATTAAAATATTATTAGATTTTATGTATGAATCTATTCTTTGGATTTTAATAATAATAACAAATCTTCTTTGGTATTAATTACAATTAATATAATTACAAATATACAAAGACTAAATTCAATTTGAAGAAAAGTGATGCCAAATGGCTACAACATTAGTTGTAGCAGTTATGCTACAACTTTGATATTCAGCAATTTTATTAGCTACAGTAAACTGTTAGCATTTTTTTTGACAACCTTTCATGAGAATAACAAACGGCTCTTCTTTCATGCTAATAAATATAGGTCTACAAATGAATCCGTTAAGAAAACAAATTGCCACAATCTAACCCGTCAAAGCAGAATCTTAACAAAATACACGTCGCTCGCCCGTAAAACCCGATTATTTGCCGCGTTAATATTCCCAAACAACATTCTAATTTTACCAACCTAAAAACCCTTTGTGTGGAGTTCGCGGAAGTTTTTCCTTATTAGAAAAAAAGGTTAACTCGAAAATAAAGAGGCCCACTACAGCCACGGTCTACTTGATAAATAAATGCTTTAACTTTAGCATTTTGTCGCTATTTGTAACGTTTACACTTCGCTCTCTCGGCGCGCTACGTGGGTATATATTTTCGGAATATGTGGCATTTTTGCAGTTAATTAAAATTTGTACCTTTCAGCGGGTCGTGTTTTTTTAATTTCATAATTTGAAACAGTGCCTCTACGTCATTAGTTCGCGTTTTTCAAAATGGAAATTCACCACGAATATTTCATACATTTTTTATGTCCTTATAAAATTATTTCGCACTAATTAAAGCTTACCTTACCAATGTTTCATAAAAAAGTTATACACGCTTTCTTGTATTGTACTACACGACGAGCAATTAATTTTTACAACAATAATATATTAAGATAATGATTTAAACAGCAAGTAATTAGTGCTTAATGAAACTGCTAGACTGATCTTAAACAAGTTAGATACATGATATCTTAGTTACATTATTTACCCGTTATTCAAATATTTACGAAAGCACAAGCGAGCGTTTAGTTTGAACCAATTTATCAAATGAAAGCCAGCGATGTGTGCGCGATGCTGTAATTTCAAACCGTTGCACTTGTTGTCTTTAACTGTTTAAACCTTTACGAGGAAACCACCTTCGAAATCCAACTTTACCCCAACGCCATAAGGTTATAATTCGGTTAGAGCGAAGAAGTTAAAGTCTCAGTTGCCTCACTTCTTGAATATTGAGTTCTGACTCAAGAGAATTTGGAAGAAACAAAGTTCATTGTATAAACGTAGGTCTGTAAAATGGACTTTATTAAAGCAAACGCCGAGTCGACTTTTCGTTATTGCATAGATTCGGTGGAACTTTTATTTCGTCCAACATTTTTTCGTCCTTACAGACTTCATTAGAGGTGAATATTATAAAACTGTTCATTATCTTTCTTAAAATTAAAATGCTTTGTGGAGATTTCATAGAATCGCTGTATTATCTAGCAGTCCCATTAACTAGTCACTAGAATTACAATTAGATAATGTTTTATTAACACATAGTAATTAAACATCGGGCTTATGCAACTCGTTAAAATAAGTACGAAATAGTAAATAACAATTGATTGTTACTTGCATAACATAGATTTGTTGCACGGCGTATTTATTTGAATGAACGCACTCGTCATTTATACATCCATTTTATTTCAAATTTAGGGCTCTTACATTTTAAAGGTTTTTATTATAATAAAAATAAATCTTTTCGCGTTTGTGCAAAATAAACATTTAAATGCTACGTTTTGTGAAAATACTTATATTCATAGAAAGGCTATCTATCAAATTAATTCGTTGAGTTCTATAAATCGTTGCGTATCTATATTAAATAACTATTTTCCATATAAATTTAATTATGTATGTTTTAGTTTTGAAAATACACTAAGTTATTTAGTTAAATAAGTTAGTTGGACATTTCCCTCGCAGAATTACCTCACCGATTCGTAATTCCCGCTCACCAAGCCGTTGAATTTATATCGGATTATACAATTATATCAGGTAATAACCGGCCACAAATTAATATCCAACTTCATACGATTGAAATTTAATAGTTCACCCCTGACCGGGCGGAGTTTTAAACATAACGAGTGACAAACAGTGGACACAAACATGGTTCGCGATTGATTAATGATTATTCTATGAACACCGGTCAATTTGAATTTGTGTGTGGTTTAATATCACGCCTGCTTAGTTGATACTAAACGGAAGTAAATTATGTACTCTCCAAAACTTATAACAGTTTCTATAGAACACAAACTTTCCGATTTATTACTCTTATTTACTCGTAGTATTTATTCACTCATTTTAAGACCGAGTATTGTTTAGCTATAATTATCCCTAATAAGGCGTTCTGTTTTAAAACAATATCCCCCGCACTTGTTGGGTGCCGAATCATCCTAGCAATTTCATTCATATCGGGTTAAAAGTACCCTCATTATACTATTAGTGTAATAGCTATCCCGAAATACCCGGAGTCCCATTATGTACGGGTAAACAGGACACCGGGTCTCCTAACATCTTAGATTTTATTTGTTAATATTCGTTATTATAAAACAAAGATTTTATCAAACAAAATTATCAACTACCGTCAGTATTTACCAATGTGGTTTTAAAATATTATTTACATGACTTTCTCATATTTTAATACAAAGATGTTATAAATTAGGGTATATTTCGTTGTTTTTCACCAGAAAGACACAGTTTGAAAACTGTTAAGTTTTTTCACTGAATATTGTGCACGCCAGTGCAAATGCTCCCGTGTCGTATTTTTTTTTCAATTTATTATCTATTGTTAATTTATATAATTAAAATGAGATAATAAATTTAATTTATATAAGACACAGTTCATTTAAAAAAAATCACACAATTTAATTATAAAATAACTCAAAGTTGGGACTCGAAGTTAGTTAGTTGTTTTTAAGTAGAAAATAATTTACACTTTTATAGCAAAGTGATAGCAAACATTTCGCAAATATTCTATCACAAACGGCTCTGCCAATGATAAAAAGTAACTTAAATTAACGCATTAATTATTTCGTATAAGCGAACTAGGAGCCAGACTAATTGGTGTCGCCATATATTTTAGCAGATTTACTATGCAATTACGCCAGCGTATTTCAGTTTAACGTTTTATGTCCGTGGATTAAGAATATCGTATTTTAAATTGTAACTTGGGTTATAGGGCGAGGTCTTGTGGTTAATTTAATTTCCTTTGTCAATTATAGGAGGATAAATTGTGTAAGGTTTTTACTGTCATCGTTCAGCATATAATTGTTTATCCGGCTGTTCGGCTAATAAATATAATATATAATTCTTCGAGCAATCTTCGCTCGTGACGGCGAAACTACGAGAACCTCTTCTCGCTCACGTCGGCCGAAGACCCCGAAAAACAATGATATGCTATATATGATAGGAGGATAATTTGGACAATTCGCCTGCTTAGGCGGATTCATTCTTCATTTATTTTTGTAAAATTGCTTTGTTATTTGTAGTTACTAATAACAAATAACCTAAGAAAATATAAAAGATAACGGTCTCTTGATTTGAGAAATTACCTTTAAATACTATTGATTATGAAAAACTCAAGTAATCTTTCATTTGTTTTTCCTTATTGCTTTACTTATTGATATTTAAAACTTAATTATTTTTTACATGTTATTGCACATGAAAGCACTATATATTAAAAAAAAATCGAAAATAAAGACTAAATAGAGAATGCAAAGCATAAGACGTTGAACCTTAATACGCAAGTGTTAAGGATGAAATAACATTGCGCGAGAGGTGTACGTATAAATAAGTTGAAAAATTCAACGATTAGGACTCGGTAGCTCAACTAGTAGAGCAACAGCACGGAACGCTGACGATGCCGGTACAAGTCCTGCCCGAGTCGAGAATTTTTTCAATTTATTTTCGATCTTTTTTTTAATTATTGATATTTAGTTTATTTTTGTGTGTCTTATCTTTTGCTAAGCAATGTATTTGCAAAAGACAATGATTTGGAAACTTGGAAGATTTTATTAACAAGCTACTGAGCTAAGCCCGCGGTTTCCCCATTGATGAATTATACCGAATTCTCTTAATAGGTGACTGTACTTCTTTAGTCAAATATTGTAGCCCGCAATACTATAATACTAATGTCTTATTGCAAATTTATCAATAAATACGTTTAAAGTAGTCATAAAATTTAGATTGTCTCAAAAGGAGTATTATTCTCTGAACGATGGGTGTTCTTCTCGGTCTTGTTGCTCTTTGGCTCTGTAGAATCACAACAGACAGACAGACAAAATTTTTTCACGAATCTAAATAATTTCTAAAGTTTTAAAGATAATATAGTATATTTTATTTTATTTATGTATAAAAAAATACATGAAATATGTAATGTTACATCGCATACAATATTAATTTAGTTAGTTCGGTTTCACACAACACAGCTATTTGATATATATATATATATATATATATATATATCAAAATAGCAATAAAGATTTATCTAATGGCAAAACCCGTCATTTATTTTCACTACTATCATCTAAACCTCTGACAAGCATCACAATTTGAAAGTACTTTTGTTTACTTGTCTCTTATATTTGTATACAATAACGTCCTTCAGTCCGACCCCGATTTCAGATTTACTTTTTTTGTTGCTAGCCTTTCAGCCCTTTTATTGACATTGATGTATTAACCTAGTATTGTTGTTTTTCTATGGCTTTTATTAGACTTTCTTGTTTCGTGCACGAATAAACTCCGGTTTAATGTCCCTTTTATATGAAATATATTACTCGGCGAGTGTTATAGACTTTGCTTGTATATAAAAATAGCTGCTAAATTGTTTTTTTAAGTAGGTGTATTTATAGAATACAATAGACAATTTATACCTGTTCTGACGAAACAGCTGTTTTTAAAAAGAAAGCTATATTTAAAGCTTTTGCTCATAAATAGCTTCTCATAGGCTTTGGTATGTTGAGCAAAATCGTTGAAAATGACGTTATTGTCGAAGAGCAAGATTTACCCTCGTCGTGCGCCAGATAAAATGTATATGTTAAATAATAACACTTAAATTAAAATGTAAAAAAAAAATATAGCATTTAATGCAAACTTTAACTGTATCAAACGCGATATATATTAATTAAACTTGCTTTGCAGCAGTCGTGGAGACTGGCAAGCATCTGAAACGTCGAGCCGTAAATAATTTTGAAATATCTTTTCCTTGAAATAATTTTATCTAATATTTATCACGTTTTAAACCGTTAAAGTGTTTTATTACAATGTGTATTTTTGCGTTAACTACAGACAGTATTTAAGAATGTCGTTGAAACAAGTAATCAATCTGTATATTTTTGAACTTACTACTTATTTTGTGTTCTATGTGTGCGCTGCTTTTTAGTGATGACTGGAGTTATAATTATTAATATAGCCACCGCAACTATCTTTCTCATTCAACCTTTCAGAATAATGTTTGCTCCGTTTATAGCTATCTCGCTCTAAACGACTAGTCAAAGTTAATAAGGTCGGCTTTTATGTTGAAACTTTACAAAATGACCCCCAACAAAGTAGGGTAATTTTCAGGGGCCTTAAGTCTAGGCGTTGCCTCGATATAATATAAATGAATTTTTAACGTAATAACTTCGCTTCAATTTAAGCTTATAGCCGGTAATAAGGAAGAATGTTCAAATTTAAGGAGTCCGCGTAAATATTGTTAATGCTTTTAAACGCGCTGCCCAGAAATGGGTTTGGCGCTAAGTCCTGGGTTGATTTCCGGGTAACACAATATTACATTCGGGCAGGACTAAAGTTTACATAAACTCACTTGTGATTAAAATTTGAGCAATAATTCGGACACATATATATGTGCTGTATGGCTCCACATAGAGGAAAAAAAGGAGGAGATTTTACGGAGTTTTTAAATATCCTAATGATAAAATATCACATTCTATCAAATTAATATTGTATGTTGTCGGTCTTCAGAATTGAAAGCGTAGCACTCGTAGACGAATGCTACTAATTTCGTAGACCAATGCTACGGTGTTCGTAGCGCGTTCGTTGTTCATAGAAATTAAAGTGACAACACAGTAAGTCAAATAGAAAATTTATGTAATAATATATCACTATATCTATAAATTCATTGATGTCTACTAGAGTATCGCTCGCAAGAGAGAAAGACAGAGAGTCTATTCTCGCAAACACAAATAACGAGGCTTAGTTTCTAACTAATAAAATATTAACGTCGCAAAGATTTCCATAATGAATCTTATTTCATGGGCCATGGCAAAAACCCTTTTAAAAACTTGTATCGACGCTTTGGAATATTTATAATCCAAGGAATACCTTTAATTTGACCTACCCATAAGAAAAAGCGTAGAGAAAGACAATCTTTGTATTATTATATATATTTCAGATCCGTTGGTAATTGTTTTTAACTCAGTAGAACTTTATATTACCCGCAGAAGTACAGAAGTTTGTACGCTGCGGTAATATTTCACTGAGATAATACCAACTATTAACCGTTTTATTGAGTTGTTATATATTGCGGCTACTTTACCGCTATTGCTCATTGGACGTGTTTCGCGTTTAATTTGTTTCACGATTTGAAATTATGTATTTTAAAACATTTAAAGACATAATAAATCCACCATCGTTCAGCAAATCATTGTTTTTCGGGCTGTTCGGCCAATGTGAGCGAGAAGAGGTTCTCGCCGTTTCACCATCACAAGCGGACGGCATCATCAGGAGATGTTGTAAGCTCAAGAACCTCTTCTCGCTCACGTCGACCGAACAACCCGAAAAGCAATGATATAATTCAAGATCTAATTCACTGAAATATCTTTAGACTTTTTAATAAAACACTTTAACAGTTTAAACCGCGATATATTAGTTAAACTTATTTTAAATTGATTTTTAACTTCGGCCCGACGTTTCGAATGCTTTGCATCAACCGTGGTCACGGAGGGTTTTCAAATAAGTTCAACTAATATATCGCGTTTTAAACCTTTGATGTCTTTTTTATTTAAATGTGTACTACTCGCGTAAACTATTGACAGTATATGTTTAGATGTTTCTAACTGGTTCGCGTATCGTTGGCTCATACAAAATACGAGGCCCGATATTCATCCTCAAATTGAAGGAAATTTTATTAATTAAACGGGAAGCCCGCTCGCAACGTCTCGTCTCCCATTTCGCGAATTAGTTTACCTTTAATTTAGCTAAGCGCAGCGTCGACAATGGTCGACGGATAAAAGCAACAAATGTTCAGGCCTCGTGTAGGGCTGTCAAAATCAAAACTTTTTTTTTAATGATACAGGAGGACAGACAGGCATGGCGTTCGCTTGATGGTAGGTATTATACATCAGCCTATAGCATCCAAACAAAATACGCTGTCGACCTGTTTTGGCTTTCGATATTCGGAAATCCACAGACTGCGCAAGGCGTTAAGTTTTACGGCTTTTTAATCTATGGACGGTGGTTCGTGATCCGGTTAGAATTTCTATATTCCTTCCACCCATTTAATATCCAGATTTTCTGATCAAGTCCAACGTGTTTCAGAAAAAAATATAAATTGAAAAATTATAAACATGTTTACTGGGTGGGGATCGAAGCCACGACCCGTTGATTATTAACTATACATTATACCAACAAGCCCGTCAAAACTGCTTAAGATGTGCGAAATAACATATCGTGGTCGAGTTACCGTCCCTATATATCACTTCGAATTTCGAAAATCTATTGAAATTTTGTTAATGCGGCACATAGGGTACCGCTTATCACTAATTTAATTACTATATGTAGATAAAATTATTTATCCGTGACATGTTTCTCATAATTACTCCAAATAACATTTTGTTTCAATTTAAAAAGCAATTTGTTATTAAAAGTTAAACACGTCTATAGTACAAAATGTTGTTAATAGAATCTCTACAGTCATATTATATATGCATACGATTTGTAGCTAAGTTTTTATAATACACTTTAAATAATCTCAATATGAAAAAGTATATTATGTTCTATCGTTAAGTATACGACCTTGAGAATTTGTTATGAGTTTCCACACGTGTAAAACATCGATGCCTTCATCTCGGCTATTGACATTGTAGATTGTAGGCTATTACATGATAGATAAGGTTAGGGAAGATATTAGAAATACCTTACGACATACATTTTTTATATCGTCATATAAAGGTTTTTTTCTTAACCACTGCATTATCATTGATTAAAACAAAGAAAGAGATAAAATATAAACATTATCATTTTTGATTCGAAAGATGTGTTGGTAATTTTTTAACTACTTAGTTATAAGAACATAGTATAAGTATTAACAAATCAAATAGGATATTAAGATCATTCCAGAATAGACACGTATAGACCGCTAAAACAATGGCGTATATGCGATATAACATGTTAAACGCTATGAATTTCAGCCCTAAAATTTTGAATTTAAAATGATGAAAATAAATCATCTAGCTCTAAGCATTTCTTAGTAGTCATACAAAACGACAGCCCTAACGTTACCTTCGTTTTCCAATCCCCTCCTCTCATTTCAAATTAAATCTATAATCTGTATTGAGATTTACAATCCTGGCCGAGGGGCGAGGTGCTTTTAAATTGGTATCGGTTTATTGAGATAACACTGGCATTAATGTTCCGAAGATTGTTATTAGAATTTTTTCGATGATAAAATCGTACTCTTTCTTTCCTTCTTGTCCTTGTTGCTGCGATTCGTATTTCTTTGGAGTTTAAAATTTTTACATCAAAAATATGGTAATTAGGTAATAGTAATTACCATTTTTTTATTTGTATATAAACATCAAAGATACAAAAATGGGCGTCACAAGTCAATTAATTAGTTTTGACATGTCAATAATATTATTAATAATTACCTTTCTACATAATCATTTATTTTACTAATACGTTTTACCAAATACAGTCCATTTGTGCAATAATTACTAACAAACGATAAGCTTTGTAGGTATATACATTTAAAATCTATTTACATGAAATCCATAGCGTTCTCTATTGCTGCGATAACCAATTGAGCTACCGTGTCATCTTCAAAATTCCTCAATCCGTTGATATATACACCTCTCAATTTGTTTATATAAATAATGTTTTCAAACTTCCTACCAATAATAGTTTTCTTATACGACTATACGATACTAATAAATAAATTATCGTATCTCTTTAACATTCAAATAGTGGCGTTTCACAAGGATTTTTCGGAAATCCCAGCTAAATAGATTGTATCCGAAACGACGTGGCAGAATCCTGCGGTGCGCCTGTGTCCCATTTTGAGTTTAATTAAATCCTGTAGTACTATAGGACAGACTAAGGCTTTGTCTATCTTGCATTGTGTGCTAAATTGTCTCTATGTTCGGATGATATTTCTTTTTGTGATAGTTATACTCTGGTGCATTGTTACATCTGTTTGTGTGTTTTAACCATTGATAGTTTTTTTATTCCTGTCTGTAGTTTACGTGAGTAGTACACATTTAAAGAAACACTTTTAACGGTATAAAACGCGAATGATATTAGTAATCTTTTAATAACAATGTTCCAAAGTAGTTATTGAAACAATATGTCGCCCTAAACTTTGGATTTCTTATATGTATTCGGCAGTGAGGTTATACATCAATATCTTAAATTATCTTAATTTTATGCAAAATTTCACTGTTATAACATGATGGTAAAAGTTGTACTTGGTGATAATATCTTAAACGAAAAGTGCGAAGTGCAAACAATTTTATTAATAATTTGCTGCTTTATAATGTGAAAATATATTGTGCGAAAAACAAGTAACTTTTCTAAAGAAGATGAAATATTTCCTTCCATATTATTCACCCGGGAGCGGACGCCTTTATACGCATTAAAAGTTAGCGAAAAACTTGATCGAAGGCCTTTTATAACGTGAATAAAGAGAACTTGGGTAAATACTCGAACTAATCTATAGTGGAGAAGTCCAAAATACTAGGTACCGGCGCTTTGCTATACTAGGTGATACTTATTCAAATTTTTGGGTTTTAGGATTTTGCGTTAAGCGTGAAAGGTGCTTAATTCGAACTCTGGTAGAATAGTTAATTGATTTTCGGGCACAGAAGTCTAATCAACCGACCTATGCACCACAGAAAGCCTATCTCCAATTTGAGTATCAGAAGGTATTATTTTAGAACAGGTATATAGTAATAGGTATTTATTTTAGCAATATTCATGCATCACTATGGAGAAGTATACGGCTTTGTATCAAAGTGATATACAAATGGGCTGGACCCGAATGGGGGAAATTATTCCGTCCCATAAGAACAAGGGCGAAAAGTTTTTAAAGCACCGAGGGTCTGACCGCATACGTAGTGTTTGATTAATTCTTATTTATTCAGGGATAACTTTGAATTGAGTATGGCAATTTCATATATTGTTTAGGAAATACACAATATAAGAGGCTCGGACGAGTGGTATGTAAACGGGAAATCATTCAACCTTGAAGTATTCGTTGTGTATTTTCTCTTTTACGTTATCGGATAGTCGTCGAGTGCTAATTGCGGATTGGAATCCCGGGAAAACATAATAAAGTGTTGTCATCAAGGCAAACTCACCTGACTATGTTGACTGTGTTTTACATCTTGTTATCTTTTAAGACTAATGCCTGCTACTTCGTCTTGGAGGAGACGGATAAGATGAAATGTGATTTGTTTTTCTATTTCGTCTTTTATTTTTTATATATATTATATCTAATGTACTCACTTTTTGATAATTGTAACAGCACCAACTAACTGATAATAGTAATTTATATCTTTTTGGATTAAAACATTTGTCCAATTTATGTTGAAGAAAAATCATAAGAATTACATTGTGAACATATGAAAATTTATAAAGACACTTAATGACTCAAATGTTAAAAAAAGCTATTTATATTTCAAACATACATCGAAGCATTGTTGTACTCGATTGTAACGATACAAAGTCACATTCGAACGACGCAAGTGTGAGGGCACCCTTTATAAAAGAGTTGTTTGCATCCTTAAGTTAACTGGAAATTAAAAATCGTTCGTCAAAGATCAAAGCCTAATGAATCACCAATCAACGTTCAATAAGGCTCGGCGTTCATTAGTATCTATTAACGGTGTTGGACACAGACTGACAATAGCGAATATCCTTGACCCTTTTGGTAGGCTATTCAAATTTAAGGAACTAAAACCAGATTGTGTGATCTCTTTAACCATCTATTTAGATGAACCACTCACAAAACAAGCCGGAACTTACACAAAGAAAACACAATGAAATGTTTTTTATTTTATTTTTAAATTTAAATGTGTGCTATTTGCGTAAACTACAGGCACTACGTAAATTACAACTATATTTTTATATGTCCGCCTCTGTGGCCGGATAGTCCACGCGTTGCCTCGCAATTCAAGAGAGGTTCCGAATTCGACATCTGGGAATGTCGATATATAGTCTAATAGCTGGGTCAGCGACTTCGTCTGCGAGAATCGTAATTAGGGTATTCAAATTCGTTTTTGCATACTGTTACCCACGACGTCGGTTGCGTCCCTTCCCTTCGTTATTGCAGGTTAATCTTAAAAGACATATAACGTCGCGGACTTTCTTTTGATTTAAAAATGAATTAATCCTTTATAAACATTTTTTGGGAATCTTGAACCGTTTTAGCGGCATTTGCCTCGGATACCCATAGTTTTTTCTCATATTACTTGTTACATTACATGTTTTATAGCCTATAGCCTTCCTCAATAAATGCTCTAACACAAAAACAATTTTTCATTTCAAACCCGCAGTACCTGATATTAATTCCAAACAAGCAACCTCTTCTCTTAACCTAGCTTTAATTCTATAAATAAAATAACAGATTCGTAGCAGATTACCAAATTTGCGTACACATTATCTTGAATCTTTATCAAAGGACTATTTCACACCTCATTGGCTTTTACCCCACAACATCGCAAAATGAAGCCCGAAACTCCGTTGGAACTTTTTATCCGGAAAATGTACCTATTTTATTAATTAATCAACCTCGCTTGTTAAATCAGATTTATGCAAGGCGTGTTTCATGATTTTCAAAATTTTAATAAATCTAATTACGAAAGTTAGTTTCAATAATCAAGATATCGATCAGTACAATGCTTTCATGAACTCGTTGGTTGGTTTGTTGGGTGGTAGCAATGTGTGGCTAATATTTAACGAGTCGTGGATTCGATTACCACCATGTCATATGTTTCTTAATCAAAATTTTTTAGAATCATATAAGTCCTCGCCTGGCAAATCAGGATGTTAAATAGGTAGTAGGCCCAAAATTGTAGTCCCAATTCAGTTTCAGTTGGAAAATTTCCAAATGTCCAAAGCTAAAATAGATCGATAGTACATCTTAGTAAAATGTTTTATGGCTTTCACCTTCCTTCAAGTAAGTCCCAGGCTTGTCCGTAGTTTTTATAAAAAATATAAGAATTTTCTGCCGTAAGTTTTGAATAAAACACTTTAACGGTTTGAAACGCGATATATTTTAGTTAAACTTTTTTGAGAATTATTTTTGCAGCAGCCGAAACGTCGGGTTAAAGTGTTTTATTTAAATGTGTACTACTCGCGTAAATTGTAGACAGTGATTTATTATGGTTTGTCCTATTTCTCATTGTGTTTTTTATCGAAATCATCAATTTTAAATGGTGTTTCAATAATAATCAATTGGCAAATTCATTAACTACCCACCACACCAAACTCAAAAGGCTCCCTTAAATACATCTAAGTATACGTTTTATTTAACGTAAAGAATGCGTACGAAGAAAATTAAGTTGCTCTGCATAAAAATCTGTTCGAATTGAATCCACCGAGCCGAGCCAGCATTCCAAATCCCTTTTTACTTAAAATTCCATTCCTAAATGAATCGTTCCACCCCCTTTCTTGAGATCCTTGACACATAATTTCACGTCCTAATTCCGAGAATGTAAATCACTCCGCGATTTCACCATAATTATATCGGACACTCGTTTTTCATTAGAAATCCCTGAAATAATAGCTTACTTTAATTGTTTTATTTAAATCATTCGGATGGGCTACAGCGCAGAACCAGTTTCTTGGAATTTTCATAAAATTTATCAGCGAAATAGATTCATGAATCTGGTTTCTTTACCTCGGCTATTCAACCAAGACGACCTTCGTAGCTAAATTGTTGTGTATTTTAGAACGTGGGACGACCTAGGTTCAGAATACATATGTTATATGCCCTAACCAATCTAAAAATAAGGACAAGATAGGCATGTGGTTCACTCGATGCTATCTGAAACACCCCAGCCATATAACAACTGCGCTGTCGACCAATTTTGGCTTTGGATATTCTCAAATCCATAGACTGAAATCAAAGCGCAATTAAACTTTACGGCTGTGGCTAAATCTATGGATGGTAGTTCGTAACCCGGACGGAATTTTAATATTCGTAAGACCCATTTAATATTCAAATTTCCAGTCGACGTCCAACATTTTTTAGAAAAATTATAAATTTATTAGAAGCATGTTTTACCCGGGTGGGTATCGAACCCAACGACCCGTTGATTATTAGCCATTCATTTTTATCATTACACCTATTGTTAAATATTGTGAAAGCTTCTTCCAAGATAATTGAAGATATTTCACAATTCGAGTTTCGATTTTTCTTATTTTCGCTTTTCAATCTGCCCATTTCGACTACGAATTAGAATCACCAAGACTCGAAAGTGATTAAAATACTCACCTTAACTTATTAACTCGCGATGTTATTTTAATTAAAGCTATGGAGCGAGGTATAATTAAAAATATGCAAAGTTGATATAATCCCGATTCCCGCCGAAACCGAACGCCCGTTCTCGCTGCAAATATTTAACAGAATGGGCCAAAGAGATGTAAGAAATGCGAAGTTCTAAAGGAAGCCGCGGGAGCGTGAATTGAGAACATACTTCATTACGGCCTGTATAATGTTTCGCTGGTTTTTTTCGCCGTTGTATACAGCCAACTCGGAACCCGAAGGCTCGCTGTACCTTTCAAATTGTTTCTGCAAATTAAATTAGAAACTGAACGTCTTAAAAACTGGAACTCGCTTTCCATAAACTGGTGCTAACTATGATTTCTCATATTTTTGTACAGAACGAGTAGACATTGCAACGTTTATCCAACTTTGGAAATACAAATACTGACTATCTCAATTTGATATCATCAATTAAAATAGAAATTAACATAAAATTGTTTAAAAACCTTAACATTTCTCACATGTTACTACACATGATAAATATATATTAAAAATCGATATTAGATTGATTTTTTTTGATG
Source organism: Leptosia nina (assembly GCA_963661955.1). NCBI lineage: Eukaryota > Metazoa > Arthropoda > Insecta > Lepidoptera > Pieridae > Leptosia > Leptosia nina. The sequence goes on along the minus strand of CAVLEF010000083.1, from coordinate 1,209,504 downwards.
GTACACTGCGCGACACTGCCGCATGTATGTATAAGTTGAAATTGTTTTAAAAAAGTCGGTTAGAGTAAGAGAACAGAACAAAATTGTTATTTCGCTCTCTCATATTCATGCTTTGAGGTGTTAATTAATAGAAACAGTCGATAACACAAGTGTTTGTGATGCATATCGGCATACATAACATAACCTACTACTTTCCTTAAATTCAACGTAGAAAAGCTTACAATTTGAAAGAATATTTTACCTTATTTAAAGAGATCCAGTCAATAGTAATACTTCTTTTTTCAATAATAAAAAACAACCGCGCCTAAGTCAATTCGCAAGATATGCTTTAGAGCTGTTTCGGATCGGGTCGGTATATCCAAGTCTGACTTGAATACAAAATGGAATGGAGCAGGCCTCCGCAGCGCCCGACGTCTTCAATCAGCGATAAAAATAAAATTGGAATATTCAATTCGAATCACGCGCAGTTTTAATTCGAGTAAGTAAATTAAAACCCGCCCTAGGCTTTGAATACAAATGGTTATTGGAATCATGGTTTCAATTCACAATCTCATTAGACATCGCTTTGGGCACTAAATGCGGACTCTATTTATGGCCCAGCTGAAAAGGGTTCATTTTCGCCGAATCGCTTTTATTTACGACGTTCCATTTCGGTATATGTTTGTTTGGATCGCGGAGGCCTGTTTTATACCCGATATGAGAGTCACAATCTTTGGGTACGCGATCATATAATTATTACATCATTGTTATCAGCTTATCTTATGAAATTTTAGCCCAAGCTCATTAAAAGTAGTTAACAGAAAGCATATCAAACGACATGTGTTAACTGTAACATGGTTAAAAACTCGTCACATACTGGTACGTTTTGTATAATGAACTTTTGATTCTATCAAGGAACAAATATCGGAGATTCATTAAGAATTTAACTCTCTGAATAAGAAATTTACAAAAATACATTTTTTTTTGCGTATAGGTGCGTACTAGCATTCCCTGTGTTTTGGGCGACTATTCTCTTCCGGTGTATCAACAACAACGGTCACTAATACTTAGATCTTATATGCTAAGTTTTAAGTAAAACTGATTATACATAACAAAACAAGTAGACGAAAAACAAGTAGAGTAAAATTTGACTATAAAATGTCGGATACATATATATTATTTACTGACACTAAGAAGACTTTTCGTTTGTAAATAATTTAAATTTAGAATACAAAATGAGGTTACTATATTCTTGTAGAATGTGCAAAGTACGAAAAAAATGTTGATATTAAATTATGTATTATCACCGAAAGTCGAATAAAACAAATAGTTAATAAAAATATTATCAGTTTGTTCCCATACCGTTCGCGCAACGCAAAAACGACAAACCGTAAAGAAGTGAAAACGAGAGCAAATATCGCCGCTTAATTCTATAGCATGTTTTAGCAATTCAAAAGGCTTTCATGTAATCCGGTAAGGACCTGCGGACGCATAATGAAACAATATCAGGTCCAATCAGGGCTAAATATCACTAGGGACGGCAATAACGCAAAGAATAAATTTGGCAAGTAAATTATCTTAGGGTTTTAATTCCAGTGCGGCTCGGATACGGCCCCGTTTATCACGAGCCAACCCTGATATTAAAGTGGCGTCCGTTTCGAAAAATTACTGTTTTGTGAGATTAAAGGCTGATATTAAGAGCTAGTGCTGTTTGGAATTGTAATGAGGTTAAAGTTAATTTTATCTTATTTACGCGACTGTCCTACTTTCGTTAGTATAATTTTCTAATATTGGCTGTTTATTATCGGTGTATATATATAAAAATAGCTTTAAAATTTGGTACGACTTGCATTGCGACAATTATTACTAATGGATTACGTAAAATTGTTTCTTGTACTCGGTTACGATCCCCCAAGCATGTATCATATATATATAATTAAATTTATGCAGTGAATTATCATACATATACTCTTATGGAATCTTAAAAATATATGCCGATAAATGTATTTCTCTTCATCCGGTTACATCGTAAAGTTTTCGTCATAAACGAGGACAAACAGACAGTCCCCGAAATTTTTAATAATGCAAGTCTCCGTCAACGCGGCAGTAGCGTAATTTCATGCAGACATTCACCAGCAATAAGGAAAAGTTTTGCGGAACAGAAACCGCGAGTTAAATAAAAAAGCTCTGGCTCGGGTTACTTCTATGTAAATTTCCATAGTCTCCGCAAAGTTTTTGTTGTATTCGATGTTTATATTAGCGAGCTAGGTCCACGACGCGGCGTTACCTGTTTATTATATTTAAGCTAGCGAGAATGAGTGAGAAATGAGGTACAGGCGTTTTAACATTTTGCTAAATACTCTTAGAAGTTCAATAAATTTATTTTATACATTTGTACACTTTACATTACATATTTCACTAGTCGTTAGACAATCGCTACTGTTTAGTTTATACTGTTAATTTTAGAGACGCAACGGAAGCTGTAATCAAAGCTACTTTTAAAGTCGGTAAAAGAAAATGTTAAATGATAATGTTTACGACAACTTCCAGTTTACAGTCAGACATTTGATACATTTCCTCGTTAGATTTTATTCTAAATTTAATTACACATACAACACACTGTTTGATAATTTAAATACAGCGAACAATTAAGGTATAAATTAACCTTAAAGAAACACATATATATTTACTTGAGGAATTTCTTAACCTATGCTTTTTACGTACATATCTAATAGTCTCAAATCATTCTCCAAATTATGATAGAAATATTTTTAATCAAACAGGCAGCGCCAACTTGGGCATTATATAAGTATAGAGCGCAAGTATTCGATGTTTATATTAGCGAAACAATCCCGCGCAGCGCTACCGGCGCTTTGTTGTGGTAATTTCATTAGACGCGCCCGCTGCCCGTTGAATATTAATCGAGGGCGACTTTTAACTCTTTTTCAATGGCTTTGCGGATTTGAATTATTAGCGAGCTTATTTTTATTTGTGTCAAGTGGTGACCCGATTTAAATAGATCATTCCCAAAGAATATCAACTGGAGTGGAAAAATATTCAACTTGTTTTCGCTAAATGACGAAAATGCTGAGCTTATTTAAAACAGGCACAATTTGACCCTTATTTCAATCCTGGCAAGAGCTTTGTTTCTTTTCAAATTATCCAACTCTATTCATTATCCTTCTATATCAAAAATTATAAATTACTATTAATAGTGCTATATCTAATCTCGAAACATCTAATACTACATCAAATATATCTTCTGGCAACAAAAGAAGTAATTTCATACATACTTACAATATAATACTAATAATACGGCCATATATTATATTATGATGAACCAATTTAGTTTCCTTATAAAGATACTATGTCATTACTTTGTCGTAAAATATATAAAGTCTTACGTTATAACGTATACTTTCCTTCCATTAAAGACATTGGCATTGTTATGTAAAACTTAGAATAACAGTTGCACTGTGAAGCTAATAATCCGAGTGTCGTGGGTTCAATCCCCACCGGATCCAACATTTTTCATTTTTTTTTTCTGAAACGTCTACTTCGTCTGTTGTGGAAAAACTGTCAAGTTTAGTTGCATTTCGGTGTCATTCGTTTCCGAATATCCAAAGCCAAAATAGCTTGACACCCCATCTTCTTTAGATATTATATGGCTGGAGTTCATCTACCGTCTATTGAAGCTCATGCTTGTTTGTCTTCCTCTATAATAAATAAATAAGCAGAATAAGTCCTAAGTTCGAATCTCGAAGAAATGTTAAATATTACGATCATGGCTCAGCTGCACAAATATAAATAATAGTAACGAACGTTTTCTTATTGTTAATGTTTCTCCCATACATCAGAAGAGAAACAAACGCTTATGGCAAATCCATATAAAAGTATTACCATACATATAATTAGCGATCGCTTTGTAAAAGTAATAAGAGTGAAAGGAATAGAAATGATGAAGTATGATTTATGGTTCCACCAGGGCTGATGCGTAATTAGATTCCCCTGAGCGAGCAAACACCTTTAAGGCATCAGGTGGCTTTGCACATAATGTACTCATCAACTAAGTATATAACCCCTATAAAATATTACGTAAAGCGTTCCACCATAATGAACTCGGCGTCTTGTATCTCGCGGATAAAGTATGAGAGACTTGTATTATTATTTAATATTAGTTAAATATAAGCAGTAATAATATTGTGATAAAATGATATGAACCTAGAAGTGCTTTTTTGGGAAGAACCCAGAAAACACATAAATAACAAATGTTGAAATCTTAGTATAATCGTAGGGAGGACGATCATATATAAATATTACTAGATTCCAAGTATAGACCCTAGTTTCTCTAAATATCAAAAACCAGGAAACAGATGGCGTTACCGAAGCAGATCTTGACTTTGATATTAGTGACACTCTTGATGTTCAACCACCCCGTCACTGCTGCTGCATAGCATTCGGAACGTAGGGCAGTAATACATTTCGCATTTTAAACCATTCACATTCTTTTACTTTAATAATTTTTGTGCTTTTAATATTTGTAGAAATAAATTATATTCTTTACTTCCATACCGTTGATGAATGAGGAACTGTAAAAGGTGTCATTTCAAAATTTCCATGTCTAGTTAAAAAAAATACATTTCTATAACCTAATTGTCGCTTAAGCGTTCAATACATAATATATAAAGTTGCCTGAGTTTTAAGCGAAGAAGCAATTCCGAATCCCTTAATATTCCATCAAATTCATATTTGCGCAGATGTCCTCGAACACACGCGTATCCTTCACGTATTTTTCCACTGGCTTCCAACTTTGACACCTTATTGCCTCTCATGCAATATGCATGGTAATATCCCATCGTCTCCAAAGACAGCGGGCTCATCGCTCCGCTTCCGTAATTGGTGAAATCAACCCCATTCTCCCCTGCTCGCGCGGCGACAAAAAAAAACGACCAGCGTAAAATGATCCCCCGTTTCTTTTCACGTCAAGTAAAATGAAACGTCCCGAGTGTCGTTTTAAAATAGACGGATAATTGTGACCCGACTCGACGCTCGATCGTAAATCTAAATTGGAGTATAGAACGGGATAAATTATTGGACTTATTGGTGCTATGAATTACTTTCATTGATTCTCGGTTAATAGTAACTGTCAACAGAGCATACTAGTTAATGTTTATTCTTCGAGGAGATATACGTGTTTAGGTAGAAGTCGAGGTCTATCAGATACAAGTTTAATGAAATGGAAACTATCTCCCCTTTTTACTTCTTATAAAGCAATTTTGACGTAATACAGTAACAGACAGACTAGTAATCCATGTCATTGCCAATCCATTTTGCTTTTATATTGTGTTCTATTGACAAAAATTCTGGTCGTGGGTTCAAGACCCGTAGTGTACTACGCGTCTGTGTTTATAGAAATGCGATCATTTTTTGCTGTAAAAGTGAATGCATTAAAGAATGGAAAATGAAATCACAATTTATATTTATTGCTGTGTTCCTTGCTGTTCATTTAAAATTGTACTGTGTACATCCGAATAACAACGTACGACTGAAATACTTCGCGTCATGCAGCAAGTCCATTTTCTATTCGCTTTCTTCAAGTATTCAGCTTAGAAGTCGTGTAGTAGTCGTAAAGTCGGATTCGTGCACGTTTTTATTGTCGCCATTTCACATACGTTTTAGAATCTTTGAGTAAAGCGTTTCCACTTTCGACCAGCTCGAAGGAAATTTGTGATAAAACTTCTAGTTAGTCTTGCTTATCGAGATTGAAATCTTTTTAAATCCAAAACGTAGATTACAGTTACTAATTTTGAGAAATAATTTAATGTATGACCGCCATTATCTATGTTACTTATTTCGTCTCTGCCTATATATTATAAAATGTGCTCGCTCTAAACAAGTTCAAAGCTCAAAACTATTCAGTATTTTTAAAAGCAGTAAAGAACGTGTTCTAAAAGTTTTTAAGTCATGGCACCATATCCCAATTTAACTTAACTTATTCTACGCCATTTTCATACTTTATAATTAAATGTTTTAATATATCTTGTTATTATACACATTTTAACAAACGATTGTACCTAGAATGCAACTGACAGTAATTACATTTCACTATTATAGAAGTAAAAATAACACTTAGGAAATATGATTTATAAAGCGTTTCTTATCTCCATAAACTAAATAATGCCGAGAGTGAGTTTTTATTGTCACCATAAGATTATACTTGTTCCAAAGGCTCTTTCTACACTGGCCCTTGTTTGCTACCGTCGCGTCGCTACGAGCATTATAATGTGAAAGTTGAATAACAATATTGTGTTGTGGACTTATGTTACGAGTGAGAGGAAATTCTTATGGTAATATAACACGCGAATAATAGTAGGAATGTATATGTAATTTCCGTGTCGGGTTAAATATATCCTTCTATTTCAACGATACTCAGCACAGTTTACATTTCACATTAGTAAACTAAGATAGAACTTAATTAGATAATTATAAGGATATGGTACAAATCAGAAACGAACTGTTACCCACAAAGACATAAATGTCGTGCTGTAATAATTGTTATACATATATAAGTACTAAAACAATCAACAGACGTAATATTACTTACCAGTTACTTAAATCAACTTACATGCCCCCTAATACCAATTTTAAGAGGACTTCTTCTTTTTTTTAAATTCCGGCTTAAGAATTTTAGAGCGTGTAAGTAAGGAAGCCTTCAAATGTTTAGGTATTTTTATTATTATTATTGACGTCGTCAGTTCGGTTCTACTATTAAGTTTTAGCAACTAAGTTATTTAACACACTAAAATAATAATTTGTGCCATGTTTTTGACGCAATCGCTAAATTATTTTAGTGTAGACCTAGAATAAGCAAGATCTGAACATGTATTTATTGCTATATTTAAATTTTCTTTTTTAAATTGCGACAAAGGATATTCTTTTCTATTGAAAAAATGTAAATTAACTATATAATACTACTTGTACTTGTATTATAAACAGTAAAGAATATGTAATAATGGTATAAGTCATGTTTTTGTTTTTCAGTAACACATATGTATATTTATTTCGTTTAGTTGTATGAAATGGAGCTGTTGTCTAAAACTAGCGACAAACATTTGTTTATCGGTAACATATTCCGATTTCTTCCGAAAGCCCCGATATCCGTAAGGTGGGGTCTACAAAGGAATTCGCTCAAAGATTACCCCATAAATCCACAGCCTCGTATGAAACTAATAGAGCCTTCCTCAGGGGCCATTAACCACGGGCCAAGCCCCGTCTCAATTTCCTGCGATGATCGACAAAAGACGCTTAACACTCTCAAATTGTTACACTATTTGCCATCGATGGCACTTGACAACTTAATGCTTAGCAACCACTCTTGCAATAAGTATAGACATTTAACTTATTTATAAGATAGATCGATAAGTCATCTCTATAAAGTCTGAATACTTAAAGATTTACATGTTTAAGAGAAATGCGTTAATACTTTGATTGAAGAAATATTAAATTACAGAGGAATAACTGAAATATGATTTTTGGAATATATTAAAAAGAAACGAACGAATACTACTAACATAACTAAATCGGACGTAGATTTTAATTACTAAAGTATTTTTAGGTTCTTAACAAAATTGACAAATTAATGTAAATTTGTATGTAGTTCTTCGTAATCAACATGAAAATACAAATTATCCCTATCAAAGTACGAGCTACACGCCACTGTGGTTTCCATGACGGAGTTTATAGCTCATAAAACCAACGCAGGCTAAGGGTTGCACTTCCGCGATGCATGATGTAATGCATCTTATACGATGAGTGTAAAACGGAATTATATGAGTTATGGAACCAATTTATTTTCAAGAACAGAGTGAAATATTTAGTAGTTTCAGAAGCACTTTTCCACTATTCTTTTATCAGCTCTTAAGTGTGATGTGAAAAGAAAATTCTTTTAAAGGCAAACATTTTTATATTTCAAATTCAATAAATAACATAAGTACTTATCGATAACCATAAAATCCAAAAAATGTATAAAACATAACGTTTATGACGTTATTAAAAATATGTATAATAGATTAAATCTCAATGTTAGAAGTCGTGCTTTATTCCCTGTTAAAAATTAAATTTCATTCATTACGCAGTTTACGTGAATTTCATTGATTTTTATTTTATTTTTAGTATTAATAAAATAAACTATACTGCTCGTTGCGTACATTTTTCACAATAATATGATTCGACCACTAATTGAGCGGATAGGCTTAACAGATCTGCGGTTTTTAACCTCGATTGAAAGTTAAGCCGATTGACTTCAACCCGTGTGTTACAGCCATTTAGCATTTTTAATTGTGGACAAATAGTTAAGTATTTGTCGCTTTATTGGTTTTATACCACATTCATTACTCTTCTATATTGGGCATCTCTTTCTTACTGTACTTAGTGAATAAAGAGGATTGATTTAGTACGATTTTATAGAAGCAGTTTTTCTTGACTGGCGCTAGTAGCACGGTTGGTGTTATTGGAAAAGCATAGCGTTAGAACATGAGACATGAAGTACACAAATGAAATGTATATCAATTCCGGCTATTGTCGAAGGCCCGATAAATAACCAACGCCCGATAGAAAGGGATGTTTTTTCGCGTAATTTCCTACATAAATACGCGTTGTTCCGTGACGTATTGACGCCAGTAAGCCTACAGGGCAATTTGCCGATTTTAATGGCGCTACAATTCGTTTTTGACACCTTTAGAAATGTTTGCTCTATTGAATGGACCTAGAAATAATAAAGATATAATTCATCACAACATAGAATATTTATATTATAATTATATTAAATATTTTATTATATGCTACAGTGAGATCGCGATAGAAAATGCAAAACCGTTGTTTAAAGGTGTCATGTAAGTTCAAACTTGTGCCTAGCACTCCTAGGTATAGCCTAGATATTTGTATAAGAAGGATTCTCGCTTCGAGCTACAAAGTCTGACAACCAGTCTAGATAATATTGTATAATGTGTTGCTAAACCCCGGATAACATTACATTTACGTACTAAGTACAGAATATAACTACAATAACTGTCGTATCGTGCATTTATAGTTAATCTGAGTTGGAATGCTATTAAAACATTGAGCGATCACCAATGTAAGCGAGCCTTTAAAATATCCAGCAATATTTCAACGAATAACAAAATAGACGCGACATATAATTTTTCCATAATCCTTTGTTGTTCTATTTCATTGGGCATTGTGAAAATAGTAGAACGAGTAATACGCGAACTATTAACGCGAGAGGGATTTTTTTCATTTTCGTTTGATCTTTTTTTTTGGTCGCTACGTTTTGGGAATTTTTTCGTCGCGGCATTATTTTAATTGTCACAGCGACTAGAGTGAAATTAAAATTGTGATGGGTCTCTCTCTCTTGTTAAAATCCAAGCTGAGTCGGGCTATTTCATTGAATTGACAATTTTTGTTGATACAACGCTTTCGAAATAATTCCTCAAATAGATATTTAAAAATAGCATTTGTTCTAAACTG